>CM067371.1:125179155-125779155 GCA_034401795.1 Chaetoderma sp. LZ-2023a | reverse complement strand
AGAGCATACCCTGTCGAGAACGCCGACAACCGTCGGACCGTGATGGGAATTTACCTCAAGGGACTATCCGACCACCATCTCAGCAAGAGAATTGTCCGAAAGAAGGCCACCACCCTGGCCCGCGCTATTGAGATTGCGGAGGAGGAAGCCACCTGTGACGACCTGCTCCGAGCAATGAAAATAGAGGAGCGCCAGGAGGAGAGCATGGAGGTGAATATGTTAGGACCAGACGTGGAAAAAGAGGTCTGGAGCGTGGTGGGAACATTAAAAAAACAGATTGCTCAACAGAGCAAGATGATTGAGCGACTCTGTGGCTTGGTCGGTGACATGAAGCTACAGCAGCAGAAGCCGGTGGCTGGGGCCATCCAGCCCACGAAGAAGACAGCCCCGCAGGCAAAGCAACACGCCCCACCCTCGCCACGACCAGTCAGAACGGGACGAGACTTGCAGCACATTACCTGCTATAATTGTGGCCGGGTCAGCCATTACAAAAGTGACTGTCATCAAGCGGTACAGCCGAGGGAGAACGTCGGCAGACAGGCTGCCCAGCGACCCCGACAACCGCGACGGGCGCCGCCGATGACCTGTTCCCAGTGCGGGAGAGAGGGACACACGGCCCAGAATTGTTTTGGGGCGCATATGAAACGGAAGACGACTCCTGCCATAACGGTAAGATGTTTCGGGTGTGGCAAAGACGGCCACTACGTGAGAGACTGCCCACAGTATGAACATCCGCCACAGAACGGTCCTGCATGGACCCAACAAAAGGGTCCAACCGGCCGCCGGGCGATCAAGTGTCCTCCAACCGACGATAATCTCGACATTGACGTCGTCGACCGACGACAGCAGGAAAGAACTATCACACCGTGCGACTGTTCCAGGAATGTCAGAAAGGACATAAACAATCGTTTAAGAAGTAATGACGAATATGAGGACCGCGATGGATTCGTGTTGACCGGTGAAGGGACGGATGAGCATGGCCGTTATTCATACGGTATCGGACAGGACTCACCCTCCTGTCAAAACAGTTACGCCGAGGTAGTTGGTGGATGGAGGAGTCCGTCAAACAACGACGGAGGAGACCGTTGGTGAGTTCACCGACCGAGCGGTTTCTAATCCGTCTGAAAATGGATAAAAACGGTCTAACGGATCAGGGTGAGTACTTGCATGCCTTAGTGGATACTGGTGCTAGTACATCCTTGATTCGCAAGGATATATGGCGTAGCATGTTGAATGCTAGGCCATTGAAAAGAGCGAAGATGCTCTTGGCAGTAAATGGTTCCCCAATAGAACTCTTGGGGGAGACCCAGGTAAAATTCAGTAATGCCCGTCCTATTCCGAGTACGGTAGTAGCGAGAATGCGGCATTAATGTTTGCTTGGTGCAGATGCTTTGCACTTGGGAAATGCGAAGATTGATTATCAGGCCAAAGTAGTAGTATGGTTTGGCCAGGTATATCCCTTTAGATACCCCTATAGGGAGCAAATAGATTATGTGTTTGAGAGTTGCAAGGAAACGACCGGATATAAAGCTATCGACAAAGTGCTTGAAGACTTTGCGGATAACTTTGATATGGCTCGTCCAAACACTTTAGGATTGGTCCCCAAAGTGAAGTGTACGGTACCAACAGGAGATGCGTTTCCTATAAGGCAGAAAGCCTACCGTCTACCGCTTGCCAAGCAATATGTAGTCAAGAATCATGTGGCTGAAATGCTGGCAGCGGGCGTCATAAGACCGTCGTCATCGCCCTGGGCATCGCCCATTACGTTAGTCCCTAAGAATGGCGGGGACATGAGATTTTGTGTTGACTACAGGAAGTTGAATTCCGTATGTCGTAAAGACAGTTATCCATTGCCGAATATAACTGATATTTTTTACTCGATGCGCAGCGCAACGATATTTTCGACTATGGACTTGAAGTCTGGCTATTGGCAGATAACAATGGACAGCCAAGACATAGAGAAAACAGCGTTCGTTTGCAGTGAAGGTTTGTTCGACTTTGTTCGGATGCCTTTTGGTTTTTGCAACTCAGGTGCCGTATTTCAGAGGGCAATGAACGATATTTTCCGAGAATTCGTGGGAAAATATTTGCATGTTTTCATTGATGATGTAGTCGTATATTCAAGAAACCCGGCTGAACATGCACAGCATTTGCGTACAGTTATGCGTAGGATTCAAGAGTATAATTTGCAGGTTAAGAAAAAGAAATGCGAATTTGCCTGTAAGTCTGTGGACTTGTTGGGGTATCATATTTCGGTACAAGGGGTGGCTCCTCAGGTTCAGAAGGTCAAGATCATAAGAGAAATGTCACCACCACGCGATGTGGGTGAGGTGAGAAGTTTCCTTGGAGCTACAGGTTATTACCGCTCTTGTGTGCAAGGCTATGCCGAAATTGCTAAGCCTTTGATAGAATTGACTAAGAAATATAAACGTTTTGAATGGGGTAAGGAGGAACAGCAAGCGTTTAAGAAATTACAAAACTTGCTGTGTAGTGAGACGGTTCTCACCTATCCGAATTTAAATGCTCCATATAAGCTTTATACTGATGCGGCTAGCTATGCGATAGGTGCGATATTGGTACAGGTAGATGATAAGGGTATAGAAAGGGTGATACAGTATGTAAGCTCTACCCTGAAGGACAGTCAGCTAAACTGGCCTGTAATAGAGAAGGAAGCTTATGCTGTGATATACGCATTGAAGAAGCTTAGGCCTTATCTATTTGGCGTGCAGTTCACCGTGTATACTGACCACAAACCCCTAAAGAGTTTGTTTGTGGGAGAGGTTAAAAACACGAAAGTGCAGCGCTGGGCGGTGCTGATTGCCGAGTACGGATGTAAGATTGAATACATCCAAGGCTCGAAGAATATTCGAGCGGACATGTTGTTCAGGTTACGTCGTCCAGTGGAGATCGCCACCTTAGACACAGGCGATTTTGTCATACCGGATGTAGACGAGGGTGCGTTACCCTATGTCCCTCTGGAGGTATTTGACATTCCCTACGACGATTTGCGTGCCGAACAGACCAAGGAATACCCGGAGTTGTTTAAGAACACCCCGGAGGAGTATATGGTCAAGAACGGTATATTATATTCATTAATTACACCTTCAGCGTTGGACGCTGAGTACCCCAGAATCATGTTACCTACCCTGTTCCGTGAGAAAGTGCTCCGGATGGCTCATGAACGAGCTGGTCACCAAGGTCTGCAGAAGACCATCAGTATGGTAAGAGATTCGTTTGTATGGACGTCTTTGAGGAAAGACGTGGTACGTATGCTAGAGACGTGTACGACGTGCCAGGTTAACCGACCTGTCACGACTCGACCGAGGTACAGTGAGATGCCCATGGCCAATTATCCGAGTCAGATAATCGGCATGGATTTGATAGGTCCACTGTTAGAGTCAATAAAGGTAATGTGTATATCATGACGATAGTCGATCACTGTTCTGCGTGGGCAGAAGCGTATCCGATTCCGGCTAAGATGTCTCAGAATGTAGAGGACAAATTCTTCAATGAATACGTCGCTCGTCATGGTGTCCCTGAGATCGTGATAACCGATCAGGGCAAAGAATTTTGTTCTAAATCTCTGGAGGAGAGATTCCGTGAACATTGGATCGATCATAGAAGGTCGAGTCCCTACCACCCACAAACTAATGGGCGTACCGAGAGGTTTAATCGCACCCTTAAGGACTTAATCCAGAAAGGGGTAAACAACGCTTCTCGCGTGTGGGAGGACGAATTGGGTGCAGCTTTAACCGCTTACCGCAGTACTCGTCATGCCACGACAGGATATACGCCATTTTATCTGACGTACGGTCGACGGGCAAGAATTCCGTTTGCTATTCCAATAGACGCATCGCAGGATTTAGGTGAGAGACTGACCTGTCTCAACAATGCCTTACTGCGTCCTCGTATGGAAACGGCTAGGTCTCGTGAGGTCCACCGTGAGCAGATTGACAAGCGTGCAAACGCTGGTGTATATAAGGTGGGTGATTCAGTGGTCGTAAAGGCAGAGGAACGCATGAAGTTGACCTCTCACAGTGACCCCGAATATGAGATCTTTAAGATCAATGGGCCAGTGGCTCATGTCCGACATCAAAGGTCTGGGAAGGTGCGCGTACTGAATATATCTAAGTTACGCGTAGTCGACTCGGAAATGTGCTGGGACAAGGTACGGCCACGCCCTGTTCGTAACCCTGCGAAGGGTACGAAAGATAGCCATCATCCATGGATGATGATGCTCCCAAGGTCCGAAGAAGGGCCAAAATCCGACCCTAAGGCAACCCTTGGTCAGAGAGCTCGTGGGAAGCGACCAGCTTCTGATGATGAGCCAAGGGTGAGCATGAGGGGTAGGATGGTTGATAATAACATCAGTCAACCGGGTCCGAGTGAGACTCGAAACCATGAGTCACCGATGGAAACTCACGGGACTCCTCAGACTGTAGTGATGGACACCTTGGAGGAGGTACCCGAGGATGTGCCGGAACCAATGGAAACGCAGCCAGCGCCTCGTTACTTTCTGCGCAAGCGCAGTCATGCACCTGATGTTGAGCTCAACAACAAGGGACTCAGGATTGGTGCGTTTGGCCGCGCCCTATACGATGACTTCATCGATCGTATAGATGCTGTTATAATGCGACATAGTCGCAGATAGCTATCATTTTTTTTTGTTTTGTTTTTGGCTAATACTTTGTACCAGTAAAACATCGCAGTGAGCGTAGCATCGTGTATTTCTCTCGATTATGATAGTGTAGAATCAGGCGTACGTTGCGAATCAGTGTAACCATAGGTTGTGTATGATGTTAGGGGGAGTTAAGGGACGAGGGGTAACCATGTCGGATAACTGTATTGAGGTCGATGGACCTGCAACTGTTACCCGGATGTTGCATATAACGTCATCGGTGTTACCGCTGGTCAAGATGCAATTATGGTTATATTACCCTTGGGTGATGGTTATAGTGTACGCGAAGTGGGTGCCTATTAATGGGAGATTGTTGGAAGAATATCACAATTGGGCTGGAGGCGACTGGCATTACGGACCGGATATGAGTCTTTGACTTAGTTGGGTGTAGGGTCCTACCAACCTCCATAGAAACCGCTAGTAAATTATTTGCCAATAAGAAAGTGGGCGTTGTGTTGCAAACATTCGGCGAAACAATGGAAATACACTGTGACGGACGACTGACCGACCGGTGTGTGGTGAGTAATGGACTGTATGCTTTAATGTCTGGTGAATGTGGTTATAGCGGGAAGGGCTGGTGATTCGAGCCTGTTGCATCTTACAGTCGGACGTACACTCGGGTTAGCCTGGCCATTGAGATGCCCCATTTGGATGTGCCCAGAGTTCTTACCCAATCCATGATTGTGAATCATTTAAAAATGCAACCCTGGAACCATTTACAAAAGTCCAAGTACGTGCCGCTAGCACCGCTATCCGCGATCGACCCAGTGATGGTCGATGGCATTGGGGTACGCTCTTTCATATCATATGCGACGGGCTCCTTCGTTGTGATAATTGTTGTAGTGTTTATTTTATATAAATGTGGCATCTTACAACGCATGTGGATTTGTGTTAAATGCAAGCCACCTGCGGCCCATAGTAGTGCGCCACGTCAGATTCATCCTCCGCCCCTGCAGGGAACTGCAGCCCTGCCGGTAATGGTGGAGATGTTGGCCGGGTCTTCGCCTAATGCTATTGCCAGGACTGAGATCGACCCGATGGCTGACCACTGGATTGACGTGGAGCGGTATGGTGACATTGGTGAACCTCCTAACGTGGACCTTAGTGACCGATTGGAATCATCCCAATGACATTTTCATTAATTTCATATGCTGTGTATGGGACACGCAGGGTAGAAGATTGACTTTATACTATTCTAGTAATAATTGCACATGATTTGTAATGGTATTTGCACTGTGGCTTCAAGATATTATTGCTGTTATTATATTAAGCATATTATACCGTTATATTTAATGATGCTATTAATGTGTTTCCGGGGATGGTCATTGCGCATGATATTCCGTTACCGGGACATGTTTAATTACCGTTGTTGGGGTACGTAATGACGTAGTTATGATTGTGACGTAGTCTGGAGGACTCTGGTAGGGTGTGGTTTAGGTTGTTGATAGTGCACAACGAGTTAATTGTCACTCTCTGTAGGCCTAGAGAGATGGTTAATTAACTTCGGTTGAGGGGCATGTGTAGATATCGGACTGTACGTAGGGAGTCATGAGCCTGCGCACATCTTATATTTGCGAGTATAAGACCTCAGTGAAATTACATGTTTGAACACCAGATAAGCTAAAAGACTATGTCACCGTGTATTATTGAATGCATGAGCATCAACTATAGCATCTTATTATTTAGATATATATTATCAGCACTGGATGACTGACAATGGATACGTCGGTTAATGCGCGGGTACAATCCGCAGAAACTGAATCGAGTACGACCTTTGATGATTAGCGCCAGTTTAGAATGTTGGAGTCAATTAAGGAAATAAATATGACAAACGGACTTAGTTAATTACGTAGCGGTCTGTGGTTCCCACGAATTCTCGTGGCCAGATAAGTGGAGGCAGCTGTGAATCGAGTATGACTTTGATGATTAGCACCAGTTTGAAATGTTGGAGTCAATTAAGGAATTAGATATGACAAACGGACTTAGTTAATTTCGTAGCAGTCTGTGTTCCCACGAATTCTCGTGGCCAGATAAGTGGAGGCAGCTGGGTGCAATGGTAACTAGTGTACCGATTAACTCTAGCATTCTACAAATTGTCGACTAATAGGCAATGGACAGGACATGGACATAGTGGCTTCCTGTAGGCACTAAAGGGCACAACCGAAAATTACTATCGAAAACGTAGCAATTAGAGGCAACCTAATTCACCAATAGGCCTTGCTATCAAATAAGCATCTGTCATTTGTGGCAAGTCATTCGTCAGAAATGACGTGCTAATCCAACAGGAATCGCAAACGCGCTAGGTAAAAGGCGTCCTCCCCAGTCAAGAGGATCGGGGTTTTGATTGGTCAAAATGATGTCATAATCCAATGAGAATCAGAGCAACCTCCGGCGGTACGGAACCAAGATGGAGGGAGAATAGAAACGAAAATGGTATATAAACGGGACTTTAACTTTAGTTCGGGGTCTGGTCCGCCTCGTACCTTACAATAAAGTTCTTGCTGAATGTATTTTCAGTAGGCAAGAGCCAGCTTGAATAGTATAGCAAACCAGAGTAGCTGGGAGTAATACTAGTTCATTGTGAAAGGTTAGGAAACATTGAAATTAATCCGTCGCAAATATGTAAACTGGTAACAGTAAAAGTTATTGACTTTATAGATTTACTACACAGTTAAGTCAGCGAATCATAAATACGTAAACTGGTAACAGTAAAAGTTACCGACTTTGTAAGTTTATTATACAGTTAAGTTAGCGAATAAAACTATCACCTTGTAGTATTAATACAAGGCAAAAGTTTGACACATAGTTTGTTGTTGACTCTGGAGACTACCGAAGATCACCGTAGCTTACCTGCAAGTTCTAGTAGTCAGTCAGATCAGGCCCGGATATCAAATATAAGTATCGTTAAAGTTCATCTATAAACGAGGCGAGCTGATATCTATTTCTTTCGTTCTCGGTAGGGTGGGTTGTCGCAGCAACCTTACATACAAACCTTACCCAAAACGGAAGAAACTTCATAGTCAAGTATATCTCATAAAAATGTGTACGTAGCATAGAAACAGGATAGACATCAGAAATCTTCAAACTGGAAAAACATCTGAAATTTACACAGTGAATATGGTGAGGCCATATGCTGCTGGCCAGGGGCTGTGGGACCTGGCTCTAGGGCTATCTTTTCAGCATTATCCCTGTAATGGTGAGGATTGGTAAATGATATTTGAATTTTTGCTTAGTAACTTGTATGTAGATCAACGGAAGATTTTTTTTACTTTATTTTATTTTACTGCCCCAGTAACAAAGCCAGCCATTTCATTTTTCAAAAAATAATCTTCCCTTGGCTTGCAAATGGATATCTTTCAAGACATATTTACTGCAGAAGCAATTTTTGGCAAACATGACACTTTCTCCTTTAACGGTCAAATTTCATTAAGAAAATTTCAATCTTTTCACACAAAATGCACATTTACACTTTAGAAATCAAAAGAAGGCAATTTTTAAATTTTACAACTGAAATGGCTGGGTTGATTATGGAGCCAGGCATCTCAAGATCAATACACATGCTTGTTTGGAGAATTCGACCTTTAAAGGGTCAAAATCTACTCACTTTGTTATATTACATATGTTATACTATGTTAAGAGACAAAACTATGTTGATAAAATTATAAAATAATTGAAAAGAAATTGGGAATTAGTCATTCTTGGAGCAAAGTAATTTCAATTAGCAATTCCAATTCCTAAAAATTTACCAATTTATCCAATGTGTTAATTGAATTAGTACAACTTCCAATTACTGCCAGTCCTGGTCATTGTTAAATTGAATCTGCTATCTAGAGCCTATAAATTTCCCTGTATTGGCGGAGTTACACCCCTGTCTCTCAGGAACTTGCTTCCACACATCTAATTTTCAGCATTTCCTGGGTGAATGGTACATGGGTAGATACTCATACGCCACGGGTCTACTCCACTCCCATTTAAAAGGCAAATTTGTTTCTATGCCTGGGAAGATGTGGGGGCCATACGTCCAGCAATGTTTAAATCTGGAGCGAGTGATACAACACTGGAAATACTACCTTATTTCTTTGAACCAATTCATGGCATGACACGTGCAGATGCACACATGTGATTATCAAATGCTAAAACATTTTGTAGAACTTACACTGTTTGCATAAACTGAGATAAACATTGCATTTTTCTTCTATACTATCTACTTTATCAAGCATATCTCATCAGTCACCCATATTTTAAATGATGTAATTATTTCAAAAATTTTGCTATTAGCTGTAGATTGTTAATGCAGAATGTGAAGTGGAAGTGAGGCCCTGCATGGGTGGTTCTCACTTATTTTAACTCCATACACATGATTTATGCAATAGCAGTTGGTATCATGTCTTGTTGTCCAATAAAATAATAACCCAATCACATGCCCCTAGCAATTAAGGTAGGTAAATGTAGAGAATTATTTTTCATGGTGAAGGGTAGGGTTTCTTTTACAGTTTTACATGTCTTTGCTAAGCACAGCAAAATAAAGCTAGGGAAATAATAAAACTATGAAAATTCAATAAATTTTACAATCAGTCCAGTCTTTTTATGCAGAAATGTAAATATTGCAATATTTTTGGGAGCATGTAAATTGTATCCATTGTTGCAGGTACATGTAGGTAATGAATCCTGGACATCCATATACTTTTAACCCTTAATAACATGTAGCTATTCATTAACCATTTCACCGCTGAATTCCACATGTCTCACTTTCAATGCTACCATACAGGAAAACTATTGAATATTTTGAAATTAATTTGACTGGCTTCCAGTCAAATTAATTTCAGAATATTCAACAGAATAAATTTTATATCGTAAAGAATATACTTTTTCAGGGATTTTTAGGTGAAATGGTTAACTAAATACACAATTAAACATAATCAACATGTATTAAAAATTAGTTAAGCTTATTTAGTTTTATGCATATAGTGACTTTCTCTTACAATCAGTGGTGCTGCACTTAGCTGGTCAACTGTCTACAACCAGAAACGCAGGAAAAACCCCTTTCCAACCCACTCACCCCAACCCCAACCCATCTGCACCTCCAAACCAGGACTGCATGTTAAAATTCGACACACTCAGCTGGATATCATACTATATCTCCTGCCAATCATGGATAATTAAACTGACTTAAAAGAATGGCAACACTGCTGAACATTTTCACATGAGTAAACTTAGACTAACATCCATCTGCTATCAGCGCCCCCCCAACCCCCCACTGCCACCGCCCACAACTCAACCAAACATGTACACAGTTATTGGCTCTCAATCGTCTAAATGTTGAACTTATCTATTTAAGAAAACATTTCGATGAATATTTTGAAAACTAATTCGACTGGGCACTGCAATAAACATAACGCTTTGGACTAAAATGTTAACACAAACTTGTTACGTTCACCCTGCAGCATTATAGGGATATTATTATATCATTATTAACCAGAGGTTATTATGCCTATTTTCACAGAGTAATCCTTTCCAGATAGACAGTGGAGATGGGATGCAACAAGAGAGGGGGAGAAGGAGAAGGACGAGGAGGAGGAGGAGGCGGAGGAGAGTGAAGAAGAGTAGGGTGATGCAATCCCTCCATGGTGCCATCATAGGATCGAATATAAGTATGACATGGTTGTCAACAATTTCGATGACGGTGATGTGGCAGATGCAGCATTAGGGCAGATGCCATGAACATCCACCCCAATGCTGCATCTGCCATGCCCATTCCTACAGTGGATTGCCTATTGCAGGACATCCACTGTGTGCGATGGATGCAGAAATAGGCAGAACAATCAAGCGATTTCGGACGTGGACATGTGGACAACCCAGAAACGAATTTCGAGAGCCATCTGATTTGAATATGTGAGTAATGTAATGCTAGTTGGTTTATTGGCCACTCACACCTCTAAATAAGTTAAAACTGAAAAAATTCGAAAAATTAAGTTGTCGTTGGGAGAGTGTTGCCTGCTGTTACCTAATGAATTGTTGTTGGCTAGTGTTTATGTTGTATGTTGTGTTGAGGAGGGGGTGGGAGGGGGAATTACTTTATTTCTAATGGAGGTGGGATGGGGATGGAGGGCAGTCTGTAAAATAAAATCTCAAAACGGAAATCCGGACAATTTAAATAAAAAATATTATGATGAAACTGAATGATAATACTATCAACTAAGAAGAAACAAATTCACATAATGGCCTGTGATAAAATAAACAAGAAACGGGGAAAATAAACTTAACATCCAGTGTTTGTAAACTAAATATCCAAATTTAACTTAGAATTATAAGTTATTGCTATTAGAAATAATAAGTTGAATGCACGTGGCGCTATTTGGGAGTTAAATGGGTTTAAGTCATGTCGTCGAGTCATTAAAAATCCTTTCATACTTATGATAAAATGTTCATCCAGCGACGGCGTGAGAAGAGCGGAGAGAGCGACAGCATCTACGTCAAAGCAGAGCAACGCCAATCACTACCTCCGTGTCCATTTTCCGTGTTTCCATCTCAATGCGTCATCGACTTCGTCTTGGAATCCTCGGCGCCTTCGTGATTGCATCCTCGGCCGTACTGTCACCAGCAGATAGAAGCAGCAGGCAAGTAGCATCAACACTTCACTCGACCAACGGCATCTCTCCAGGGCGGGTTGATTGCGGCTCAACGATTTAAAAAAAGAAGAAATTCTCCATAAATTATCATGCTATGGTAATGAGTAGGCTTTTAAAAGTCATATTTCTTTCTTTGACTAATTGTTTTGTTAATAAATCCTATATCTGTAGAATCAAATAAGGCTCGTTACTGCTACGTTATTCTTACTTTAATGATGAGTATAAAAACGATTAATACAGATTTCAGATTTTGTTATCGAAATATAGTGATGGGGTTAATGAGGTCGGGTTAGTGAGGGTGGGGTTAATGAGGGTGGGGTTAATGAGGTCGGCGTTAATGACGACACAGCTAATAATAATAATAATAATAATAATAATAATAATAATAATAAAAATAATAATAATAATAATAATAAAAATAATAATAATAATAATAATAATAATAATAATAATAATAATAATAATAATAATAATGAACAAGTTATTTCGACTGATACCACCAATGCTGACAACCCGAACGATCATATACCTATGCCTGATGCCATTGATAGAATGTTGTCTATAGCGAGCTCACTTTGAAATTATTGTCGATATTTCTGCTCGTGTTCATGCTATATTCAAAAGGATATTAGTGCTGTTTTACGCTAACGTGAACACTAGCCCTCCAGATTTTGGGCAGGTGAACATTAGTCACCCTGCTCTAGACACACCGATGGGTCCGATCCGTGTGCATTTTAGACAAGTCTCAGATCTGAAAGCCAAGGAAATTACTGATGATATATCGGAAGTAAGTCAGTCACGTTTGCATGGACTCTGAAATTAGCAATGACATTTTTCATGTTAATATGCTGAGCGTCTATGGGCAAAATAATAATCTCGCCAAATTATTCCTCGAAGATCAGAAACTCGAGGTTTTATTGAAACGAAGCTGCGTCATGGCTCATAGTTAGCATAATGGATGAATGGCTTGATCTATTGTTATTGGATAGAGTTATAATAATCCGACTGTACCGATTTATGAGTACATATATCTTACGTGAATATCTAAATGCCTGACTAACAGTAAACACCCTGATAAACATCATCAATATATGACGGCTTTTGAGCTCAATGCTAGGGCAGGTGTCCCTATTGATAAACCATGTGGCCCCTAATTGCTCTGGAGGCTTTTCAAGCCATCTTGAAACCCCATGTTTAGTTGAGTGTTTATTGTAAAGATAATAATAACAAGAACGCTAGGGCGTACAATGTCTCGCCTGTAAAGGCGTAGATAGTGTGGATTGCCAAAGCAAACTTGGATTGGTTTGGAATATGCATATAAGTAAGGCACCAACAAACCAGTGTAGCGATTCAAACATGGACAATTTTCCCAAACTCTTGATAGTCTGAACTTGGAACTAGTAATGATGCAGATAGTACCCTGCATAGAATATAACTCTGCTGTAAAATTGTGTTGATATCTGGTGAGCCATTGGTGAAAATCAGTGGTCCATAAAAATCTATCCAAAAAAAAGCATGAAAAAATTTCAACGTCCAAAACTGTGAAACAAGAGGTATCCGAAGATAGCAATATCTCACTTCTTTAAGTTACCACAGGATCCGGCTGCTGCAAGACCCGGTCTGCCCATGACTAAATATTCTGCGAAAAAATAATTTCCAAGTCATGTACATATATAGAATTAGATTGCCCATTTGAACCCTGGTCAATGCCCTCAGATTGACTCAAGAACAAAATAATTTGTTGTACTGTAGTCTACTAACTACAAGCTTCAAAATGATATGTGACGTGAACAAGTTTGATAAAATTTATTTTTGCACTCCCTTTCCCCACCCCTGACCCTGTGGGGGTGGGGGGTGGGGGGTCATATCAAAATTCCAATGTGTCATGCACATCCCTGGCCATATGTGTAATCATACCGAAACTTAGAAATTTCTATATGAAATGGTCTAGGAGTTGTGTTACAATCGATTGGTGTCCACTTTTGACCCCGCCCCCACCCCTACCCTCAGCTTGACCCAAAATCAAAATAATTCCTGGCACTATAGTCTACTCATCATTGGCTTGAAAATGATATGTGACATAACCACCTTTGGATAAATTTAATTTTTTACCCACAGTCCCCACCCCCTGAGGGTCAAAACAAAATTTCAAAAGACTATAACATCACTGGCCATATGTGTAATCATACTGAAAGTTTCAAGGTTCTATGTGAAATGGTCTAGGAGTTGTGTTACAATTGATTGGTGCCCAATTTTGACCCAGCCCCCCCCCCCACCCTGAGTTTGACACAAGACCAAAATAATTCCTTGTACTGTAGACTACTTATCATTGGCTTGAAAATGATATGCCACATGACAAGCTTTGGAAATTTTAAATTTTTTACCCCACATTTCCTACCCCCAGGGCCATACCCCTGGGGCCATACCAAAATTCCAAAAGTATCATGCACATTCCTGGCCATATGTGCAATCATCCCTAAAGTTTCAAGTTTCTATCTGTAATGGTCTAAGAGTTGCATTACAATAGATTGGTGCCCACTTTTGACCTTTTGACCCCGCCCCTACTCATCACTGGCTTGAAAATGATATGGACACCCTTTGGAACAATAAAATTTTGGACCCCAAATTCCCCAACCCCAGGCGCCTGCCCCTCGGGTCATGCCAAAATTCCAAAGGTGCACATCCCTGTCCATATGTGCAAGTTTCTATCTGAAATGGTCTAGGAGGAGCAATCTATAATTACTGGCCAATTTTGAACATTTAAACCGCTGGTGTCAGAACAGAATTCTAAAAATGTCATGCACATCCATGCCCATAGGCATAATCATCCCCAAGGTTTCACGTTTCTATCTAAAACAGTCTAGAAGGAGATGCGTTACAATCGATAAGTGCACAGACGGCTGGCACTCGCACGCACACACACACGCATGCATGCACGCACGCACGCACGCACGCAAACACGCATGTACGCACGCACACACACACACGCACGCACGCACGCACGCACGCACGCACGCACACACACACACACACACACACACACACACACACACACACACACACACACACACACACACACACACACACACACACACACACACACACACACACACACACACACACACACACACACACACACACACACACACACACACACACACACACACACACACACACACACACACACACACACACACACACACACACACACACACACACACACACACACACACACACACACACACACACACACACACACACACACACACACACACACACACACACACACACACACACACACACACACACACACACACACACACACACACACACACACACACACACACACACACACACACACACACACACACACACACACACACACACACACACACACACACACACACACACACACACACACACACACACACACACACACACACACACACACACACACACACACACACACACACACACACACACACACACACACACACACACACACACACACACACACACACACACACACACACACACACACACACACACACACACACACACACACACACACACACACACACACACACACACACACACACACACACACACACACACACAGGTCGCATCACATAATCCCCAACTTTTCTTTGAAAAGCGTGGGGGAATATTGACCCAAAATAAAATCTATTGCTATGCAGATCACATCCCTGTATAATACAGATCACTTTTTTAAGGTTTCATTGAAACTGGATGAGCCATTGTTGAGAAATAAGTTGATTTAAAAACCTTAACTAAAAGTTGACTGGCAAAAATGAATAAACTTGACCTCGTGATACCTGCATCAGCGTGCTGCTTCCTTTCGATATATATCTCCATGTAGCCAAGTTTGGTTCCAATTGGATCAGGCATTGTTGAGATATAAGACAATAACTTTTCTTTAATGCAAAAACTTAACGTAAAATATTAACAAAGATTATACTGTGACCTTTGACCCCATAACATTGACGTCATGACCGCTTTATCGGTGGGCTGCTTCAATTCAATGTATATCACCATGTACCCAAGTTTGGTTCCAATTGGATCAGGCATTGCTGAGCTATAAGGCAATAACTTTTGTTTTGCGCAAAAACGTAATGTAAAATCTTAACAAAGATTTTACTGAAACCTTTGACCCCTGTAACCTTGACCTCATAACCTTTTTATCGGCGGGCTGCTTCCTTTTGATGTATATTACCATGCACCCAAGTTTGGTTCGAATTGGATCAGGCATTGCTCAGATATAAACTTAACTTAAAAGTTTACGCCGTCGCCGCCGCTGCTGGAAAAGTGATACCTATGTCTCGATCATGCTTCGCAGGCGAGACAAAGACTGTATATACCAGGGAGCTGATCAATGCACCAAGATTCATCCCCCTAATCTGTAGAATAACCAGTTTGCCATTTCTGTGAGGATTGTCATACATGGGCTAAAAGCGGGATATGTTATAACAATCACATCAGCTTTAAGATATGTGACAGCCTTATAAGGCCTGTCCTGTGTCACAAGTTACTTAAAGCCACCAATTCTCGTGCTATGTCTGTGGGGTAGGAAAATGTCTGAGTTGTTAGTCTAAAGCTGATTTAAACAACCATGTATGTTATATGGAATGGCATTGTCAAGATCATATGAGCTTATCCAAGGTGCATAAGGGTCATATGGATAAGAGGTATGATGACGCTCCGATACCTTAATGTTGCATCTTTTATGATTTTGAAACAAATCTAGGGACGAAACATTACATGGCCATCCACATCATTGCTAGTGTGCTTTGAATGTGTCAAAAAACCACTATCAGAACATTGTTTTGTGTGCGATCCTAATCCGAGAGTGTTTATCTTTGAGGGCAATATGTCTCTGACTGATTTTATGAAATGGTTCTTAGCTGCAAAATCATTGACTTACATCTAGTGATGGAATGGTTAGTTAGAAACGCACAGATTAATCCTGACAGTGTAATCATTAATGGTATCAAGGTTATGTTCCTAGTCATTGGTGGCATTCGGTTTAAGGACAGTCTAGCTTTTTCTGCCATTTTATCTACGTCAGCTACACACCATATTTGGTCTAGCTAGCGAAAAAAGTTTTTTTTCTTATCTGCTAGATAGTAATGAGTACTTTGATTATGTAGGAGTGTACCCTCCTATTGACTCTTATGGGGCTGATAGTATGTCAGTGTCTGGCTGTGAGGAGTTTGTCATTTGGTGCAACTCTGTAAAATATGTTGTTTTCAATTTCAGGGATGCCATTAAACTTTACTTTAGGGCCGATGTAGCTATTCTACAAATGGCCTCTGGTAGGTTTCAGGATATGTATATTAAGGAAATGAACATATCCCAATTTGTGTGTTCCATAACGCTAGCATTGTTATGCAATAAGGTATTTAGGTTGACCTACTTAAAACGAACATAAGCTAGTAACCATGCATGTACGCTAATCTCCGCAACAAGAAGCATTGCTCTATAGAAGCATGTCAGTAGATAGGTTATGTGGCTCATTCTAGGAGCATGGTCATTCAGCACGCTCTCACGGGTAGTCAACCCGACATGCTGATTAGATTTGTAGACAGTGTCCCGACACTGACGAGTACTTTGAGTATATCAGATGCTACTTTCATATGTGTCCGAAATGTCTGCCACATAACTGAGCTACTGTGATGTCCTTTTTAGAGCCACATCTAACTTTATAAGAGGCTTATCAGAAGACTCTTTATAAAGCTCATCATCTTATATGAATGGGGTTTAAAGTGGTCAAAATGTGGGGTTATGAGTTTAAGGCTATGAGGCTTAACGACCCTGGCGTTAATGCCTTTCTGAATACGGTAACCTATCACGAACCTCTTATACCAAGTAGTACATTTCACAGAGGTCACACTAATGCCCTGTTTACATCATAATGATGCTATGAATGAGTATATACCATATGTGAATATCACGTCTCTATATCCTTACATATGTAAGACTACCAGTATCCTCTAGAAGTACTGGAAGGTATCGGTAAAGATTTTAACCTGGTAGAGCAGCTCAACTCTTACGTTGAACTTATAAATTGTATCTGACTGCCTCCGAAAGATTTATTGCATCCAGTGCCATTGTACAGCTGTAATGGCTGCATGTTCTTCCCATTAAGTGGTAAGTGCACTCGCGATCTACAGAGTACCAAATGTACTTATACTAAGCGTGCACACACTCTTCATGGCATGTGGACCTCTATGGAGCTGCCAGAGGCATTATGTTCAGGGTATTGGATCTTGGAGTTTATCGAGATCTGGCACTATGAAGAGCATATGGATATGCTTTTTGCAGGATACATTGATAACCTCTGGAAGATTCAACAAGAGGCACAAGGTTATCCCGAAGATGCTATCTCTGACACTGAGAAGGACACATATATTAGATAGCATTTCAAATGTGAGGGGTTAAATTTGACAAGGGCTCTGTGCAAGAATAAGCAGGTTAGGCATGTAGCGAAACAAGTGCTAAATTTGGTATGAGAATATTTCGCCCTGAATCAGTATCATAACCACGAATACGTTCTAATATGAAAATGACATTATTAAGCTCTCAGCCAATCAGAACAACCGTCTATCATAACGCCTTTCTACTAGTCTCACCAGTAACTCGTGCTGAGGATAACCAGCCTGACGCAGTACAAAGGAGCATATCTGTGGTTTGACAAAGTGACCGTGATTAGGAGAATCAGTTCGACCACTCCATGGCATCATCAGGAAGTGGCTACATCCCGTCATGACGAGCTTATGTCACACAGTTTAACATCTGATTACGACTAGGATGTGTCGCTATTAACAGACCAGAAAACACTGTTAATAGCGCCACTTTTGTCTGGTCCACGTGACGATCCTTATATATAGGTTTGACTGCATTTGCGACTTGCCACTCGTATAAGTGGGTTTATCGGTCAATCCTATTCACTGTCTTCACTGATGTGAAACGAGACAAAACAGTGTTAATTAATCATTGGTATCTGACATTGCCTTATCGTTGGTGTTCAACTTTCTCTCCTGGGATATCAGTTCAAATTGTGTAAGTATGTTACATATATACTTATTAACTATATATATATTGAATAACGTGTCAGATTAATATAGCTAATACAATTTTATTTATGATAATAAATATGCATATTTGCGTCTGTTCAATTTCTCTTCAGATTACCAAAAGATAATTTAGTCATTTTTGAAGGGTAAATATGCAGCTGATCGTCTGCGTCGGCCAGTAAGTGAATCCCCGGTTATGCGCAATAGCGATTTACTGAACTCACGTCATCGGAGGTCGCGACAACAAGCTCCATAGTGACGGTATGCGCATGAGGCATCCAGCCAATATATCCAAATCTATGATCACAATCGTGTCCCTACAATTTCGTTTTCACTTGTCCAAATTCAGAAATGGTTGGATTAATGCCAATATACATGCGATCAAGATCCCATGTAACCACCAAATGATGCACCAGGGTTACATTGAACATTTCTAGACTTAATGAATGTGTGAGGTGCCGTGATAATACGATTATTGTTAATTAGTTAAATCAAGTAATTTTTGTTTGTGGCTGACACTTACATCTTCACATCCGCCGTCACGCACTTTGTTGACATAAAGACATACTGCTATTTAATAATGGACTTATGGTGGCGTGTTGACTAGATCTGGCGAGCGATAGAGCTATATAATTAGTTCGTGAACAGTTAGGTATAAGTTAACTTTATTATTATTATCCCCACGTTTTAAGAAAGACGTCGGGGATATAAGCGAGATCGGAATCTCGCTCGCGCAAAGAATTATGGGATCGCGTCAGGATAAACAAACACTTTTAGCTGACAAGCTATACGGGTAGCTATGTAGAGGCTACATATTTTCTCAATGGATGTAGGTATTAGTTCCATAAAATTCACCCCAAGTCTCATTTTACAGGTCCAATGTCCAATCTGTAATGTTTTATTGTTAATGGTAATTTGGCAGCGTATGTATGGCTATAACAACATGTGCGGATGTACCGTCTACATGCAGTTTCCCCTTGCTGACCTTATTTTGCTACATTTAGTAATCTAAACTATCTAGCTATAGTAGGCCTATACTAAGCCTTTATTTGGTTTAAAGAAAATTTATTTAGCTCAAGTGGGAGCACAATAAGACATACGTCTTATGACCGTTTCTGTTGTACATGGAGTATAATAACAAGTGGCTGATGCGCAATTTAGCATTAACCTTAGTAAATAATAATATAAGAATAATAAACTTGAATCCTCCAATCCAATTGCCTCCAAGACATTAGTAAGTACTTTTTATCTTACCCGGGAGACACGTCAAGTCTTTCACGAGCTGCGCTGTACTGAATATATCCACATATGTACATTGTTGGCTCAATCGTTTATATTTGTTTTATTTAAATAGTCAGTTCTATAAATACGTGTTTTAATAAAAACGGCCAGTATCGACAATATATTGGCAAATAATTTCTGATGTCTTGAGATTCCTTTTTATATTCACATTAGTGTCGCCATACAAGATGTGTCTTAACGTGAGTGTATGGGGAATATCATTAGTTGCAAGTGCGTTATGAAAAGCACGTCTGTGCTCCCTAGGGGACAGTAGAAGACATAATGTTCAACGGTTTCATCAGGATATCCACAAGAACAACTTGTCGAGTCCGTCAGATGATTGTCAAACAGATGCCTATTTAGACTACTGCAACCATTACGAAGCCTGCTTAAATTAATATTAGCTGCTCTAGACCCAACATAGTATCAGGGTGGGGGTTGTCTTATGCTATGCATTATTTGAAGTTTTCTTTTAAATTCGTGTACGGTAGTAGACGTTGAGACAGGTGCAGGAAGGGTGTTCCAGGCACGGATTGTTGCTGGGAAAAAAGATCTCAGTACGGCATCAGTAGGGAGCCTTTATTTGTGCCAGACGTAGGCCTATTCTAATCAAACACTAGATTGATCGGTCGATGACGCGTCATCGCAATTCCCACGTTCACCGCTTTGAACCTTTGACCCGACCCTAAAAGGCACCCCCAGGGGTGGTGTCATATATAAATGGAAATGATAAATAAGTTATCTAGGGGTAGGCAATGGTCATTTCCATTATGAATGGTTAACCCTTTTACTCGAAGGAAAGCTTATAGGACCGATTTGATACAAATTCCAACGCTTCCTTATCTTGACTCGATGTATGGAAGAGTGATTTGCATTAGTATTTGAACTTTGACCTATTGGATCAAAAGATGGATATAATAAACAGGAAAGTAAACAAAGACAGATTTAATAAATTAGTATTCATTCATTCTTGCTTTCTTTCTGTCGTGATAATTCAATTTAAATCAGTAGTATATATGTGAACGCATGCTTCTGTCGGTAGTCATGTCCAAACACTGGGATTTCCACGAAATGGGCATTGACATGTCACGAGCATCGGACACAATTAAAAGCTCCAAGATCCTAGATGTACTACGCCAGGCCAGTTGCAATGAAGATGAGCTACGACTAGTGAGACTACTGCTTGCAGACACCACGCTAAGAGTACGAGTCAAGTCAGTGCAGAGAATGGACCTTTCCGGTTTTAGCTATGACCCGCCCATCTCTATCTAAGATTCACCCACACCACGCTTGTGTTGGAATCGATCGATCTCTGAACTCATTGACTATTATTTTCCAGAAAACTATGCAGGTAAGCTGTTGAATATTTTGAAACTAATTCGGCTGGGTTCTGTTGATGCCTATGGCAGCAACAGCGCCCAGTAAAATTAGTTTTAAAATATTCAACAGCATGTTTATAAATAGCAGACTTAGAGTTGTTGGTCCATTAAGTGTTAAAGACAGACTATTTCGAATCATTCATGCTCAACAATGGAGACAATATCTCAGTGCGCATGCGCTAGTTTCGCAGTACGACTTGTCCAGATACTTACTATGAAATAAAGAGGCGCGGTTTATAAAATCGGCATTTTCCCGTTGTATCTAGACATCTAGCGAGCACTCAATATCAATGTTTCTTCAAATAAAATACAGAGAAATCACGAACGGAGGACACAAAAAGGAAATAAATATGTTGATAGTTACGTTCTATCCCATCCGGGATAAATATCCATTCAAAATCTGATATAAATCGAGTAGTTATTCTCTCTCAGACCAGCTATTCCACCTTGTACGAACTCCTTGACATTTTGAAAATGCCAACAATGCTGTAGTCATCGATCTGTGTGTAGATCAATTCAATTAGTTTATTTGCATATCAAAGATATGCGTGCTAGCCAAATAGTAAGATCTAGTTTGCTGAGCGCCTTTGTAATCTGCATCTGGGTTTTATAAAAAATGTCACGGATTGGAATTCCTAGTATATTAGGGGAGCGTAGGGCAATGTATAAGCATTTTCATATACTATGCGTGATTTTTGAAACATAAAAAAGATATTGTGGTTTGGTAAGAGGGAACTAATAAACAACTCTATGCCCTATCCATCGTCATACCCACACGCACACCCACACACTTGCACGCACACACCATTGCCGCTGACAGCGCAGCCACTGATGCTGCCGCCAATAACGACACAATCACCAACAGTAACCGCTACGACCAGTCGTGGCGTTGTTGTAAAAGATACTCAGAACCACCATCACCAGACTGACACTTTCAACCAGCACCAATACCAATAAAACATCCACAATAGCAAATACCACCACTACTGCAAGAAGCACCATCAACACAAACCAACACTATCATAACCATCACCACATCCACCGTCACCATCACCACCAACCCCTGCAACAAGAAAAACTAAATTGCCTCATTGGAAATCCGCACCCTATTTTGATGTGCTAAATTTCTCCCCACCCCCACCAGCCCACCCTTCCCTCATCTCTGAGATAATGATACCGATAACTCATATCACAAATTTGGTTGAATTTCACTGAATGATTTTGGTCCAGATATCGCAAGGAGCGAGATGATTATATGTAAACTGTTGATCACGCCCCTGTTCTCATCTAATTTGCAATCATATGGGCAGCGCACATAACGAATTTGGTTGAATTCTACCAAACGGTTCTGACAGACAGACAGACAGAGACACAGACAGACAGACAGACAGACAGACAGACGGACGGACAGACATACAGACAGGCATGCTTGCAGGCAGTCAGGCAGGCAGGCAGGCAGGCAGGCAGGCAGGCAGGCAGGCAGGCAGGCAGGCAGGCAGGCAGGCAGGCAGGCAGGCAGGCGGTATATCTTATATGTGGTTAGCCGCAAATCGCAGTTCAGTAAACATCCATTTCCTTAGTCAGTTAGCCAATCACAAAATCATATTCCGGAAAATATCTAAAAACTACTCGATTAGACTAAAATTTTAACACATCGAATGAAGTTGCCATGCATGAGGATTTGCGGACTTTGGCCATATTTCCGATAATAGAAACCTGATCCGGTCGGATAAACACTGGATCTGTGGCTATTTCGGGAACTAATGGTCCGATTTGGCTCAAATTTTAACACAGTTCTTTGAGTGTGATGCAACAAAATCCGTAAAATTAGGAAAATAAACAAATCTGGAACCCGCAGCTACTGACATTATATCGAGTTTGTTTCAACATGTGATGGATAATTATCAACCACAATCAACCTCAAAACAATATAACCACGATCAGAACACTAGGGTGATGGGGGAAGACTGCTAACAGAGAAAACTTAAAGCACTGACAAGAACAGAAGGTGAGATCGTGGTGGCGATGGATGGCGGAGGTGGTGCTGGTGGTCCTGGTAGTGGTAGTGGTGGTAGTAGTAGTGGTGACAACGATGACGACGACAACAGTGACGATGACTGATGATGATGATGATGATGATGATGATGATGATAATGATGGAAAGAAAAATGGCGCTCTGTAATCAAGGAGGGATTTCGATCCCTTAAAGCCTTCAGAACTCCTTGATATACCTCTGTTTACACATAGATCAATGACATCAGCGTTATTGATATTTCCAAAATGTATTGGTGTTCGTGCAAGGTGGACTACCTCGTCTGAGAGAGAATAACTACACAATTATATCAAATTTTGAATGGATATTTATCCTGGATGGGATAGAACGTAATTATAAACATATTCATTTCATGTTTGTGCCCTCAGTTCGTGATTTCTCTGTATTTTATGTGACGAAACTTTGATATTGGGGGCTCCCTAGATGTCTTACACACGAGGCATCAAAAACTGAATTAGGACGAATTTAGATTTGGCGATTCCTTTTATTAGGCTGTAGGTGTGGGGGAAAAGAAAATGGCCGTCGCAAAACAGTATGGCGGACGCTTGCTTACGTGATACTAATTGCAAACATGAATAATTAATTCACTTAGGGCCTACTATTTTTTTTACTAAAAATATTTCTTAATTTCATAAAGCCCTGTTGGAGAAGATGAAAATTATGTGCGATAACTCGTACTGGCAAATTCGAAAGTCCATTGTTGGGTATGCATGACGTCATGCTACACGCCACGTAGCTGATTATGACGTCATATGATGGATGGATAAACTGGAAAGGTATATTGAGTAATAGATCAGAGTTGATAATAGTGATATTAAATGGGAATTTATTCCAGATTCTCTATGTATATAAGATTACCATTATGTCCGGTATGGAGAGAATTGTTATACAATCGCAGCATCATTCGAATCTGCGTAACCATTCACCTCTTGGTTATGCAAATCAAATAAACACACAACTACTATGTACTTGTTTAGTACGTGTTCGCATAAATAAGAATGTCTACTAGTCAAACATGCTTATCCACTGCCTAGATCAATTTGATCTACAAATCTTAAACCGTTAATGCTTAAATTTGTTCAAGAAATTTTCATTTTTCTCAGGCAAAATGTTCGTTTGCAGACCAAGAGCACATTATTTCTGAAAATTTACCACTTTACGGACAGGCTTGCTTATCTAGCCACTCATTCCAGTCGCAAATTTTCTCAAATGGTCTTCTGTTGTTCTGCAAATGGACATTTCTCAGAATCACTGCAGAAGCCCAGAGTGTTAAAGGTGTTAACAAACGCCGGCTAAGTCTGTATCTAGATCATAACCCCAGGGCGCAGTCAAACACACCATCTTTGCCGCTTTAGCTGTCTATGCCCTGGACCGAATCGTACAAGCGGCAGATACGACGTGATGAAGGTGGTCAGAAAATGTACCCATTCAAATGTTTGAATTGTATTGACATTGTATGTCACTGACGTGAAGTGAGACGAGGCTGACGTTTAACTGACTCTGGATTGTCGCTAATTGTGTACTTTCTCTCATTGGATATATCGCACATTTTGTAAGTGCTTTGCTGTATATTTATTAACGCTCAGGTATGGTGAATATTAGTTATTAAGATATTGTAGATAGTTATTGCATCTCAAAATAATGTTAAGGAGTCAGTTTATACTCCAATAATTTCACTGGTCAGTCAGTCGCTCGGTCAGTCAGTCGATCAGTTGGTCGGTCGGTCAGACGGTCGGTCGGTCGGACAGACGGTCGGTCGGTCTGTTTTACTGTGTTGCTGTCTGTCCCTCAAGTCTTTGCAATCAACTTTCTCGTTCTACCTAGTATTTTAAAATCAACCCCTAAGAAGTAAACAAATATTATTTTAATTGAAAACTATATCTAAAGGATCTATTGCCTTTCTAAGAGAATTTCTGTTTTTTTAAATATTTATATTACTTACGTACGGTAATTTTATCGAGTGTTGGTCTCTCCAACAAAGTAAATAGGCTCGTCAAAGTAGGCGGGATTAATTCGCCCTGTACTAGTTCTTCTACTCCTACACCAGTGTATATATATACACTGGTGTAGGAGTAGAAGACCTAGTACAGGGCGAATTAATCCCGCCTACTTTGACGAGCCTATTTGCTTTGTTGGAGAGACCATCACTCGATAAAATTACCGTACGTAAGTAATATAAATATTTAAAAAACAGAAATTCTCTTAGAAAGGCCATAGATCCTTTAGATATAGTTTTCAATTAAATTAAATATATATATACACTGGTGTAGGAGTAGAAGACTTAGTACTGGGCGAATTAATCCCGCCTACTTTGACGAGCCTATTTGCTTTGTTGGAGAGACCAACACTCGATAAAATAGAGAGAGAGAGGTGACAAATACGGCTCTGAATTTACCATTCCTGCAGAGTAACGCGCGGTGGCAGGAATCTGTGATCCCCAGATTTTCAGGATCGTATCACGAGTACGGATTTGTGTAAAGGCTCCCATAGGCTTGCAGATACGTCCTTCATTTTCGCCATACCCCCGTGCGATGACCAGTGTGTGAGTGAGACTCGTGCTCAGGTTCAGTGCGATGCAGCATTGTGCCGTCACAACCACATCGGAAAATTTCCTCCTAACTAGCATCTGAATCGTCGTCTTTTTATTAAAAACATAGAATGCTTTGTTGCCACACATACGTTTAGATTTTGTACAGTTTGAAATGCGGCATTACTCTGCTCCTATAGGAAGGTACCCTTCTCCTAGCATATTTTCTCGTGGTGACAAGGGCTTCATATTTATATTTCACTATGATTGCTCAGGTGACATAGAAATCGGATTGCTGACATTTCCACTTTCTTTTTTAGATAATTTTCACTGAATAATTTTAATGAATATAATATTTTAAGTAAATGCAAATGCGTTATAAGTCATATAAAGCTTTCATGTCAAAACTGCAATGCAACTAATCAATACGTTACATTTGATGTGCGAATACATGGTAGACTCGCTGAATTAAAACCAAGAAAATTACATATAGTTTTGTATAACTGGGACTCTAACCGAGCACATCCCTTGTGCTTTTCCGTTTTTTATACCTAATAGGCTGTGTTAGCTGAGCAGAATACATGTTACAGCAGTGAATAAGGATTTTAAGCGAAATTTGTGACTATTTTATTGTATATCCACTGTATATCGGAGGAAACATCAACCTTTACATTGTCCTTAATGCTATGGTAACGCTCTTGACAAACCACTAGGCGACCCAGAGTATAGTTACTACTAAGAAATCTATGAAAATATGCCTACATGCTTTTCGAATTTCTGTTTTGCTTCCGAAAGTTGCAATAATTTGCATTAAAATATCTAAATCTTGATCAAGCTGCTGCAATGTTCTTAAAGCAATTTTAAACGGAGCAAGAATTTCGCATTGAAATAATAGAGTGTGATGTAAGCAAGAGACGCAGTCATCAAAGAAAGATATTTGCTGTTTGATTGTGAAATTTCAATATATTCTCAAAGTTTACCTACGCCTCCAGTTTTCTTCTTCTTTTTTTGTATGCACCCAGGCCATTTACACAGCATATGGGGTACACATTATTATTATAGATATTTATACTATGGCGGTAGTTATTATTATTATTATTATTATTATTATTATTATTATTATTATTATTATTATTATTATTATTATTATTTTATGATTAGCTGCTGCCGTTGCGTATTTGAAATATTTTGTTTGGACATTTTTTTCTTTGTCGTTGTCAACATCTTTGTTCTTGTCGATTGCATTGTCGTCGTTGTTGTTGTTGTTGTTGTTGTTGTTGTTGTTGTTGTTGCTGTTGTTGCTGTTGTTGTGGTGATGGTGGTTGTGGTGGTGATGATTGTAGCATATTGGTGCTGGAGCCGTGGTTGTTGCGTTGGTCGTAGTAGAGAGGTGTGTGTCCGAGGTGCTCCTAATGTCGTAGTTGTCGTTGTCGTTATCGTAGTTGTCGTTATCGTAGTTGTCGTTGTCATTGTTGTTGCTGTTGCTGTTGTTGCTGTTGTCGTTGTTGTTGCTTTTGTTGTTGTTGTTGTTTTTGTTGTTGTTGTTTTTGTTGTTGTTGTTGTTGTTGTTGTAGCTGCTGCTGCTGTTGTTGTTGTTGTTGTTGTTGTTGTTGTTGTTGTTGTGAAGCGGATCTGTCTTTTTTCTTTGAGAGTCGCAGATATTTACATAACCTATTCAGTATTGGTGTGTTACAGATCGCAAACAGGCCTTGAAGTTTACTCTGTTGTGTTCTGCCTTACATAGTAATCAGGTATAAATTGTGTTCTTTCTTTTGTGTATCTTTCGCAGCAGAAAAGAAAATGTATTTCTGTTTCTACTACGTTACATGTATTACAAAGTCGTTCCTCCCTGTCAATACCCACCCACCTTTTAGATTCTATTGCGAGTTCATGGTTCAATGTTCTAAAATGACAAAAGGTTGTAGCCTCTCTATAAGGTAATATTTTAAAATAGTTTTCGAATTCAAATTTTGTTTTTATTTCTTTAGAGAACGTTGTCGTGTTGAATCATTTATGAGTTGTGTCCATTTTTCTACATACTGATGCTCTAAAGCCTGTCTTGTTTGCTGCACTACCTGTTTTGTGTTTACAGTTTCTGCCAAAAATATGTCCGATTGTCCTGTTATTTCTAAAATGGCTTTCACTTTGGTCATCCATTTAACTTGGATTTGGGTTCTTGACATAGAATCCAGACACGTTAAGAAAAACATTGACGATAATTTCCCATAACCTCCATTTACTAACCCGGCCCAAAATCGTATCATTGCATGCCATTTCACCCAATATCCAAGACGTCATTCTGGCTGAGGTGTAAAAGCAGGCTAGTAAATTATATTCTCGTCGTACCGATAAGGCCAATATGCTTTACGGCCGTAATATGATTGCGTGTCAATTTCCCTTACGCTCTATGTTGAAATCCCAAATAAACTCAGAACGTGAAACTCCTATGCGAGCCTGTCGGAAAACTGCTGAACGTTTTGAGACTACGCTTGATGAAAAGTGTTGCTGTTCTGAACAGCAGCAACGTTTTGCAAATTTAATTTTAAAATATTTAACAGATTAGTTTTTATATCGCAGCGATTATGGGTTAAGAATTGGCTATGAACTCTCGTCAAAGCAGTCTATAACTGACGGCTTGTGTGCAATTAACAAGTTGCCACCCAAGAGCCGCAGTCGACACTAAACTCGGCTCATTTGAGCGGGACTGACGGCAAATACCGCTGTGCAAGAAAACAAGGTGGCCGCGCTCTCAATGACAAAATAATGCCATGGTCAAAGGGTAATTGAAGGGTTGTCAATAAACGAATGTTTCTGGAAATCTGTTAAATCGTATAGTCATGTTACACTCTGTTATTTTAATACAAAAATCTGGCTTCATTTAGAATCGCTTTAAAGTTTATCTATTCTGGGAGAACATGTTTCAACATTAGGCCCGCTTTCCATGTACGCGATAACGCGCGCGAAAACGCACGCGAAAAAGTCGATACAACACAAATCCTATATAAGTGTTTCCATGTACGCAATAATACGCGCGAGCATTCATCACGCGCGAAAAAAAGTCGATCGATCATCGATTTTTTCACGCGCGTTACCTATTTCGCGAGCGTGAAGTTGGATTTAACAAATAAATTGACTGTATATTGTGCAGTATTTTGTGTTCATTTGACCAGTCTTCAGTACTAGCATGACCTCGATGGCGTTCCACGATGACCAGGTTCAAATGATACGTTATTTGTACAGAAGACAGAGATATCGAATTCGCATCATGCAATATATAATGCAAAGCAGCCAGAAAAGGCAACACAGGTTCTGGGTACATGATATTATAAAGAAAAGAGAAGAATATGGTTCATATTACCACCTCGTTAGAGAGCTGCAATTGGATGCGGAGAAACACCATGAATACTTCCGTATGTCGGCCGAGCAACTAGAATTTGTATTGAGCTTTGTAGGGCCAGTGATTCAGAAAAAGACAGTGGTCAGGGAACCCCTTGAAGCTAAGCAGAGACTGGCAATCTGTATACGGTATGTAAATATATATTTGCTCGGACAATGCGGCAGCAGCAGCATCAGCAACAGTAGTAGTAGTAGTAGTAGTAGTAGTAGTAGTAGTAGTAGTAGTAGCAGCGGCAGCGGCAGCGGCAGCGGCAGCAGTAGCAGCAGCGGCAGTAGTAGCGGCAGCGGTAGCGGCAGCGGCAGCGGCAGCGGTAGCGGCAGCAGCAGCGGCAGTAGCAGCAGTAGCAGTAGCAGTAGCAGCAGCAGCAGTAGCAGTAGCAGTGGCAGTGGCAGCAGCAGCAGCAGCAGCAGCAGCAGCAGCAGCAGCAGCAGCCATACCGATAGAAAAGGCCGTCAGAAATGTAATCTTTCCAAGTAATTTATTTGACAATTAACACAAAACGATTAATATTGATATATCGTCTAGATATTATCGTTATGTTTACCTAGAGAAATAATGCAGAAATGGTGGGGTGTTCTGCGTGCTTACTGTGTCTGCGGTTGATTGCAGTAGATGTTTGTGTTGCGCTGGAAACGATGGTGTGTTTGTGGTAGATTGTATTAGAGGTAGGCATGGTGTTTGGAAAGATGATGTGTCTGTGGTGTGTTGAAGTAGAGGTGTCTGTGGCACTGGAAAGGATGGTGTGTCTGTCGTTGATA
Organism: Chaetoderma sp. LZ-2023a; assembly: GCA_034401795.1. NCBI lineage: Eukaryota > Metazoa > Mollusca > Caudofoveata > Chaetodermatida > Chaetodermatidae > Chaetoderma > Chaetoderma sp. LZ-2023a. The sequence goes on along the minus strand of CM067371.1, from coordinate 125,749,359 downwards.
GCAGTACAGGCGTGTATGACGCTGGACATGATGATTTGTTTGTCGTTGATGACAATGGCTGCGAGGTGCTTTTAGTAGCCTGCATATATTCTAAGCTCATATACATGTTCCAAATTTTATCCTCCATCCACACTTGCTGTTCCCTGAGAAATTTTGCCATCTTTTCTCCCATCATCAGATAAAAGCTGCTCGTCTTGCGCTCAATGTTCTTCTCCAGCAAATCGAGTTTTCTGGAGTCTGCCTCAATGTCGCTGTTCATCTTCTGAAACAATTCGTGCATGTTGGATTTCTTGGGTTGAGAGGGACCAGGATAGCTTGATCTCATGGGTTTTTTCATCTCCATGGACCTCTTTCTTGGTGGTTCCATTGTAGACCTGAAAAGAGATTGAAACTACATGTAGAGTAGCCATGTGATTGTCACGCATTACGAATCTGAACGGTCTTGTAACTTTGAACTTTGAACCCAGGCTCTTGGGTCTTCGTGAGCGGAGGCTATTCTAAATGTCGCCCTGTATTCCATCATCAAATGGGTAGCCCAAATAAAAACTGTTGTGGCATTTCGTCAAGCTGTCTCTGAGATTTGGTGATAGACTGATGGAGTCCCATATTACCAGATAGACCAACTGACAGACGGGCGGAAACGGTCATTGCATTAACCAAATAATCTAGCTTGATAACGTAATGAATATGTAATTATTTTTTAGATTTCTAGCCACCGGAGAATCATATACATCACTGGCCACACAATATCGTGTCGGTGTTACGACAGTTCGCCGACTGGTGCCGGAAGTATGTGACGCCATTTGGGAGACAATGAAAGGGACATTCATCAAGATGCCACAAACTCCAGAGGAATGGAGGATGGTTGCGTTGAAATTTAATGAAAACTGGAACTTTCCTCACTGTGTGTGAGCTATCGACGGCAAACACATTGTACTGAAATCACCAATAAACAGTGGATCTCTGTTTTATAATTATAAGTCGTCATTCTCTATTGTATTGATGGCCTTAGTTGATGCTTCTAATAAGTTTCTGTGTGTAGATATCGGTGCGTGTGGTCGCCAATCGGATGCAGGTGTCTTCTCAAACAGTGAGATGGGACAGGCCTTTGCAGCACCCAATAGAGTTAATCTGCCAGTTGCAGAACCCATAGAGGGGGCCGAGCATCTTGGGCCACTGCCATATGCCGTCGTAGGTGATGAGGCTTTTCCGCTTCAACAACATGTCATGCGTCCTTATCCTGGAAAGCAGTGTGGACACGAGGAAAATGCATACAACTACAGACACTCTAGGGCAAGGCGTCTAGTTGAATGTGCTTTCGGGATACTTGCCACGCGATGGCGAGTATTCTACACAAGACTATCCATTCAATATGTGAATGTTGTAAAAATTGTACAAGGGGCAGTAATCCTGCACAATATGCTGCAATCCGGACCCACACAAAGTGTAACAGCTGAGGAGCTATTGGCACAATACCGAGCTGATGAGGTATTGGGATTGGAGGACATTGTCCCGCTTGGTACACGAGGGTCATCAAAAGCTCTAGATGTCAGAAATAAATTTAAAACATTTTTTACAGAGAATCCTCTGCCTTGGCAGAATGATCATATTCAGAGAGGCCTATATTAGATACTAAGCATATTACTTAAGAATACTATCATAAAACTGATAATAACGCTATACTCACCGCCGATTGTCCAAGACTTGCTCGTGTGATTGTGATCTTTGGGTGTAGGCACGCTCTTCGAAATCATAGGATTGTATCGATCTGCTTCCCAGGGCATCATTATCTTCATCAGTATCGTCGTTTTCATAAGGATTCTCTTCATCAACATGTCAGCAACAGTAGTGGTTGTCTTCGCCGATTCCTCGAGGTTACTGACGGTACTATAATAGAGTTTAAGTTGAACATTGTCAATCAATCTATCGATATATCGGTTGGTCAGTTGCTCGGTCAGTTGGTCGGTCAGTTCGTCGGTCATTCGGTCGATTGGTCAGTCGGTCGGTTGCAGCAGCAGCAGGAGAACGAACATTATTATTATTATTATTATTATTATTATTATTATTATTATTATTATTATTATTATTATTACAGTCATTATCATTTGCCTGGTCAGCAGTACCACTGTCCATCAGTTAAGCACTTTATGCTAATATAGAGTGGAGACGCCTCTTATCTTTTGAGGTCAATGAATCAATCTAGCGGTATAGAAGTGTGTACTATACCTAGCCTCTGCAACATGTCCCAGTAGAAAATGAAGACGATCGTGAAACTGCCCCTTATTGATTGTTTTAGCACTCGAGCCACTCCTGGTGTTCTCCTTAATTTTTTTGCGGTTGGCATTGAAGGCGTCTCTGATGCCTTTCCATTTCTCTTTACATGTATCCCCTGTTGGAGGAAACGAAATAAAATAAATGTGATGTGATTAATCTAATCAAAATCAGACTTAAATTGACTTTTCAATGTCATGGCATACAACATAAATATCGTCAAAATTCCAAAAGTTCGATGTACATCTCTACGCATCGGTGAAACCAACAGATCCAATATTTGATAGTGTTCGAGCAACCACATTACAGACAGATGGACGGCTGGCTGGCCGGCCGGTAGGCCGGCCGGACGGACGGATGAGTGAGAGATAAGATGGACGGACGGACGGTTAGATGGACGGACGCACGCACGCACGCACGCACGCACGCACGCACGCACGCACGCACGCACGCAGGCAGGCAGGCACGCACGCACGCACGCACGCACGCACGCACGCACGCACGCACGCACACGCGCATGCAAGCAAGCACGGAATGCTAGACGGACGGACGGGCGGACGGACGGACGGACGGACTCACGACGGCGTGAGTCATAAAGTGTATTGACTATTTTGATCATAGTCACATCCGATTCATCAACCTTTTTAAAAAATTAATTAACAACTTACAATCAAGACCCTCTACATTCATTTCTCGTGAAATTCTCTTCCACGTGTTTACGGTCAGCAACTTGTTTCGATGGGCTTTGGATCTAGCATCATACAGATGTGGATTCGCTTCTACCAGGTCTATCAGCATCTCCTGTTGCTGCCGGTTAAGTTTTACGATGAAGCCGTTGTCTTTTGGAGGCATGTTAAACTAGTTCAAATAGTTAATACATAGATTGCCAAACCGGGTAAAAAGGCAGTTTACTCGATATGCAATGCACGCGTGTCAGGGTAACGCGTGCAAACAGGCATGTAATGGAAATGGACATTTACACGCGCGCAAACACGGACGTGAACACGCGCGTAATATCGCGTACATGGAAAGCGGGCATGGATGCCCACAACTTAAACGAATGCGTTACATTTGTACTTTCAAAACCTTAACACGAAAGATTTCTCCCAGAGCGCTCAGGCATATCTATAAAGCATACAAAGTGATCAAACCCATGGCTATATCAGATACTCTCTTGAAGTATATCTATAAAAGCTACAAAATACATAAGTATGTCTATAAAACAAACATACACAGAGCAGTGTAATATGCGATACTTTGATGCATATCACCTCAGGGCCTCAATCGACCTTTCCATTTCTAGCCATGCCCCGCCCATCACTAGCTAAGCTCCACCCACACCTCGCCGTGTTGTGAATGCCCTAGCTATCAATTTCCTGAAAACTATACAGGGAAGGTGTTGAATATTTTGTAACTATTTTGTATCTTACAGCGCCCTGTCAAATTAGTTTCAAAATATTCAACAGAATGTTTATTAAATACTAAACGCATACAATTTGTACAACAACACATAGACCGTCTTCAAATATGCGTTAGTGACGTACTTATCGACATCATTCATGACGTCATTCATTATGATGTCATTCTCCACACGGCGTAGTTGATTATGACGTCATGTGATGGGCGGATACACTTGAGTGGGATAATGCTTAAAGCGACACTACCATGAATAATCCTTAAAGCACCACTAGCCACAACTATTGAATAATTCACGTTTGGGCTTTGTATTGAGCTAGGAACTCAATTCAGTGATCTAAAGTTTTAACTGCCACAATAAATGTCTAAGAATGACCCGTTGCGCCAATATCCAATAGTTTGTATTATTCTACTTTAGCCACTCAATTCGTCCCTTTATCACAAAAAATTCTTTGAGACCCTTGACACCCTTCTCATAAGTGTCACTCCCACCAATTTCGAATAATTCATATCGATAGGCATGTAAGTCAGCCTTTCTCTGTTTGAGAGGAGTGCCACTAGCGTGAATATGCAATAAATGTTTTACCTGATACAATAATTGATTGACTGCAGTAATGGCCAAAGTGCCACTCAATTACACCAATACAGAATATTTCACTAATGGGTGTCACTGAGCCAATACACAAGGCGCGGTTTATAAAATCGGCATTTTCCCGTTGTATCTAGACATCTAGTGAGCACTCAATATCAATGTTTCTTCATTATATATATCCATCTTGACCGCATTCGTAAACATCTATCGGGCAGCTGCTTGTATTGGTACTATAGCCTACCATTACCCACATGCACTGACGGTGTGGCGGCGTTTCTGACATATCATTGCGGTAGTATTTTGCCTTCTAATGTGCATAGAATCAATAATATATTTCTAAAAATGCATAGTAAAATAGTATTCCATGTTAGAATTGTCAATTCGGCCAACTTTACCGGTAGAGCTGTCGTAAAATTGCAACTTTCATGGCTTTGAGTAGCATCAAACGCGGCAGTGTAATGTTGTTTACTAACAAAACAGTGATCAGCTGGCCGTACGCTTGACGGCCAGTCATCTGCGCACGCGTGAAAATGACGTCATAAGAGAATTCCGTAAAACCTATGCTCTAACTCTATCTGTCAATCTATCAGTCTGATGTTGTATAATTCCATCTGACTGTGGCTCTCGCTGTATATCGTAGTATAAATCTATCTGTCAAATGTGCAAATTCATCAACATTTTATAACTAGTGGTAGCTAAAGTAATCAGTAATGTAGTCAAGAGACATGATCTTTTATGAATGCATGGGGTTAATGCAATTCAATGGAATATATGTATATAATTAACCACTTTTATTCTGCATACCTGTTGACATTATTTCATTCAAATAAATTAAGTAAATCCTTATGACTATTTTGAAAGCAATTGAAGTGAGAGGTTTTTCCTCAGGCAGCGAAAACTGTCGATAAAATATTGCCCAAAATGCTCAGCAAATTGCCTATGTTAATGTTTTGAAATTATTCTTGTGGAAATTCAGAATGAAAATGGTTAAAATATTTTTAAAATCAGTTCAGTAACCACGGAATGTAAGCATTATAAATATATATTGATGTATATGCATGGCTGAAATATGTTCTCCTCCCTACAGGCATGGACAGCTGACCTGTCCTGACTGTTAATCAGGCTACTGTTCACGGTGGGCTATAGTCTCCAGCAATTGCCACGCTTGATTTTATAAGGCTCTCGTGCTCGAAATTAACTGTGTTATATGTAAAATCACTGATGTATTGTAATCCACAGATATATATATATATATATATATATATATATATATATATATATATATATATATATATATATATATATATATATATATATATATATATATATATATATATATATATATATATATATATATATATATATATATATATATATATATATATATATATATATATATATATATATATATATATATATATATATATATATATATATATATATATATATATATAGAGAGAGAGAGAGAGAGAGAGAGAGAGAGAGAGAGGGAGGGAGGGAGGGAGGGAGGGAGGGAGGGAGGGAGGGAGAGAGAGAGAGAGAGAGAGAGAGAGAGAGAGAGAGGGGGAGAGAGAGAGAGAGAGAGAGAGAGAGCTATTCAAAGTACAGATTTAATTCATGAAAATCTTACGCAACTGGCTAAGGAGAACAAAGTCAACTTACAGTGGATCCCCTCGCATTGTGGCATATTAGGAAACGACAAAGCTTATCAACTGGCTAAGGAAGGGTCAAATAAAGAACAATTCAACCGCGAGGTTGACTTTGAAGAACTGAAGCATATCATTAAAGCCACAAGAACCACCAACAGGCAGCATAGCCTAATGATGCAATACACAGCCTCAGTAGGGAGGATCAGACATGTATCTTCAGATTGAGGGCTGGTCACAATCTTCTCAATGCACATCTTCACCGCCTCAAGATTACGGATTCTGCACTTTGTGAGTGTCAGCAGGCAGAAGAAACAGCAGAACATCTCTTGGAGCACTGCCAACGATATGAACAGGCTAGGAGAAGCTTCTGGCCTATTGAAGTATCTTTTGAAGAGAAGATCAGTAGAGACAGAGACAGTCTGATGACCACTTCAGCTTTCATGCACCAAATAAGGAAACCAGTCTAAGATTACTGTCATGAGAAAGATGAACGCAAGAAAAAAAAAAGAGGAATATATGTTGCGACTCTTTGAGGTTGTTGATTCACCGTGAATAGTGTCCGTCAGGGCATATTTTGTCTGACCACACTGCCGCCTACCAATCATATTTAAATGTCCATTTTGGCACTAAGTCGCAGTAATTTATGTTCATTCTGTAGTTATATTACGTAGTCAATTGATGCATATGCTTTGAACTCATAATGAATGCAGAATGCCTTGGCAGGAGTCAAGAAATTACCTTACATATGTGACTATTTTACATTTGAGCTGAATCTCAGTAGCCATATCTCAGCCCAATTGCATTGTGCTTTAATATGTGATTTCCAGACGTGCCATTTACTTTAGTTTAAATATTGTACATTGAATATTCTTCACATATATCAAAAAAGAAGTACAGCTATTACGGTGGATGTGGGACATCCGTATGTATATATGTAGCTTATGAAAAGCATACTTACATAAAGTATACACACTTCCATTTGTCTGTTTTCCAAAAAAATTCTTTAATGACCTCTACCATTAATCCACCAATGGTGTAAGCATGTAATCTGTGTTTAGCTTCTTATGAGTAACACTGCCAGAAGTTCTTACGTAATCTGTGTTTCTATAAGCTATCCATGATTTAAACATTTGTTACAATTTCCTAAGTTTCTAACTTATTTCCATGTTTAAAATGTGTCTTTTAAAACTATTTTTATGCAGATCTTCCAAAATGGTGGACAATATGGAGAATCTGAAAAAGAAAATAAGAATTAGCGTTCAAGGTTTCCTTACCGCTTATGGCATGATGCATCTAGACGAGGAACCATCATATACTGCCCGGGAATTTGGAAAAGCTCTAAATCTGACAGATCCTGATCAAATAGCGATGATTGAGCACCGAGTAGCGTACATAAACCGCTGTCTAACAGTTGATGACAACCAAGGCAATGGTTAGCTTGTTTATTAATCGTTTGTCTACTCAGGTCACTGAATCATAATTCCAGACAAATCTCTGTCAAGCTGTTGCATATTTTGAAGTCATTTTGAGTTGAAAGTGTTGCTATACAACATCGCCAGCTCACGACTAAATTTGTTTCCAAATACTTTAAATATAATAAGTATGTATTAAATAATACGTTCATTTTTGTAGCGGGCCGTTCTGATACAGGATATTCATTCGATCATATTTTGAATGTTTCTAAGATAAAGTTTAACCATTTAGTGGCTACAATTGGTCAAGCAAATCTCACTATTTGCTAATTTAATGTCCATTTGCAGGCCATGTGAAGACTATTTTTGAGAATTTACCACTGGAATGACTGGGTCGGTTACCGAGCCAATCATTCCAGTGGTCAATTTTCAACAATAGTCTTCGTTTGGTCGGTAAATGAACCTTCCTCAGGACCTCAGGTTTTGGCCGGTTTCGGAATGAAAGGGTTAATAAAGTTAATGGTCCACGCCGCTTTCCATATTATTTATGGCAGGAGAAAAGCCAAATCTTATGTCCAATAGATGGTGCTTTTGAATGACTGTATGTCAGGGTGTGGGCTGGCGCTAAATACTACACCCCACGATGGAGATATATGGATACAGCGATTCTTCTTCAAAGAGTCGTACCCGCCATGGGATGGATGGTGAGCCCATTCTTTAATGAAGTTAACAATCCTGTATAAAGCGGCGAACACATGTGTGCGTATTGCGTAGTGCGTAATGCATAATGCGTATGCTCATTGCGTGGTGCGTGATGCGTGTTTTTCGCTCCATGAAGCGATAAATACGCAACGCAATACGCAGTACGCAACACGCATTACGTACTACGGACACATGTGATCACTCCCCTTTATTTTCAATTATTTTTAAATTTGCGTATCACGCACCACGCAATGAGCATACGCATTACGCATTACGCACTACGCAATACGCTCACATGTGTTCCCCTACCACGCAATGAGCATACGCATTACGCACTACGCAATACGCACACATGTGTTCCCAGCTTTAGTTTCTTGTGGTCTTTTTTACTAAGTCATCAACATATGGGGATTAGTTTTGAAAGTGCCTTCAGTCAGCATTGAAAGCGCTGGTGTGTTGGTGATGTTGGTAATGTTGGTGGCAGCGTGGCTCCTCATAACATATAGCTTATTATATCCCTTTTTGCAGAATGGTGTACCGAGGATGAGGGCGTGGAAGCATTGTGTTGGCACATAATTAAACACCCACGAGGCTATATCATGAAATGGAGAGCTATGTTTGAATATTTCTCTGACCTATTCGACCAAGACCAGGATGGCTACATAAATGCAGAACAGTTTGCTATATTATATAAATCTTTTTACCAGGCGAGCAAAAAGCGAGAGGATAAGGAGTTCATAGCACGTGCATTTAAAGCAGTTGATAAGGAGAATACGGGGAAGGTGCCCAAGAAGCAGTACGTGGAGGCGTATGTGGCATACTTTGCAGATCCTGACGTCCTTTACGAAGATTTGCCTTTGTTCTGAGCAAATGTATTTATGTTATTCTACATTATAACAAGATATTAATGAATCCAACTATTATTTGGTGCTGAGCATTAATTATAATCCAGCTTTTAGCGCGTAGCATGCTGTCTACGATTTTATTCACGAACTCGTTTTTCATTGACAATATTTTTATTGTGATTAAATTTAATTAAATTAATTTTAATCTGTCCACCCTCCCATTAAAAAGAAATGCGCTGTGTTGAAATCATTTAACAATATTTAATCTATGGCACCGCCGCCACGTAACTGTTTGGGTTTTACTCTACTGAGTATAGGTGGGTGGGCAGAGGTACACTTACTTCCATTGGACATTCTCTGCTCGTGGACATCAAAGGGAGCATTTGACATTTCTAGAGGTCAAACGTCATGGGGGGTCATTCGCATCAATACGTTTTGGGCTCTAGCTCTGTATCCAACCTATTGTCCACATACGCCACGTGTGTTACAATGGTCACATTGTCAATTCCATCCATAAGCGCGCGCACGCACGCACGCACGCACGCACGCACGCACGCACGCACGCACGCACGCACGCACGCACGCACGCACGCATATATATTCCTATTCGATGTTTACAGAATATGATAGATAAATTGTAATCATGTTCCGTTATAATATAGATCCACAAGATACTCTATCAAGCCAATCTAAAGTACATCAAACCATATCACACTATATGGTAGATGGCACTCGTATTTACTTATATACTGTCCCTAGATAATATTTTATTATTTTTTACCGCAATTTCCTTTTCTCTCAATTTCTCTCAAGCTATGTTCACAATGCTTTGCAAATTTGTGAGTCAGTCTAGCCCAGACACGGAATATTGCGGGTGAAAGGGGTTAAGTTGATTGCCACTGGTATAAAACTGATCCATCATTTCCATTTGATAGTTGCATACAGTCCGTGAGCTGAAGAATCCCACGCACGCACGTACACACGCACGCGCCCGCTAATTGACGAAACTATATTTTTCTAAGAGTTTCAGACGTGCTCTTTAAAATCATGTATCGCAATTACCGTAGAGCTGCAATGAATCCATCACACAAAACGCTGCTCGCAATGTCCTCTACCACGCCATATATACGCGCAGATCAGTTGCGTAATTCGACAAGAAGATGTAAAAGTTTAGGCAGCTGCTTAGACTATGGACACTGCATCGATGTGACTGGCATAGAGCTGACAAAGGATTATGTTGGTATTAACTTCTTGCAATGTGTATGATTGACGCCATTGTTACTAGAACTGACAGACTATGAATGATTGAATTCCTTGTTACTAGAACTGACAGACTATGAATGATTGAATTCATTGTTACTAGAACTGACAGACTGTGAATGATTGACGCCATTGTTACTAGAGCTGACAGACTGTTCATTTTTAGTCGGGACATGCAATGGACCTCTCCAAGTTTAGCTATGCCCCGCCCATATCTAGCTAGGCTCCACCCACACCTCGCTCATGTTGGGATCGATCGATCTCTGAACACCATGTCTATCGATTTCCAAAAAACTACACAAGGAAGCTGTTGAATATTTTGAAACTAATTTGACAGGGTGCTGTTGCTGCCTAAGGCAGCAACAGTGCCCAGTCAAATTAGTTTCAAAATATTCAACAGCATGTTTCTTAAATAGCAAAGAATTACAAAGGCATACAATTCATACAACGTGCCGGAGTATTTGAGATTTGATGAGGTCTATATGGAACCCTATATGGACGTAATGATTGTGTCGTCATCATACACGCGCTGAGCTTATTATGACGCCATACGAGATCAGATGATGGATGGATACTCTGGAAAGGTGAATTAGCCAAGGTCGGTCTGCCGGTCTGTCTGTCTGCCGAACTTTTGGCAACAATAGCTGTCGCAACTATAGAGCCTTCGCACTCTTTTTAACGTAACTGTGAAATACAACTATGGGAAATCGAAAATTGACTGAATTTAGCATCGCGTACAGTAAGGTATGGTAATGGATGATTACTCAAGATGATGCTTCTAGGAGGACTATGTAATTTCATATGCGCTACCGGCAAATTCAGCTAGGTAATTAACTTACCAGAGGTCAAATGCCACCTCAAATTTGACCGCTGATTGAAATCTGGCAACTGTGCATTTCAGTGAATGGCAAAAGGTTGAAAATGAATTAATAGTTTGGTACCTATGAGATAAAGCATGGGCGATCGACACCATCTGGCAAGCGGCTAGCCTACAAGTACAGCGTTCATTGTTTTATTTCATAGAATGTTGTTAGTCTGCGCCCGTTTTATTGGCCCCGTGTTGTAGCGATGTATTTGTGGAAATTGCTTTGAGCAAGTTCTGCAACACTCTTACTTCTATTGTATTATTCATGTACATTTATTTGTATCTTGTCATGTATAAATGTATGGATAAAAGCAATAATATCTGATCATTTGGTTCAGTTATGGCACTGTAGTCCTGCCATACCAACGACCCGGGTACTGCGGGATATTGGGCCCATCCTGCGCCCGGCAACCCGCATTATCACGATTGTTGCTAAACTCTACTAAACTAGCGCAAACGAATTCAACCCGACAATAGTGTTGGCAACACTAGCCCTATCGAATGAACACTCGAATAGCTGATAGAATGTCTATTTTTTTTAAATAAATAAAAATGCCTATTATAGAGAACTGAAAACTGAAATGGCCCTAACATCACCTCGAAATAAAGTATGGTAATTGCGTGATCAATCAGTGCTTGTATTTGTGCCATCTACATACCAGTATACGACCGATTAACGTATTTGAACACATCATTTCCCAAAATAGAAATATATATATATATGTAAAATTCTGAGATTGACTTCATAAAACCTTGTTGAGCTAAGAAATCTGTGATTAATGGAAAAAAATGTGCAGATTGTATTTGGAATTTGACTACTTAATATGATCTGATGCCCTAGATGTCTTTTCTATGTACGGCTTTCTTACCTGGAAAAGTGATATGAAATTCATCATTGGTGTCCGATTTTTGTCGTGGAATGTTTAACAGCAATTATTCGACCATGGCTCAAGCGTTCAGTATCACAAAGCTATAGATAGTCTATGCCAGGGCATAATATAATAATTTGTTACACGCCATTTAAAACACAATTGGATACATCGTGTGAGTTGTGACCACTGCAGATGTAGTTTTCATCTGGTTTGACCATTAATCAAAATTTTGCCAAATTATTGTCAATTTGCAGTCTAATAGACGACTACTTATTGAAAATTTACCACTGGAATGCCTAGCTCTTTTATCCGGCCGGTTGTTTATGTGGTAAATTAAAAAAAAAAAAATCTTAGCCTGCAAAATGGTCACCCCAAGATGGCAGGCAAGTTAATATTTTTACTTGTTTGATAATTAAAGGGTTAAGATGTGCAAACTCATGACCCTGAAACCTATTATGTAATATTACCCTTAGCTTTATTTAAGCTATCTATCTGGATGAAAATGGTGTGTGAACGCGGGTGCGAATAATAGAGCGTTAAATGCTTTGGAGACATGCACGCTCATTCTCTGGAGATTGCTCAAGATAGCTTTTCACCGCTAACGGGAGTTAACTCTGCTTACGTCTGGAGTCTGTCGACGATCATCTCTCTTGTCGCACGTCGTCCTTATCTGTAAGCCGTATTCTTACATTAAAAAAACCCTGTTTGAGGAATCCCAACGTCCATAGTATCAAGCGATGCAGCTAATCAGCAGCTATTCCCAGATACATGAGTCATTAAAATCGGCGCAGGGACACTGGCGATAGCAGCATCTATAGATTTACACCAGGAAAGTGTCTGTCAGCTTTGGAGGGTTTTTCGTGACGTCATTACGTCATTATTTTTAGAACGGGGTTGGGAGGGGGGGGGGGGCCTGGCCGTCAAGCGGCCAATGACGTGATAAAGTAAACACTGATCTTGCTGGCCGTAAATCTTATCTTAAACCGCATTACTCCTCTAAATAATAATTGTTTGGCGAAATATATTCAATTTCCACTTTATCTGTATACGATATTGTGGGCAATGATTTATTTACTGCTTTCATACCATGTTTGAATCAGTATTTGTGCATCAAATGGCTTGCTCATTCAATCATTGTCACGTGTGTGAATGGCGACATTTGTGCTGTTCATGCTCAAATAAGTGTTCAATGATGGTATGAATGGTGATAAATTATACCTCTAGACGATTGAGAGCCGATAACTGTGTACATGTTTGGTTGTTTGTGGGGGATGGGGTGGGTGGGGTGGGGTGGGGGAGGGGGAGGGGGGGGGGGTTGGCTGATAGCAGATGGATGTTAGTTGTTTACTCATGTGAAAATATTCAGCAGTGTTGTGATTCTTTTACGTCAGCTTAATTATCCATGAATGGCAGGAGACATAGTATGATAACCAGCTGGGTGTGTCGAATTTTGAGATGTAGGAGCTGATTTGGAGGTGCAGATGGGTTGGCGTGAGTAGGTTGGAAAGGAGCTCCTGCGTTTCTTGTGGTAGACAGTTGGCCAGCTAAGGGCAGCACCACTGATTATAAGAGGAAGTCACTGTTACCATATACATAAAGGTAAATAAGCTTAACTAACTTTGAATACATGTTGATCATGTTTAATTGTGTATTTAATTAACCATTTCACCGACAAATCCCTGAAAAAGTATATTCTTTTATGATACAAAACCTATTCTGTTGAATATTCTGATATTAATTTGACTGGAAGCCATTGCTGTCTAAGGCAGCAACAACTGCCAGTCAAATTAATTTCAAAATATTCAATAGTTTTCCTGTATGGCAGCATTGAAAATGAGACATGGGAAATTCAGCGGTGAAATGGTTACATGTCCTTAAGGGTTAAAAGTATATGGATGTCTAGGATTCATTACCTACATATACCTGCAACAATGGGTATAATTTAACTGCTCCCAAAAATATTGCAATATTTATATTTCTACATGAAAAGACTGGACTGATTGCAATTTTCATAGTTTTATTATTTTCCTACCTTTATTTTGTTGCGCTTAGCAAAAACATAGTAAAAAAACCCAATACCTTCACCATGAAAGATAATTCTCTACATTTACCTACCTCAATTGATAGGGGCATGTGATTGGGTTATTATTTTATTGGGCCTCAAGACATGATACCAACACCACATACTATAATCTTAAATCCACCATGACACAGTTGGTGAATTTATTATTAAGCTTTCCAGACTGATGAATGTTATTTTCACAAATTGTGTGTTTTGTGGGGTTAGTGACAGAAACAGAGCCTTAGGCCCCTAAAAGTTTTAGATGGTGTGTGGAGGGGTAGAGGGCGGGGTTGGTGGTTAAGACAATTTCTTTTCCAGGCAGCAACCTTGTATAATAGTCAGTAAATAAAATAATACTAAATACAGTGATACTCAGATAGCTGATCAGTACAGTATATTATAATATTCAACTGGAAAAACATCTGAAATTTACACAGTGAATATGGTGAGGCCATATGCTGCCGGGAAGGAGCTGTGGGACCTGGCTCTAGTGCTATCTTTTCAGCATTATCCCTGTAATGGTGAGGATTGGTGAATGATATTTGAATTTTTGCTTAGTAACTTGTTTGTAGGTCAAGGGAAGATTTCTTTTACTTTATTTTATTTTACTGCCCCAGTAACAAAGCCAGCCATTTCATTTTTCAAAAAGTAATCTTCCCTTGGCTTGCAAATGGACATCTTTCAAGACATTTTACTACAGAAGCAATTTTTGGTAACCATGACACTTTCTCCTTTAACGGTCAAATTTCATTAAGAAAATTTCAATTTTTTTTACACAAAATTCACATTTACACTTTAGAAATCAAAAGAAGGCAATTTTTAAATTTTACATCTGAAATGGCTGGGTTGATTATGGAGCCAGACATCTCAAGATCAATACAAATGGATGGCTTGATTATGGAGCCAGGCATCTCAAGATCAATACAAATGCTGGCTTGATTATGGAGCCAGGCATCTCAAGATCAATACAAATGCTGGCTTGATTATGGAGCCAGGCATCTCAAGATCAATACAAATGCTGGCTTGATTATTGAGCCAGGCATCTCAAGATCAATACAAATGCTGGCTTGATTATGGAGCCAGGCATCTCAAGATCAATACAAATGCTGGCTTGATTATGGAGCCAGGCATCTCAAGATCAATACAAATGCTGGCTTGATTATGGAGCCAGGCATCTCAAGATCAATACAAATGCTGGCTTGATTATAGAGCCAGGCATCTCAAGATCAATACAAATGCTGGTTTTGGACAATTTGGCCTTTAAAGGGTCAAAATCTACTCACTTTGTTATATTACATATGTTATACTATGTTAGGAGACAAAACTATGTTGATAAAATTATAAAATAATTGAAAAGAAATTGGGAATTAGTCATTCTTGGAGCAAAGTAATTTCAATTAGCAATTCCAATTCCTAAAAATTTACCAATTTATCCAATGTGTTAATTGAATTAGTACAACTTCCAATTACCGCCAGTCCTGGTCATTGTTAAATTGAATCTGCTATCTAGAGCCTATAAATGTCCCTGTATAGGCGGAGTTACACCCCTGTCTCTCAGGAACTTGCTTCCACACATCTAATTTTCAGCATTTCCTGAGTGAATGGGGAATGGTACATGGCTAGATACTCATACGCCACGGGTCTACTCCACTACCATTTAAAAGACAAATTTGTTTCTATGCCTGGGAAGATGTGGGGGCCATACGTCCAGCAATGTTTAAATCTGGAGTGAGTGATACAACACTGGAAATACTACCTAATTTCTTTGAACCAATTCATGGCATGACACGTGCAGATGCACACATGTGATTATCAAATGCTAAAACATTGTGTAGAACTTACACTGTTTGCATACACTGAGATAAACATTGAATTTTTCTTCTATACTATCTACTTTATCAAGCATATCTCATCAGTCACCCATATTTTAAATGATGTAATCATTTCAATAATTTTGCTATTAGCTGTAGATTGTTAATGCAGAATGTGAAGTGGAAATGAGGCCCTACATGGGTGGTTCTCAGTTATTTTAACTCCATACACATGATTTATGCAATAGCAGTTGGTATCATGTCTTGATGTCCAATAAAATAATAACCCAATCACATGACTCTAGCAATTAAGGTAGTGAAATGTAGAGAATTATTTTCATGGTGAAGGTTAGGGTTTCTTTTACAGTTTTACATGTCTTTGCTAAGCACAGCAAAATAAAGCTAGGGAAATAATAAAACTATGAAAATCCAATAAATTTTACAATCAGTCCAGTCTTTTTATGCAGAAATGTAAATATTGCAATATTTTTGGGAGCATGTAAATTGTATCCATTGTTGCAGGTACATGTAGGTAATGAATCCTGGACATCCATAAACTTTTAACCCTTAATAACATGTAGCTATTCATTAACCATTTCACCGCTGAATTCCCTATGTCTCATTTTCAATGCTACCATACAGGAAAACTATTGAATATTTTGAAATTAATTTGACTGGCTTCCAGTCAAATTAATTTCAGAATATTCAACAGAATAAATTTTATATCGTAAAGAATATACTTTTTCAGGGATTTGTAGGTGAAATGGTTAACTAAATACACAATTAAACATAATCAACAAGTATTAAAAATTAGTTAAGCTTATTTACTTTCATGCATATAGTGACTTCCTCTTACAACCACTGGTGTTGCACTTAGCTGGCCAACTGTCTACAACCAGAACCGCAGGAGAAAACTCCTTTCCAATCCACTCACCCCAACCCCAACCCATCTGCACCTCCAAACCAGGACTGCATGTCAAAATTCGACACACTCAGCTGGTTATCATACTATATCTCCTGCCAATCATGGATAATTAAACTGACTTAAAAGAATGGCAACACTGCTGAACATTTTCACATGAGTAAACATAGACTAACATCCATCTGCTATCAGCGGGCCCCCCCCCCCCCCCAAACGACCACTCCCACCGCCCACAACTCAGCCAAACATGTACACAGTTATTGGCTCTCAATCCTCTAGAGGTTGAATTTATCACCATTCATACCATCATTAGAACACTTATTTGAGCATGAACAGCACAAATGTCGCCATTCACACACACGACGACTGAATGAGCAAGCCATTTGATGCTCAAGTTTCAAGTTTCAAGTTTATTTACACCCAGGTCACCATATTGTGACGTATGGGGATCTTTCATATTACAATTATTTTGTACGTACACAGCTGTAATCATTTATACACAATTGTATTATTATTATTATTATTATTATTATTATTATTATTATTATTATTATTATTATTATTATTATTATTATTATTATAAAACACGCTGATTTAATGGAGGCGCATCCATAGATTAAAATTTTCGAGCATTCACTTGCATAGTTCATAGTTCTTACGCGCTTCCGTAAATTTTAATTTTCGAAAATTACTTAGGTTTCATAGTTCTTAGAGGCTTCCGTAACTCCAAATTTATGAACGGTCACTTTGAAATGTCATGATCTTCCAAGGTTTCCGTAGGTGTGAATTTTCGTAATATTACTTCTATAGTTTATAGTCTGTGTAGGCGTCCATAGATATAGATTTTCGAAATATCATTTCTATTGTTTATGGTCTATGAAGGCTTTCGTAGAATTATATTTTTGAAATATCACTTCGGTAGTTTATGGTACGTGTAAGCTTCCGTAGATGTAGCCACCAACAACTTTCAGCAAATTGTTTTCAAAATATTCAGCATATTCAGAGTGAAACTATTTTTGAAATATGACTCCTATTGCCTATGGTCCGTGGAGGCTTCTGTAGATTTAGATTTTCAGAAAGTTAATCTTACCCGGTAAAGTCCCTATGCACATCCATAGCTTTAGCAAAACATAGTGGTGGGGGAGGGGCGCCATATTCCATGTATCTGGATTCTGGAACACCATGCTATTGTCGTCATCCGATATACTGATCCAATAGCGTGTATGTATGCGTGGAATGTCAATTGTTCTTCGCTAGAATTCCGCGCCACCGTAGATTCACTTTCCGAATATTAACTACGAATTTTGTGGTCATATGAAAGACCATTTAATACAACTGAATAAATTAGAATTTCAGTTGTTTTTCTGTTGAAACGACAACATTAACAATGATTCCGAATATTTTCAGTACAATAGCTTATGATAAAGTCACTTACAGCGTTTTCTTCTTTAGACATGTCCCTGACCGCACAGCACCATTAATAAAGGTTTTTAAAACACTTTTACTGTTTCATTCCAAAGTATATTTCTTATTTTAAAGTAATTACGAATCAAGATGTTCCGCAATGTAGCATGAGTTCGTCAAGTCCTTCATAGTGCAGGTTATCCGCAATCCAACGGAAACGCCGAAGCAGCAAATTGCAAAGAGGATGATCACGAGTGTCAAACGCAAGTACAGATCCATTTGTGGCGCTCTTAGACATTCGTAACACTCCAACGGAAGGATGTAGCTGCTCTCCAGCCCAGCGACTCTTCGGTTGACGTTTCGAGACATTGTTACCAATGACTAGTTCTCTGCTAGAACCATGCGTAGCACGTTCAGTGATTAGTGAAAAGAAAAAGAAAGACAAGAAACAGATTAAGAACTATGATGTTCACGCAAAGGACTTAAGACCCCTACAGAAGGGTGAACGTATCAGGATACAACCAATGACACTAGTTCGTGATAACTGGGACCATGGCATTGTGCAAGAAAAAGTGAACATTAGGTCTTACAATGTGACAACAGGTGATGGTTAGCTACTTCGCAGAAATCGTAGGCATTTACATGCAAGACCAAGATCCTCAACACAGACAACCATCTTCTCCTACTCAGACATCTAGAGAGAACCACAAGGGTGGTCGCCAAACTACTACACCTCAAACAACAGCAACTCCACCAAAGGCCAGCTCTAACCGACCTACGACTATCACATGGAGTAGACACATCTCTAGACCGCTGCATACCTAAAATACTATGCACAATAATCATGTATCATCGGAACAATAGAATAACTATTTGCGAGAACATTTATTATTATCTATTTCATTATTATATTCTAACAATATCTCTCTTTCCTTATAAGGGGAGATGTAGCGACATATCTACCATAGTCACATACTTAGTATGATGTAGGAGTGTTCTACTCCAACGCTACACACTACAATAATTGGTTTTAAGTAGAATACAGTTATATCTTGTGTACTGCGTTCTTTAATAATCTAGCAGTAATAATAATAATAAATATATATATACATATGGTAGAAACTATTTCGGAATACTCCATTTCTAGTGGCATTTCTAACTTTGTGATTTGAGAGGTTGGATTTGTTAAATATTTTGAAAGAGCTGAGAGAACTGTGCAGGGAAGAGCACTGGTGATAAACCAGCTCATTGCGGTACATTTGTTGATGCGTCAAATTTTGGAGATGCTGATTTGACCTAAAAGGTTAACTTTCTATTTGCCAGTAGGGTCTCACTATGCGTAGTTCGGCGTCATCACAACCAGTCTAACGGGTGAATTAGAGATCCTGGCTGTTTACTGGGTTTATGTAGCGCAATTCATGAGTGTACCTTCTCCCATAGCATCCATTTGGGAGGTGTTGTTCTAAAGCAGATGTGCATGCGTGCGTGTGTTTCTTTGTGTGCGTGCATGCGTGCACGTGTGTGATAAGTGGTGATGTCTACATGAGGAGTTCTTTGTTGATGCCACTTGGCCCCTCACATGTGACCACTCTTTATGGCTAGGGTTGCTTTTCTATAGCCTCTGTTGCTGCTGATAGAAAGATTGTGGAAGGTTGTGGAAGACTCATTTCTGGCCATCAATCCGGTGTGGAGGTGTAGTGGCTCATCATCTCTATCGCTTAACTGATCCTTGAACCTTTCTTTGATTGACTTCGCTGACCAGAGCCGATAAAGTGAGCATCAGAATTGTATACTGAGCATGGCTGCTGCGGAGTGGCTGCAATTCAATATACCTCACTATAGTAGTAGTATTTCAGTAAATGTGTAGCTCGCAGGGGTATGCGCTGGTCTGTCTTGCTGCTCTGCTCCGTTGCACCGCATGCACAGGATGCGTGGGAGGGCTGGTTAGCTGCCGGATTATGGATCCCAATTGCAACTCTCCGAAAAGTACAAAGACCGACTTCTAGAGCCGGTGGAACGATAACCTTCCAGTGGGGCCGTGCGACCATTGCCGCCGAGATTGAACCTCACCGTCTCGTCCCGACTATTTGTGTCACCACTATGATGGTCCATGACTCAATTTAGGAGCCTAGACATGATAATTAAAAATAAACTATACAAACAATGGTACTCGTTTGTTAGCACGAGAGAGAAAATATACAGTACATATAATTAAGTTGGTGTCTTCTTAACGTGGATTCATCAGAGGTACCTTACCGATCCTTATATATCCGTGAGGTATCCCTGCAAGGGAGCGTCCTAACGAGGCCACTTTAATAATTAATGTGATGGACGCTGTATTAAGTGAAGATGGGGTGGATGATTTCCGTAGAATTCAACACTGTCATCTTATGTAAGTCCAAGATACTGTATTGGTAGTTGCCGCTTTTATTTATGTGGTCCTTCTGCTAAATCCTAAACTACCAGTTAGTTCTTAGATTTATATCCAAGCTTTGGCTGCAAGTGGCAGGAACGTCTACCTACCTTTGATACATGAGCCTGACTGGCGAAGATGATCGGTTTCCCTAAAGGTCACCCTCCGGAGCATCTCCCTCAGAAAGGCAGCGAGCGAACATGTTATGGAGTGACAGCTTCAGAATCACATAACGATCCGGTTACATATCACACTGCAACCACATACAACATTACTAGGATAAGTCAATATTACACAATCAATTTGAAAAGCGCATAAAAGTTTATGGCGGGGAGTGAGAGGCAGATATCCATCTCTAGTGACCTTCCCGTGAAGGTGTGGTGGGTTCCAAGACCGCACCCAGTCACTGTACGGAGCTAGATGGAGATCTGTGTCATATCCGTCACCCGGTGTGTCGGGGGCGGACCATATGAGATCCAGCTCCGGGGACAAACATTTGCCTGCCGTTAGGGTTAAGTTTCAGGATGCCCAGAGATGCACTGCTGGCTGGTTAAAATAAATATATTTTCGCAATGCTTCCTACTTTGGCGGGGTTATCTATGCTAACTGGTATCCGAAGATACAGAGGAGGTGTATGTGAAATCGACACTTTGGTCTTAACCGCTTGGAAACTCCAATAGTTTCCCAAGTCGGATCATGCCAACGTGGCGATGGGAGTTCCAGACAATTAATAAGCCTTGCAGCTGGAGGAGTGTAGAAAGAGACAATCACTCAATATAATAAGAGGCCCTAAGGTAGCTGGCCAATTTTACACAACCCAGCCGGTGTGCGGTGTTACATATCTGCTACATCCGGAAAAGAGGCTTACACAAATGACTCCTAAGGAGCGATTGTCCCTAACTACTTTTAAACCTATCCTATCAAACTAGAATCGCCAGGTTTAGTCGATCACATGTCAGGTTCACGCAATGAGAACATGAACAGTGAACTCAGTGTAAAATTGATGCTGGAAGAAAAGTGATGCAGATTTATTGTTGCTGTATAGCACAGCCTAGCGTACTGCAGTCCTAGTCTGTTATATCAAATAAACAAAACAAGTAACTAGGATGGCTGCTGCCATATATATATATAAACTAACTATCACGGTATTGACAATAAATCAGGTCATAGGACTTTGTGGTACTTGTTAGTCATAAGCACAAAAAATAAGGATAATATTTACATTAAAGATATAAATTATAAAATGCGGTCTCAGACGACCGTTCGGTATGCATTAGTCATCAGTAACTGTAAAGAAATGAATAAATACAATAATACAAAAATATATCTAAATGAATACCTATTAGTCATCAGGACGGAAAAAGTTCATAAGTCATCGTTGGATGATGCGTTACGGATGAGGAACGCGAGATGGCACGATTCTGAATTTGCTGGGAAATCTCCGTAGGCGAACTCTCAAGGATGGTGGAAAAGAATGATTGTAGTTGCAGATGTCCACTAGATAGCCAGAATAGTTCATACAAATAATTTAAGCAGAATATTGGAAAATTCTGTACTGTATCGGAACTTTGAAAGTTGCCCATAACACAGAGGGCTACGGTAAAAAGTTGTAATTATACAATGCATGTACATTTCTGGGTACACCATACATGGTACACCGCACAGCTCTTGCGGCATACCAGGCAGAGTCCCACCAGATTGCGGCCTAAAAGTTAATTAACACACGACATGCTGCGCGGAAGTTTGATCGCCACTTTTCAGCGTGGTTCGGCAGATCTGACGAGTGTCCACCAAGATTCACCACTCGTTCTACATACTGGAGAAGTTACATCGGGGCCGCGAGGCCCATCCGCAGGAAGGCTCCTCTAAAGTGTTCAAAGTGAGGGATTCTTCTATTCAATTAGTTGTTCCCGGATGGCCGTCCGAGGGCCTACAAAAACTAGATGCGGATGTTCGATTGCGGGCTAGAGACTAAGAACTGAAATCTGAAAGGCACCACTGCGGTTCTAGGGGAACCACAGTCAGTAAGCAGTTGCCCACGTCTTGCACTGCTCTGGCCACACAACCTGCCACTTGTTCTCTCTCGACGAAGTGTGGTATCGATTCTTGGTTTTGCGCTCCTTTTATACTACTCGTGACGACATACGCAGGACGCCCAGCCAATCAGCGGGCGATCTGTAGCCAATCAGCGTGCCAATAGGAAGGGTGAGGATGTTATCACGTGATAGACATTCTCCCCCATTCACTTAGTGCATACATGTGTTTACGACTTCCTTGTAAGATTTTGAAAATAATTTCAACGAGCTAAATTAGGATAACTCGGCCATTTCTGGTCCGATTTTTTCAAAAGGTAAATAGTTTTAGAATCCTCATCTCAATCCGGTCCTGATAGGTACCAAGAACGACGGGAATAGTGGAATTTAAAGAAATTACGTGCACAAACCCGGTACACTGTAGTATGCATTCTCTCCCAACACTGACACGTGATGTCAGGGAAGCTCTGACGCGCGCGCATGTGCCCTACGCGATCTCACGGACATTTCCAGAAACCTCTCTCATATGGCTTTATGCACGCGTACTACCCTACTAAGGGGGGGGGGGGGCGTGCTTGGAACGTACCCGTCCGGCCGATCCACTTTACAAATGTCATCGTTCAGGTAACTAACTACACAATATTAAAAAATATTTAGGCAGTGGACTAGGTTACACAATTCGATAATGCCTAGATTAGTGATACCGAATAGACATTGCCGAGAGAGAGAGAGAGAGAGAGAGAGAGAGAGAGAGAGAGAGAGAGAGGGAGAGGGAGAGGGAGAGATGATGATGATGATCATGAGGGGAACACCGTGGATCATATTAACCCTTTCACCACAAAGCCAGCGAAAGCCGGCCTATGTAGTGGTATTGATGAGTGTCCATCTGCACAACAAGAGGTTGTTTTTTGAAAATTTATCAATGGAATAACTTGCTTGGTAAATTTTCAGAAATAGTCTTCTTTATCGATCTGAAAAGGACATTTAATAAGAAAATATATTTTTATGAAAATATTTAGCCAGTAAAGGGTTAATGTCAAACTAAATGCATACAACCTTCAGTATCCCGCAAAAATGACGTATGTTTCATTATATTGTAGCACTAGATGTGTTAGCTGTGATGGAATGGCAGTTAATGCCGGGTGATCTGGCGCACAGGATTAGGAATAGAGAGAGCACATGCAATGCCTGGTATAATACGAATATTCGACAGTGTCATCAATATTGAAACAATAATGTTCTGCGTCAATAACATTTTGAATGATCTACCCCAGGAGGACCGGTCCTGCAGCGGATTAGTCTAATGGTGTCCAAATAAGGCATTAATCACAATGTTGTAACTACAAAATCACGTATGTATAAATGGTGAACTGGATGGAGAGTCTCCGTGTGATATCGCTCAGGCTAAAGATGCTTTGCCACATCCTGGATACATAATCAAACTCGGTGACAGTTGTCTAATAGCGGTCTGTCAGCCACATACACACCACGCGATGCCAGTGGCTCTCTCGTAACGAGGTCGCCTTGTAAACCAAAGGTTGTGGGTTCGAATCCTGCCTCATTCCGATGATCAGCAAAAGTGTGAAACCAGTCGTGGAGTGGAGGAATCCCAGGGTGTGTGAATAAGTCACTACTCATATCATTTCAATGGATGAATCCAGTTTTAGATATGCCCTGCCCATATCTAGCTAAGCTCCATCCACGCTTTGTCCGTGTTGAGATCAATCGATCCCTGCACTCTCTGAATCTCAATTTCCAGAAAGCTATCCCGGTATGCCAGCAACAGCGACCAGTAAAATAAGTTTCAAAATATTCAACAGAATGTTTATTACATAGTAAAGACATACAATTCGTACAATTTGTCGGAGTATTAAGCATTTGCGATGGAGGATATCGTGTCATTCATGGTGTAATTGGTTATGACGTCAGCATAGACGGGACATAGTTGATTATGACGTCATGCGATTGACTGATAAACTGGATTCCTCAATTTTGTAGATTGTTCTTATACTATAAAAACATAAAACAGATGTATAAATAACGAATCTGTTTATTGCACTTATTAAAGAATATAGATATACACAGATTTCCATATAAAGCTTATTAATAAATATATCTGTACATAATAACAGTATGTTTGTCTCTGAAATTAGTGACATTTCTAACATATACCTGTCACTGTCGCAAATGTAGCACGATACAGATAGCCAGATATAGTCAGATATAAACCACGAGCGCATTTAAGTACTATGATACGTGGCTCTTGGTGTTTCTGCATGTTACGCTGAAATAAATAACCAATAGAATTCGAGGAAAATCACATTCTCAGACAGAGATGAACAATACGGTACAAAACATCGAAATACAATTTGTGGATTGAGTGATTTGAATGATGACTGTGATTTGCTTAGGCAAGATACAGCAGTGGTGTATATATTGGAAACCACGAATTTCCATGCAATGCATTGTAACCTACGTTACATTTGAAACAGTGTTGATGTAATGTAAGCCTGCACTTGTGGTGTTAAACAACATCAACTTGTACACTATCTTGAGGGGTAACAATATTTACATCCGAACAGACTTTGTTAGACAATGGCACATGTTTTCGTTTCTAGACACATAATTCCGCCCCCCCCCCTCTCCCACTCGCTCATCATCATCTCTCTCTCTCTCGCTCTCTCCTCCCATTCTCTAGCTCTCTCTCTCTCCCATTCTCTAGCTCTCACTCTCTCCCCCTCCACGCTCGCTCTCTTCCTCCCCCGTACTCTCCCTCATTCCCCTCTCTCTCGCCCCCTCTCCTTCTCCCCCTCTCTCCCCCGCCCACTCTCTTCCTCCTCTCCTTCCCCTCTCGACCCCTCTCCTTTCCCTACCTCCTTCTATCTCTCTCCCACACTTCTCTCCCTTACCCCTCTCTCTCTCTCTCTCTCTCTCTCTCTCTCTCTCTCTCTCTCTCTCTCTCTCTCTCTCTCTCTCTATCTATCTCTCTCTCTCTCTCTCTCTCTCTCTCTCTCTCTCTCTCTCTCTCTCTCTCTCTCTCTCTCTGTCTCTCTCTCTCTCTCTCTCAGCACCAGCAAAAACAATAGAACGTAGAAACATGATGGTACAACTAGGCTGCCATACTTTTTGTCCCCGCGTTAGCTGACATAATTCCAAGTACGAAATGCACATGCATGCATGACTTCACGCCGCTTGATGTCCGTGCGTGGCGGGAAACAGCACACGTGTTCAGTTATGTAAAAGTCCAGTTTGAGGTGTAGAACATTACATACAGATTTAGGCGACAAGATTAGGAATTTTGTGTTCATGACCGTAGTTTATTTGTACAGAGAGAATTAGCTCTTGATTGTGAACCGCTATGGCAAGACGAAGGTTAAGTGATCGTGTGAAATGGCAAATCATAGGCATGCATACCACTGGTATGTCATGCAGAGAGATTGGCAGACAGCTGAACATTAACCATACTGTAATCAGTCATTTGATTGCAAAACATGGGCAAACTAACGAGGTGAAGGACAGGCCTAGATCTGGAAGACCGAAGAAGACTACTGCCTGTGATGATCGAGCCCTAGTACGCCTTGTTAGGAGATCTCCATTCACCAACAGCAGAGTGCTCAGCCAGCAATGGGAAACGTGCAATAGAGTGTCAATGTCTACCGTCAAAAGGAGACTGTATGCTGCTGGCATGAAAGCTAGGAGACCTGTCAGACGTCCTCTCCTCACTGCACACCACAAAGAGGAGCGTCTGAGGTGGTGCAACGAAAGAAGACACTGGAACATGAGATCCTGGAGACGGGTACACTGGTCCGATGAAAGTCGGTTCCTGCTTCATGCCACAGATGGTCGAACTCGTGTATGGAGGTCCAGACGCACGGCGTACGACCAACGTAACATCATGGAAGAAGTTCCATTTGGTGGAGGTTCCGTTATGATATGGGGGTGCATCTCATTTGATTGTAAGCTGGATCTGTTGACTGTACCTGGAACACTAAATGGACAAAGATATCAAGATTCCATACTGGATAGAGTTGTGGTCCCTCATTTAATCATGCACCTGGAACCCACCCTATATTCATGGATGACAACGCCCGACCACATCGTGCTAGAGCTGTGCATGAATACCTCCGCCAGAATGCCATCGAAACCCTACCATGGCCAGCAAGGAGCCCTGACATGAACCCTATTGAGCATATCTGGGACATTCTGGGAAACATGGTGAGAAGGAGGGATCCTCCTGTGCAGAACCTACAGGAATTAACAGACGCACTCCATCTTGAATGGCAACGAATACCACAATGGCGTATCAGTCGGTTGGTGACCAGCATGAGACGTCGTGTCAAGGCCGTCATCCAGGCACAAGGTGGATATACCCGGTATTAATAATGACAGTCTCAAACTCGTGCACAGATGTTAAACTTCGTTTTCAGACACCATTAATGACAATCTAGCCACGTGTGTCAACTGTAGGGCAATAGTTGTCAGTTGTGTCAACGTAACCATATTCAGGCCTCGTTTTCAAGTTCAAACAAAAACATACAGTGTTTCCCCACCATCATAATCAGCATTCCTCTAGTTGCATTATTACCTCTTGCACTAAGATGGATGGGTACATAAATGTTTATGCTATTGCTTTCTTCATAGCACATGAATATACCGTCGCATGTGCGTAAAAATAGGGTGGTGCTTAACTTTTGCACAGGTGTATATATTGCTAGTTCATCACCTAACTTCATAGTGTCATAGCATGACCGAATGCCACCTCCTCGACCTACTCATTTTGTTCAATTTATCAGATGAAACTCTGTCAATAAGTGTTATTCCGTTGTGACCGGCTTATTATAGGTGTTATCGCTTCTGATTGATTCACCCTTAATTAACTAAGCAACGAGTGCTTTTGAAGGACTTACTTCCCTTTAAACAAATACGACCACACCATATAATGGTATCTACCAATAGGAAGCTGCAAATTCATTCCGACTTTTAGAGAATGATATAAGACTTTCATTGAAACAATGTGAAGTCCAATTCCTGTTCTTGCAATTTATATCCAAGGGCACCATTCCATTGGTGAGATAGTTACCTTTCCAACGATATGTCACACACAACATATTCTTATAAGGTCTTGAAATCGTTGCATGATCCGAGTTGCATTTCAATCCCATATAAACTACTACCATATTCTTTAAAATGTGACTGACCTTCCTTTTAGCAACATAAATATGGCTTACACACAAATACATCAACGTTACTGGCGTGCAAAACAACCACGAATACTGTATGTGGTTTACTGTCATAGATGAGCACAGGCTGGGTATAACGTAGCATATATCTATTGCACATAATAATTGGCATAGCTCCCTATCTTTCTATCATATAGATGACGTCATGTATATAGTGAGAATCACGAGACTAATCCAGCCTCTTTGGCCATGCCGTAGAAGTCGCCATCTTTATTCTGCAAGAGGTTACTAGGAGAGTCGTACTCTGATACCAAACCATTCGACAGCACTAGAATTCTGGCAAAACAAAAGATAACATAATTACAATATGTATAGCTAATCGATTTTTAGAATAATTAAAGCTGAAATCCGTCGAATGAGTCAGCGATTGCTATTGTTTGGAATCAGACAAGTCTGAAAAGCATGTGTCTCTTTGTATTTTGGGCCCAAATGATGCCATACCTCTATGGCAGATGATCTCATTGAACGGCACCTTTGATGCCTATGAAAACCACGTCCTCTAGCACATCACTTGACTTGTGAATACAAGACCATGCATGTGTTGGTTACAGCCTGGTCGAGTCTAAACGTTTCACAAATAATAATTGGTGATGATGTGTTCCTTTTGTACCCTATCCAGCCTTATCACTTATTTCCAAAGCACAACACATTATACTTATATTATTATTATCCCTACGTTTTAGTAAAACGACGGGGATATTGTAATTGCCTCTGCCAGTCTGTCCGTCTGTCGGTCCGTCACGCTATTTCCTCCCATACCGTTGGGTGGAATTCAACCAAATTTGGTAAGTGAGTTACCCATATAATTCCGCTTTGCAAGACGATAGCTACATTTGGCTCTGCCCGAGGGCGGTGGGGAAGTGGTCAAAAGGTCAAATCGCTTGTAACGCAAATCCTCTAAAACCCATGGACGGAACTCAACCAAGTTTGATATGTGAGTTACCCATATGATTGCCGAGTGCAAGAGGCCACTTACATTTGGCACCGTCCCCAGGGGGGCGGGAGGGGTCAAAAGGTCAAATTTTAACCTGTAGAAATTGATTGTAACGCAGCTCCTTCGAAACCGTTGAAAAGAGTTCAAGGAAATTTGGTATGTGATCTATCTATGCCAATGTGGAGTACATGAACACATTTACATTTTGTCCCGCTCCCAGGGGTGGGTATTGTAAAAATTTATTGTAAAGCAAGGCCTCCGAAATCATTGGACGAAATTCAACCAAATGTGGTATACATATGAGTCACCCATATCAATGTGGAGTGGTTGGGCACATTTATATTTGGCCCCGCCCTCTTTGGGTGGGAGATGGGGGTCAAAAGATCAAGAAATTAATTGTAATGCAACGCCTCCAAAGCCGTTTGATGGCATTCAACCAAATTTGTTATGTAAGTTATCCATCTCAATGTGGAATGCATGAGCACATTTAGAGTTGGCCCCATCCTCAGGGATGAGTGGGGTGCGATCAAAGTCAAGAAATTGATTGTAATGCAACTCATCAGATAACATTGGATATAATTCAACCAAATTTAGTATGTGAGTTACCCATATCAAGGTGCAGTGGATGAGCACATTTACATTTGGCCCCGCCTCCAGGGGGTGGAGGATGGTGGTCAGAAGGTCATGAAATTGATTATAATGAAACTCCTCTGACACTGTTGGACGAAATTCAACCAAATGTGGTATGTGAGTTACCCATATGATTGTGGAGTGCAAAAGAACATTTACATTTGACTCGGCCCCGGGGGTGGGTTGTGGGGTGGGGCCAAAAGTTTAAAGCGATGAACGTGGGGATTTGCGATTACGCGCCATCAACCGATCAATGTGGTTATTATTATTATTATTATTATTATTATTATTATTATTATTATTATTATTATTATTATTATTCTAACCTAATAGGGCCGTGAAAGGCTATCATGTGGTCAGGCGTTGCTTCTGCTTTCTGCGGCTGACTCTTACCGGAATATTCTGACTGGACATGGTAAGCTGCGTAGTCAGATTAATGGACTGTTCCAGTTTATCCATCCATCAGATGACGTGATAATGAACTACATGACGAGTAGGATGACGTCATAATCAATTCGGCATGAATGACTCGAGTCCGTCTTAAACACTTAATAGTCCGACACGTTGTACGAATTGTATGTCTTTACTATTTAATAAATATTCTGTCAAATATTTTGAAACAAATTTGACTGAGTGCTGTTGCTGCCTATTCAACAGCTTACCTGTATAGTTTTCTCGAAATTGATAGTCAGTGCATTTGGGGATCGATCGACCTCAACATGGGCGAAGCATGGGTGGAGCTTATCTAGAGATGGGCGGGATATTGCTGAAATTGGAATGGTCCATTGCGTCAAACTGGGTAGGTTTAGAGGCAAATCTGTTCGAGTGTATGACTAGAGGCCGAGTGAGCTTTTCATCATTCTGTTACATTTGTTGGCAATATATTTTCATGTCGCCTGCATCCTAGGTGTGGGTTTAAACACACATTGGTTATATTTTACGTATCATAATCCATGATGGTGTTAAGCCTATGAGCTATAGACAATATTGTACAATCCTTGAATTCTGTGCGAATGGTTTGTTGAATCAACTCATCTGTCTCCATATCTACAGCTGCCGTGGCTTCATCCAATACCAGGATCTTCGTCTTACGTAACAGGCTCCGAGCAAGGCACACCAACTGTCTCTGACCAACACTGAAATCAGGTTATTATAACATACTGACGACGAGAGAACTGCCCTCCTCACATATGAACAGGGCAGAGCGAAAATGCAAGTCATCACAAAACCAGTTAGTTAACTCCCTTAGTAATAAAATGTACCCATGTCTTTTAATTAAGTTTTATTTGATTTAAGGACTTGTGACCATTTTCTCCACATGTGTGTTCATGCTATATTGTCTGATTCCCTCCAATCATTATGAATCCTGCAATATATGACCTGGTAAGTTTGAAAGCATGTTAGGTATGTAGGAACCATAGGAATGGAACAAATCGTTGCCCCTAAGGCGTCAAATCACACCATAGGAATTTGCGTTGAAGACCAGATTTTGTGGTGGAAGAAGACATTATGTTGAATATTTTGAAAGCAATTTAACAAAATATTCAACAGCTTAAGCGTGTATTTATGTTGAAGCTTAGAGTCGTGATTTGAGGTTTCAAATCGATTTCAACACGTCCACAAAGTGGGAATCTGGGTGTTGCTTAGCGAGAAATGGGCGAGGCATAGCATACACCTCTAGTTATATCCCGTCCATTTCTACTAATCCCAGCCAACACCATACGCGATGTTGGAATTGATTTGAAACATTGCAACCTGGATCCCCTGGTAACTATACACGTAAGCTGTCGATTATTTTGAAACCAATTTGACTGTGAGCTGTGCCTGCGAATAGAAACAACAGCTCCAAGTCATATTAGTTTCAAAATATTCAGCAGAATGTTTAATTAATTGTAAATAAGCCAAGACATACAATTCGGACATTTTTGTGACGGACTTTTCCATCATTTTAGTTTCACGTCAGCTAGCATGTGACGTTTTGATTATGGCCTCAGATACTTGAGTCACAGATCACACCCCTCTGTTGCTTTTCACGAAAATAACCCACGGGGATAACGAGGTCCATAGGCGCTATCGTACTAACACGCTGCGCGGCAATATCTACAGCGTGGTATACGCAGGATTATGTTCAATGTTTTGTAAGTACTTTGTAACCAAGGTTACCTAAGATTCGAGCCCCCTTCACCACACTCATGATGTAACTGATCCGGAAGTCGCTCGATGAATGATTTCAAGTGCGCATGATCCAACACTGCCCACAATTTAGCATCTGTGTGCATATCAAGCGGATCTAGATTCATTCGCAAACCTCCGAAAAATAACACAGGCTCCTGAAATATAATCACAGATATAGACCGTTATTAATATCTATAGACACACTTCCAATTACGACATAGCAATGCCATGCAGGCAAATACGGACACATCTTCGTAGGCAACTACTTTATGGAGTACCGCTATGTATCCAGTATGGTCAGGTGGCCTGTTGATATAGGTTATTCACGGGCAGATATGGCTTATAGGACCACAACATGCTGGCTCAATAAGACGTGTCCTAAAAGCCAGGAGCTCTGTTGAGCAGGTGTCCACTGACAGATGTTAACCCTTTCACGGCGAAGCCGGCCAAAACCGACACATGCAGTAGTGTTCAGGAATTTATATTTACTGTCTAAGAGAAGACTATTAATTACCGAGCCAGTCAACCGGTGGTAAATTTCTCAAAATAGTCTTCCCTTGATCTGCAAAATCGACATTCAATAAGGAAATATTTGATATTTTTGATCAAATGTATCCATTGAAGGGTTAAAGGTTAAAAGATGACCAATTAGAATAAATCCTCAATAAAGTAGTAACATGTAAATAGAGGATCTGGAACGAGGTTCCATTTCATATCATCTTCTTCTTTTCGTTCGCTGATCATACCGCCAGTCCTGTAAGTGACTATCGACATGATCATAAGCGTTAAGTGCGTGGATCCATGGTTTATTAGAGTGTGCGCCGTGCGACGTGGAACCTCCGTCGTCAGCACTCGCGGTTTCTGTCAGGGTTACCTCACCCTTACCTCCTTTAGACGCCTCTTACGACACGCAGAGAATACGGAAGGTGTATTCTAAGCCCCACCTACAGGGCAAATTTCATATCATTATTATCAACCAAGTCAAAAATTATCGCATTGCACGAATTTTACGAATTTTGCGAGTGCAATATGATAATCTTCGACGAGGTTGGTAATAGTGATGATATAAAATGGGGCCGAGTCTGAGCCTCCATTTATCATATAAATTGATATTCTGACAAATTTTCCAATATGGTCGATCCCTGAAATCACTTGCTAAGACCAATGCGCCACAAAAATAATGACAAACAAAACATCGTTATTTGGGACTTGAATTTGCTTTTAATCCAACTTAAAGAGTCTCTCATGCAAATTTAGTTCATAACTATGTTATATTACATAATTTAAATCAAGAACATAACATATCTTCTGTCGTGTTTACATTTATGCCGCCGTCGTCGCCGTCGCCGCCGCTAGGAAACAGTTGCGGTGTCACCGAGCGTGTGGGATTATTACACGTTATCTAACAAATGAAAATATTTCTTGCACTTATCTAACCAATGAAAATATTTCTTGCACGTTGTCTAACCAATGAATATATTTCCTTGATTATTACATGTGTGTTCATATTGAGAAATATGGAAAGGGATGAAATCCTTATTTATATGTTAACGATGATTCCTGATTGATATCCCTATACCGGAGTAGGCCTAATGAAATACCTGCGGTAGAATAGTCAGCTGTTGACGAAGATTGTGAAGCCCGATGTTTCTTATATTCGTATCATCCACACGGATAGACCCACCAGCAGCCTCAATGATACGAAACAGGGCCAATGTTATGGAAGATTTGCCTGCCCCTGTACGCCCAGCAATTCCGACCTGTAAATGTACGCTTATGGAGTATAGATTACTATTAAGCCTATAGGATATGAAGCCATAGCGATGCCTGTGTAGGGATTCATTTCTAGCTATGTCCCGCCAATGTCTAGCTATTCCCCGCCAAATTGTAGCTATGTTCTGCCCATTCCTAGCTATCCCCCGCCCATTTCTAGCTATCCACCGCTCATTTCTAGCACCTGCCTATTTCTAGCTGAATTCCACCTATCTTTTACGCGTGATGGGTCGATTTGAAATCTTGAAACCCGAATTCTCAGAATTTAAATTGCATAGTAAATATACAGGTAAGCTGTCAAATATTTTGAAACTAACTTGACTGGGAGTTGTTGCTGTCACAGGCACAAGCAACTCCAAATCAAATTATTTTGAAAACATTCAATATTCAGAATTTTTATTAAATTGTAAATTCATCAAAGACATACAATTCGTACACTACTGACGGACTTTTCGATTTTTGATACATCATTTTGATTGATATGTAATTGATTATGATGTCAGATTCTTGATTGACGGTTAGGATCCCTCTATTCGAGTAGCATATCATAAACCACTGACAAGAAACTGACACTCAAATCATCGTTCAATTGTGAATTATTAATTATAACCACAATTTCAGAGTTAACTTCTCCGAATGTGTGATAATTAGCCTCAAATAATAACTAATCAGATTTGATTGTATTTAGCCTAATAATACTTATCTTTGCACCCGGTTTAACCTTGACATTGATTCCTCAGGACCACCTTCACTGACCGTATTGCACATAGAGTAGGGCATATAACGTATTATTGGGGATTAAGATCTCCTGAATAACAGGCTTGAAATTGAAACATTGGAATTTCAAGGACAACCACGCTTGACTAAGGAACAACCGCTCTTGACTAAGGAACAACCATGCTTGACTAAGGAACAACCACACTTGACTAAGGAACAACCACGCTTGAACAAGGAACAACCATGCTTGACTAAGGTATAACCACGCTTGACAAAGGAACAACCATGCTTGAATAAGGAACAACCATGCTTGACTAAAGAACAACCATGCCCGACTAAAGAACAACCACCCATGCTTGATTAAGGAACAACCACGCTTCATTAAGGAACAACAACGCTTGAATAAGGAACAACTGCACTTGATTAAGGAACAACCACGCTTGACTAAGGAACAACAACACTTGACTAAGGAACAACCATGATTGACTAAGGAACAACCATGTTTGACTAAGGAGCAAACACGCTTCACTAAGGAACAACCACACTTGACTAAGGAACAACCACGCTTTACTAAAGGACAACTATGCTTGACTAAGGAACAACCACGCTTGACTAAAGAACAACCACACTTGTCTAAGGAACAAACACACTTGACTAAGGAACACCCACACTTGACTAAAGAACAATCATGCTTGACTAAGGAACAACTGCGCTTGACTAAGGAACAACTGCGCTTGACTAAGGAACAACTGCGCTTGACTAAGGAACAACTGCGCTTGACTAAGGAACAACCACGCTTGACTAAGGAACAACCACGCTTGACTAAGGAATAACCAAACTTGACTAACGAGCAACCACACTTGACTAAGGAACAACTGCGCTTGATAAAGGAACAACCACGCTTGACTAAGGAACAACCACGCTTGGCCAAGAAACAACCGCGCTTGATTAAGGAACAACTGTGCTTGACTCAGGAACAACCACGCTTGACTAAGGAGCAACCGTGTTTAACTAAGGAACAACCGCCACGCTTGATTAAGGAACACCCACGCTTGACTAGGGAACATCCACGGTTGGCTAAGGAACAACCACGTTTGACTAAGGAACAACCACACTTGACTGTATTTTTAGCTTAACATTCCTCACTTTTTCGCCCGGTTTGACCGTGACATTGATTCCTTTGAGAACGAGATCCAGTCCTGCACGATAGCGTGTGGTGTAGTCAGTGAACTCTATCTCTCCTTTAGCAGGCCATGCACGTGCCGGCATCGTCTCAGGTATATGCCGGGGTGCCTGAGGTGTCAAGCAAAATAAAAATGTCTAAAAGATGTACGGTTTCTCTAGTCTAAGATATGCACGTGGATGACACAGTTTGCATATTGGAAGGTTAGTCACATGTTAATAACATTTGAGGAAGCTGTTGTGTTATGTATTTGAAACTTGTATAGAAATCACTATTATATTGATCTTGTAGATATAAGGCAACCGTGTCCACAAAATTAGCATTTTGGTTCTCTAAGCAGGTGCTCAATATAGCTTCTTGGCCAGGTATGTAGTTTCTGGCGCCTGACTAGTATCAAAGATGCAATTTATTTTCTGTGTTCAGTTATTGGGTCTTTATAAAATAGTCGTTTAATATAGTTTATAGAAATTTGCAATTTTAGATTTCGTTAATAACAATCAGCAATATATAACGCACACCTCTGTCTGCTCGTTTGTATATTCCTGTATCCGCTCTATTGACACAATCGCAATTTCTAGGTTGGAGATTGCGCTGACAATGTTTGTCAATCCACCGGTTACCTAAAAAATCCAAGAGAATAAACACCTCTCAGCCTAGATCCAATTTCCAGCAAATCAGTGTGCAGTGAGAAAAGACAAATGCTATACTGTGAAAATAAATTTTATAAAATTTACACAACGGATTGATGACGAATAAATAGGCCCAATTCACCTTTCCAGTGTATCCACCCATCATATGACGTCATAATCAACTACGTGATGTGTAGAATGACATCGTAATGGATGACGTCATGAATGATGTCGATAAGTACGTCACGAACGCATATTTGAAGACGGTCTATCCGTTGTTGTACAAATTGCCATCGTTCTATTGCACGATCCTCGCCCTCCCACTACGTTCCCGTATCGAGTACCGTGCTTGAACGCCTTTGATGTTTGGGCTAAGTTCACGAAGCTTCACACATATTAATGAGCTGGGGGTCAGTCAACTTCCGCCAATGAGATTGCGCAATAAGAAATCAGGAAGTAGACAAATTTACACATGTGCGTAAACCAAACTAGCGATTTTTGTTACCGAAAACCAATCTACACATTTTCTGTTCCTCAGAATCGTCAGATACCTTGTTTTGAGCAAAACTATTGCGTACTTTTGCAAATATCTCTTTCCAGTTCAAAGGCGTCGCGATCGCCGTTGTTTTTGTAATTATAAATTAGGTCACTCGACGAAGCCTCGTCTATCAAGTGAAGTAGGCAGAAATCTGATTGGCTACCTCCAGCCCAGTAGCGTAATGTTACTTCACATAGCGAGAAATTACAGGTCTGCAAGTACGGCCTCGAACAGAGTAGATATGTGAGCGGGTGTATGTTAGTACGATGACAAATTGTATGCCTTTACTATTTAATAAATATTCTGTTGAATATTTTGAAACTAATTTGACTGCGCGCTGTTGCTGCCACAGGCAGCAACAGCACCCGGGCAAATTAGTAACAAAATATTCAACAGCTTTCCTGTATAGTTTTCAGGAAATTTATAGTCAGGGCATTCGGGGATCGTTCAATCCCAACATGGCGAGGTGTGGGTGGAGCTTAGCTAGTGATAGGCGGGGCATAGCTAAAAATGGAAAGGCCCAATTGTAGCTTTAAGTGTACATACACTGAGATTGTGTCTTGCTCCACATTTAGATGCTTCCTTTTGGGTGTTCTTATGACATCTGCATTTCACAAATCAGGGGCGGAGACAGAAATCCTTTATGTCTGTCGCTCCTGGTGGGGTCCTAGGCGTAGTCCCATTCAATAGAGGAATCCAGTTTATCGATCAATCATATAACGTTATAATCAACAACGTCACGTGTAGGCTGACGTCCTAATTAATTACGCCATAAATGCCGCAATTAACTCCGTCATAATAGCTTAATAGTCCGTCGAGTTGTACGAATTGTATGTCTTTACTATTAAATAAGCATCCTGTTGTATATTTTGAAACTAATTTGACTCAGCGAATACCAGTCCAATTAGTTTCAAAATATGCAACAACGTAGCTGTATAATTTTCTGGAAAATTGAGATTCAGGGAGTGCAGGAGGGATCGATCCCAGCACGGGCAAACCGTGGGTGGAGCTTAGCTAGAGATGGGCGGGGCATAGCTAAAACTGGATTCGTCCATTCTTTAGGGATACGTGCGTTCTCCCCTTTCAAAGACATCTGTGCCGCGTCTCACCACGCCCTTAGCGCTTTAATGACTAGAGTTAGCCACAGTCAAGAAAATCTAAATATTTCCGTATTGAACGTCTATTTTCAGGCCAAAAGAAGACTATTTTTGAAAATTTACCACTGAACTCGCACACCATTCATTTATGACATCACCTGCATGGCATATGTGATTGACAGACCCATGATGCCTCCTGTCATGGTTCCTTCGTTAGCAACAGCCAGCAATGCAGCGGCAAGAATGGCGAACCCGCCCAAGATGTCCAGGCAAATATTCAGCCAACTGGAAATAAAATGGCTACATTAAGTTTTGATGTACATCCCTCGGAATGAGAATGACATGGATGGGTTAGTGTAATTTGATATATGACATTGTTAACCCTAACGTAAAGGTTATAGAGAGCAAAGGCATATTTTAATGACCATAAGGTCAATCTCATATCCCAGTAAGCCTAATATTGTTTGATAGAGTTAATCTCACTTATAAAAAACCCTATTTATTCTGGAACGTCAGTTCGCATCCGTTTCTTTATTGCTGAACGAACACCTGATAAGAAACATAGTTCAAGGGCTGTAATAAAGCTTACTCTCTATCATATGATACTCAGATGCAGCGGAGTATGTTTCCTGTGATAAGCAAGGATATAAGTTGATGAAGATTGAACCAGGAAGCCAATGCCCCCTTTGCCATGATGGGTCTAAGTGTCTTTCACATTTGCTACGGGTCCCGTGTGTTTTTCATGCACGTACGTACGTAAACACATACGAAACCGCCAACGCACTAACGCACGCATGCTCCTCACACACCTCAATATATTGTAAACGTTCAGAGAAAAAACACTCGCCTTCATTCTGAATAAGCAAGAAGCACATAATTTACTGTGCTTATAGCTTTTGTATTGTGGAGAAGTTTTACAAAGCTTAAGGTGGTATTGACGAGTTAAAGCTATTGAGCAGTGTAAGCGGGAAGGCTACAATATCCCCACCACACAACACCCACACCCCACCCCACCATCCCATTAACCATACATACACACACGGGTATGTTTATCTACCAGTCAGATTATTGTTAAAATATTCAGCAGGTTTAGTGCAAAGCTCAGTTGATAATGTTGATTAATATTGCGTAATTAGGGCCAGGCATATAGTATAGAGCAGCCATCCCTTCAGGTCAAGATCCCAGCTATAACAACCTTACAGCTTGATATCGTAGATGCCATATTATGATATTAAGAGAGGGATCCTATCTGTCACTCGAGTATATGATGTAGTAATAAATTACATCCCATGTAGGCTGAGGTGACAATCATAATGACGTATTATAACGCCATCCGGTCTGTCAAACTTATACATTGTATGTCTTTGATGGATTTGCAATTTAATAAACATTCTGCTGAATATGCTTAGGCTAATTTCACTGTGTGCTTTTGCGGCTACAATCAAATTAGTTTCAAAATATTCAACAGTTTACTTGTATAGTTAGCTTAAAATTGGGATTCTGGGAATTTATGGTTCATGTTATATAACTCGATTGCAACATGCGTACAAAGTGGCAGAAGCTTAGCTAGAAGTCGACTAGGCACAGCTAGAAATGAATCCCTCCATTTGAACATAGGCTGATATGGCTGCTTGACACATGATGGTAAAGCGCAGTGGTGATCCTTGAACATAACATTGATCACGTATATGACAATATAATGGCTCTTTAGAGTTTATCCATCCATATTACGTGAGGTGTAGGATGATGTATTGAATGACGTAGATAAGTACGTCACAAACGTTTAATTGAAGACGGACTAAGCAATGTCCGTGGCAAATTCTGCTGGGAAGTTGAACTCTACACCAAGGTCTGAGTTGCTCAATGTCCTGACAGTTCCGACTTCGTGAGTGTAAGACATTTGGTGACTATGCTAAGATATTCATGCAGTTGGTTAGTCGAAACTTTGGAGAACACATCACAAGAAATGATGTTTTCTTCGATAGGTACATTGAGACTGGCTCTATAAATTCAATGACGCGATATAAGAGGGTTGGTAAGAAGAAGGCTATACGGAAGGCTATTGAAGGTCCCCATGTGCCTCTCCCATTGGACTGGAACCAGTTCATAGACTTTGATGAGAACAAGGCTGATCTTGCCAAGTTCCTATCCGATGTTCTCCTGAGCAAGGATGAGGAGCAAAATCAATAGTATGAGCTGGCAGCAGGTGGCGGATTCCCTAATCCGACTGATGCATGATCAACGAGAAGATACCATGTCAGCTGACACAAGGATGATATTGCATGCATCTGAAGCAGTTGCCTGTGGATACGAAAGAATACTGTTATCTCTAGAGACACCGATGCCCTTCTTCTGTTAGTGCACTTTGTGTCGACAAAATCAACTGAAACTTTGATGATCTCTGGGAATGCAAAGGAATAAAATGTGACCCAGTTCATGCCATACCAGATAACCTTGCACAGCCAGTCACATATAACCTGCTTCCATGCACTGACATGGTGTGACACAACTTCGTCTTTTAGTGGATATGGGAAGAAGTCATGTTAGTGAATATTCCGGAAACTCGTTGTCATGGGAATTGGTCAAGATGGGGGAATTTGATGAAACTTAAGGTTTGTCTATCATTTACATGGAATACCAGATGTAGTAACCATTGATCACACTAGGTCTCAGCTCTTCGCTAAACCTAAGAATGGTCTGGAAATGTTAACCCCCCCCCCCATCACGGGACTCTTAAGAACTTCGCAGTGCATGCGCTA
Organism: Chaetoderma sp. LZ-2023a; assembly: GCA_034401795.1. Taxonomy (NCBI): domain Eukaryota; kingdom Metazoa; phylum Mollusca; class Caudofoveata; order Chaetodermatida; family Chaetodermatidae; genus Chaetoderma; species Chaetoderma sp. LZ-2023a. Next base: position 125,709,155 of record CM067371.1, on the reverse strand, counting down.
ACAATCAGGGGAAGATTTGGTTACAGGCAGACCAAGAGCTGATTCAGATTGAGACACTGGCAAAGACATGTGCATGGAAGAAAGAGCTAACTGCCTTACAAGTCGTTTGGACAAGATTGCCATAAATACCTTATACCTGTCTAGAGCTAGTGACTTGTGGTTACAAAACAAAGTGTAGCATTGCTAAATGTTCTTGTTTTAAGAATAATTTTGTGTACACCCCTGCTTGTGGCTGTATGGCGACTAACTGTTGCAAACCAATCGGCCAGTATAAACTAGTAGACCTATGTGTCTTATTCATTAGGAAACTAGTTATATATTTAAAGACAACTGTCAAATTTAATCTTAGAATAATTGAAGGACGATGAAGTCATACCTGTAGCAAAATCACCATAATTGGAAAAAATATAACATGTGGAACTAGATTTGGAGAAAAACACAATTTTGTCAATGATTTTTCTATTAATTTATGTGTTAATTGATAGAACACTTTTTCACGCACCTATGTGATGAGCTAAACATTTTATCTGAAAGATATGACAAAATGTGGTCATTCTGAATTTTTCATAAAAATTGCAATTTTGTTCTATGTATGACATTTGTGACCTTAAAATGATCTTCATGTTCAAAAGCGACGATGGTATCCACCCACACCTTATTCAGCACTCTATAAGCAATCAATCTCGCATGTATGCCAGCTATTAACCAAAATGCTGTAAGTGAAAAATGCGGTATTGGCTGGTCTACTAAAATAGCAGGACAATATGTTGGTGCTGACCACGCTGTCACACATTGGGAACATACTGTAAATATTGCTACTAAGATATAGTATATGAAAAGTGAGGTATATATTAGTGAATTCTGTTGAGCCACATACGCTGTTGATGATGGCTTGACTTAGTGTTTCGAAAACCATCTAGTATCATGTGACCAGTGTCCAGCATCCAGTATCTGGTGTCTGATTAGAGAATTAGGTAAATGTCAAACTTTTACAAAAGTACCCAATGTCTCAATATGTACATGCCCAAGCATCTAGTGAACAATTACATTTTTTTAAACGTATTTTATTGTAACATATATGTACAATGGGATTGGGCACAAGTTCTATCAACTTGGAGATGCCCTCTCCCCAACAGTTAAATACTCTCGGTCCGTAACGGGGAGAGGGTATTGCTTTCGGGGTTGACTCTTTGTCTGTTTATGTATCCAGAGCGGGATCTCAGGAACTATATTGATTTAAAATTTGAACTTAAGAAACATTGTTGCCTTATAATATAACTTTTTATATTTCGCTTGTGATTTGGATAAAATCCGGGATCCATATTGGATCAATTTCTGGATCTATGGATATATCAGAAACCACGGAGCCGATTGAGCTCACATTTTAATATACGAAAGGTTCTTATCGTCGAAGTGAATCTCCACATTTATCTCATGTTATATATTAAAAATTGTGGATCTGGATTGGATCACTTTCCGGATCTGTGGATATGTCAGAAACTACTGAACCAATTTCATAACACACCAAGGATCTAAACATGAAGAACATTTCCAGACTTTGGCTGTGGTGTGGATATAAAAGTAGACTAGCAAGGCTGGACTTTCTTAATAAAGCTTGTTCTGAGCAACGTTTTTCGCACAATCGCAACTACCCATCCAGTAGGCATGTATGCCAATACGACTGTCCTATGTTCTTGCTGACAACCACATCAACATTAATGGACAAATAACGTGTTTGACCGTCAATGACTCATTTGATCAGAAAACATATCATATTAGACGCTGCATGGTTTATTTAGAAGATGACACAACAGTAAAGCAATACAATCACCATTCAGCAGCCCAATGCATTTCCATTCCAATATACAGAATTCTGCAAGCAAAATGATCACTATTTAATGGCAGCGAAATTACAAGCAAATCGAAAAATCACAACGCCAAGCAATTAGTTGCCTAGTTGTGATGGCTCTCATTTATGCATATCCATACACCATGCAGTTCTCATATGGATTTGAACATTAAATGACATTGGGGAGGACTTCCGCAGACCTTGGGAGAGCTGGTTAACATATACTGCAGTAAAAATCTTCAGTGAACAATTTGTGTTGAGCCTACGTATTATTCTAATGGTTATTTATGAGGTAAGATCACATAACAGAGGTTTTGATTTTTTCCTTTAAGGCATGTTGTTTGCCAACTACACACCATTTCCAAATACATACCAAAAAATAAACACAATGCGTTGTCAGCTTACAAAGGGAATGTAGTGTCTCGAACATGCATAACAGTTTATATAGCACAAACATGATATATCTGCTCCTTTATTTAGCTATGCACTTACTTTACTACAGCTTGTCGTAGTATATACACATGCTGGTTAGTGTCCACACGCTGACACGATCCAGTAAAAAAACTGTGACTGTTTTCCATATGCTCTGATAACACTAACTCCGTTCAAGGTTTCAGTAAAGTGAGCAAAAATTGGAGAATTAGTTGTGGCACCCAATCGCCGGAGTTGGCGTGCCGTATTCACGTAAAATCTCTGTAATTACAGGAAATATGTTAATGATTGGTAAATTTATGGTTCAGTTGTTACCACCTAACTGCATCATATCTCTCAGACCGTGGACTCATATGCTTATTCAGTAAAATGTGCCATTAAAGGCAACCATCAGGGATGACATTTTGATAAGAAGGTTCTTGCTATGGATACGGTCGCTAATAAATAAATAAATAAATAAATAAAATAAGATAATGAATTAGGTTCCCTAATTGTACCTATTATCCATGTTACTATTACACCAGTTAATTGGAACACATCCCCAAATGAGAGATTACATCCTATCGTGTCATAATTTGTAAATTGGTGTCAGACTTTATTCCATACCAGCATATACAAGCTGTATAATTATCTTGATCTCTGAACAGTTTACGCTGATGCTATATCCTAATCGGTAAAGAATCTGAGACAGTAGCACGGCCTATGTAGTTACTATAGAAGATTTGTTTTTAACTCTGCTCCTTCACTGTATATAATTGCTTCTGATATATTTAGTGAAAACACACACAACACACGCACGCACGCACGCACGCACGTACGCACATACGCACGCACGCACTCACACACACACACACACACACACACACACACACACACTGGCCAGTAAATATGATTTACCTTTATATCTATTACAACAGGGTACATGTTGTTGGGATGTATATGTAACCATGATTTCCATATAGCTATCAATAATCAATCACTATATATTTCTTCTAACTATGGTATACATCTGCTTCTAACCTACCTGTATAAAATAATAAATGATAACCAGTGGTGCCACAACAGCCAGAAAAATGGGAGTTGCATACCCTATGACCGCTACTGTGCCAATGAGGCCGAAAATAGGCATAAACCACATGATGAATAAATTAGGCAATTCCTCATCTACAGTGTCTGTATCTTTGGTAAATCTGTGAAATAAATAACGTATGTACTATTGTATTATAATTAAAAACCATCTATTCATTTTAGTGTCTTAGCTCCACGTGCGCTCAACTGCGGACTCTCCAGCAAATGTGGTTTGAAGAGTAATGTTGCTTGAAGATAAGTGATATATGTATTTTGTCTTTTGAAATTTCTAGTGTGGATATCTCTAGTACCCTATCCCTATTCTGTCCCTTGACCATCAACGCTTCCTGCAACCACAGTGGAGATACATGTCAAATATGAATGACTCAAGTATCATGTTGGCTACTATTTATGACCATATACTACAATCTGACAAAAGCATACAAGTGCAATATTTATTCATTGTTCTCAAGTTTCTAAGGTTCCTGGAGAGACCAAGTAAGTACTTCTGGCACCATCGATCTGGCAAAAATAAGCTTTTACATAGTACAGACGGTTGCAGAGAATACCATCATTAAATGTTTCCATTTGAGCTTATGGATCCAGGATGCTATCAATTGAATACAATCTTCTGACTTGTTAAACATTGTAAATTTGTAGATTGCTATGCAAAAGTTACAAGTAAGACATTAGAGACAATAACCAGTAAATATATATATATATATATCTGCATCATTCATTCTGATATCTGAATAGGCCATGTTATCTCAAATGAAAATGCAGAACGTACCTGTTCATAATACGACCAACAGGTGTTGTATCAAAGAAGCTCATTGGGCATCTAAGAATATTGGAAAGCATTCCCTGATGAAGTGATAGAGATGCCTGATACATACGGTATGCCAACACAACCAAAAACACCATCATGCAACCCCCTGTGGGAAAATACAAAAGAAATATTGTACCAGGGTATATACCCACACATGTATAAATCCATATATCTTTTCTGACATATGTGTACTCAACGTCCATTGATGCATATGTGCATACCTGTATATATGTGTATCGAAAAACATTCACATAGGATGTGGAGATTCTAGCCATGCACTGAATTAAACAATACTATTTTTTGCTCTAGACCTACAGTAACACGTATCCGTAATGCACCCAATGCGGTAAGATAATCTAGTTTGAAACAGCGTGTACCAGCATTGATCGATCCAGAGACAATCATTGATAGTTGCATAGAGCACCACTGGTGGCTCCAAAGAACAGCATCTGTCATTTGGAATCGTTCCCGAGAATGGAATCCGTGGTATAGAAAGAACTACATTTATGATTCCAGTAAAGAACATAGATATGCTCAAGTACCATTCAGTGATAGTGAACCTCTGAAGTAGTATTAGAATGATACCATATACGGACATGGCAATGAATGAAAACCTGGTCAAGACGTAGACTATCATACCAGATGGTTAAAAAAACTGAATAAAGAAAGGGAAAACAAATAATATTAGTTCTCATCAGCTCTACATGAAAACAATAAGGTACTATTTCCGTAGTCATTACACGTAGCTACGTAAACAGCATGTGAGCACAGAAGGGGAATTCGACAAAACTCAGAATGAAGACAGCTTTGCAATACAATTCTGTGATGGTTGTGTCCTCCCGAGAATATGCTGTGGGCGTAAGTCGTACTCCAGAATCTCGTGTGTGCAGTGGCATGTACCCACGTCCCCCACCCTCCACCCCACCTGGTAGCTAGGAAGGGATTACTGGGAAGCACATACTGTATGCTCCGAATTAGCTAATTTATAAACGATTAAAGTTTGCTTTATCAAAGATGTGAGAATACTTCATCAGCATCCAGAAAGTTTTTACAGCGTGTAATTTGGATCACATGGTCCGCTTCCTACCCTATCCCTCACACGCTGATTGGTTTCTTTCAATCAAGAGAAACATCATTCCTCTCCAGCTCTAAGCGTCTATATAAAGATGTTTTACGATCTCCATGCACTGTTCTGAACAAATGTGCTTTAAACGTGTTAGGACGAACTTACGACGATGGAGGGCTTGAGGCAAGTCGTTATTTTTTACGAGTCAGTAATTTTTTGTCAATCTTGTTTCTGGTTAAAACTTTGCATGCCATCCTCCTTACCATTTTTGGTCGATTTTCTCTCCAGAGATAAAAAAAAATGTGAGTATCCAGCCATTCCAGTTGACTTTCTTGGGAAACACAAATTTTTCCAGAGTTCCATCCAAGACTTATGGAACAGTTATCCATCCACTTATGACCACCTGAAACCTGTGCACCTGTTTCAATTTCCTACTGCCAACTGGTTAACCAAGGTAATTCTCAACTTGTGACAACCAGTGATGTCCTGTACCCAGTGAATCTGCAGATCTCTGCGGATCTCTTCGTATCCTCGATTCTTTAAGTATGGATATATTCTCCTAAGCAAACAATTGTGTTCTTCTTTTCGATCTCTCTTCAACTGCAACTTTACGAGAGCAGAAGAATCCTTGATTCCGAGATCACATATCTTTACCAAGCCAGAATTTAACTTGCGGTTAGTCACTAAGAAACAGAACACTGATTAGAATAGATTGTCTGAGTGTCTTCATCATTAGCTCGTAATTGTAACGTCATCATGATTCATCCTAGTGAACACTTATCTGCACTATTCTCTTGAAGCATAACTTAGCTGCTTTTCCAAATGCATATATGTTCGATGTCCAGTCCTTTCTGGATAACTACAACAGATGCGAGGATTTTTCTCGGTTCTCTAGCATTCATCATCTCAATTCACCTTTCCAGAGTACCCACCCATCATATGACATCATAATCAACTACGTGATGTGTACAATGAAATCGTCATGAATGACGTCGATAAGGACGTCACGAACACATATTTGAAGACGGGCTATGCGTTGTTGTACAAATTGTATGTCTTTACTATTTAACAAATATCGTGTTGAATATTTTGAAACTAATTTGACTGGGCGTTCTTGCTGCCTATGGCAGCAACAGCAGCCTGTCAAATTAGTTACAACATATTCAACAGCTTCCCTGTATAGTTTTCAGGAAATTGATAGCTAGGGCATTCAGGAATCGATAAATCCCAACACGGCGAGGTGTGGGTGGAGCCTAGCTAGTGATGGGCGGGGCATAGCTAAAAAATGGAAAGGTCCATTGAGTACTCTGACATTGTTCTGTGAACTCCAACATCCTCTCCTATCTCAGCATCTGGTGTATCCGTCATCCACATTCTGGAACATACAGCTGACATCTGCTCCACTGCATACAAGAACTTCTTGACAGTGGCAGTCGTTCGTACTTTACCAGGTGGGCACACGCTTCCACTCAATTCAACGTGGGGTCATAGCCAAGAGCGTCCATACATCGTTGAAACACAGATGTTCATAATTCTATGCGTGACTTTGCTGTGTATTCACGCTGAACGTTTCTGAGGAACATTCGACCGTATCACAGTTACTCTAGATCTGGATGTCGAGGCTCTGTTTTACTGAAGATCTAGATCGATCTCGTCTGGAACTCTCTCGCAAGAACATTTGTTTTAGTGAACAATATTTGAGGACTGTATTTATATTTTAATATATCTATATAGGGTTATATAATATCGCAGTGTAGGATTTTAACCCGTACAGTCTCTTATGTTATGAAGTATTAAAACACATATACTATAACTGACCATATTTTCTAAAGAAACGTTATTTCCCAACATAAGGGGAATTTTATTTTATACTATGTGTTTATATACATCCCACCCTGGATGGATTGTGATATCTCATAGGATAACATTTCTAAGGGATTTTAATAGTTATAATTGCATTATACAATGTAGTATGTTCTAAGTAATTATTGATATTAATAGGTTGTCTTAATGGGCCAGCGGAACTCTGTCACAATTTAGTTGTTCCAATCCTTTTCGCCCGCCTCCATGCTTTATGGAAGTGCTATCTTTAAAGCATTCATGTAAATTGATAACTTTATGACCTTTCCTTAAAGTATGCAATTCACACTAGCTTAGAAATGCATAGTAAACATAAAATTCAGACAGTGAGAGTCGCATCATACCTCTATGGTGTATTCAGTACCTTAGTCAATCTGTTTATGGAAGATTTTATTATATTAGACGTTTATTATTATTTGATTAAGCTCTCATTATTGATAGATCGGATTTTTATTATTACAATATTCATAACTGTTTTAAGGTATCACTATCATCCCACATAGAATTGTTCGGCAGCTGCCCTCATACACTGATCACTGGTCACGAGACCAACTTTCGTTAGATGTTCAAATTAGATTTCTACTGCTGCAGTTGGCAGTCCTCGTCAGAAGTCGTTTGGGCTTTATGCAGGATCGACAACTTCCACAATGTGCTCACTTTCACGTGTCACACGCAGCCTGATAGCACATTTCATCTGTAGAAATCCATTAAACACATTAGTATCGTTTTGCCAAACTAAATTAGAGCTTTTCATGATAATTAGCTGGTTGTAAGGTGTTGAATGACACCTTAGCCTTGCTACATTTTCTTGGGATTATTTCTAGTAGTCCATCTTTCCTTTTAGTTGTGATTGACTCCTGTTGTCATCTCTCGGGGCATGCCATGGATATACTGGTGCTGGTAGTAAGCAAGCTGTTACCCTTACCTTCTTACAAGAGGGATGTTTCCTTTTCAGATGATGTTGAAATGGATAAACGTGATTATTTCTGATTGTATATCCCAAATGGCTCTGGTGGTCCGGCATATGAGTGTAACTTTCGCTTTAGCTTCTGATCATTTGAGAACGGGTTTCTTTAATTTCAGTTACTTTGGTAGGTATCCTACTCATCAGAGCATTAAATATTAATAATTTGTGGATATAAACCAATATCCATTGGTACACTACTATGCGCACCCCTCTTTACCCCAAACTTCTGTAGTGGGGTATGTTATCGAAGAATAACCAAGCCCTCAATTTGTGGTCTTTTCTCCTTCCCTTGCCTGAAATCATGGCCCCTCTCCACAGACCACTTCCTAGTGGTAACACTCTTATCTTCCATGGTGATCGTTCTTTGATTATCATGTAATCTATCATTAACATTATGGAGCCTCCGTACAGTAGGACACACATGCTGTACAACAACCCTCCAGAACTCCTGCTCTCACACAATCATCATGAGCTAATGACAAAGTTATCTGACTTAGCTCAATGTCGATCAATACTGACCCGACGTCCATTGTGTAACATTAGGTACAACGTATAACGACCTAGCTGGAAACTCAAGTTTCGACATAGTGACTTGACACTTTTTATATATTTTCCGGAACCTCCACGCGATACCTGCAGAAGTTTAGCCCTTGCTATGATTTGGTACCTCTGTAATGGTTTCCCCGGACTCTCCATAGAGCACATGCGGACGTCCCATGCTCGTTGGTGAACAATGTATGTTTGGATAATTCGAGCTCAATATTACACACATACCCTCATCACTTCATTGATACCAAACTTATATTATAAAATATATGACTTAATAGTTATATATTGTCCCCTAACCTGGTGCAGCTCTCTTGAAACTTCACAGGAATAGCTTATATATGTACCACACTGCTGGAATTTCCCATTTCCTACCTCCAGTATTGCATTCCATCCTGGAGCTTCCTGGACATTCGTGTAACACACCCTTCCTCCGCATGTAGGAAGGCTTCACCTCATTTAATGTGGTTTCGTAGGCTGTGACCTACACTAAAAAATTATTATTATTGTTATTATTCGTGTTGAGAAGACTTATAAAAAGGTTTAATACATGTCTGTGGTTGAATCACTGTGTATTAAAACCTTAACATCGTGTTTCCTTTAGTTAGTAACTAAAATGGACGTTTTCTCTGACACCCCAGGTTCCGAGGAAGTTACCATTTCGCAAACCCTCCACTGAATCCTATGTGGTCAACTTAGAGGGAATGTAATGGAGCATCGCCTCTGACATAACAGTATAATTAAACCCTTTAGGCATGGATGCGTGCCCAGTCCTGCAGCAACATTATCATTCGGTAGGCCCACTACATGTCCAACATACGTTTGTAGTCAACCCAGTCTCTGCTGAGAGCACCGCGCAAAGTGGAACTGTCATTGGACGAGGGACTCGTTCTGCAGGTGGTGGTCAGAGAAGTGACAAGGGGTGCGCCAGCTAGACCTAGGACTTCCAACTAGATCAGAGCCGGAGGGTTCCTTCTTGATTTTATAATACAACAAAAGACATAGGCAAAGAGCAAGAAAATATCAACATTCAATGCGTTAGTTGGTAGATTTTCCACCATAACTTTCCCAGCCTTTTCCAGATTTATGGATAGTTTGACTATGACATCTGACATTATAATAGGTAAAAACTCCGGCCATGAGAAATCGCATTTTTCTACATTTTCATGTGCTAGCATTGAATTACCTACTCAATTTGCAATATGGTATCACAGTTTCTTGAATTATCATGGAAATAAACATGCATGTTATCATATGTTCTCTTCATAGCAGGATCAGCGCTCACTTGAAATTGATGTGGCATCGTCCACAGCGTCCAACTGACATCACAAATGGCATCATATGGCATCCTAGTGAACTAACCAAATGCCATTTTCTGCATCGCCCATCCGTCATCTCAGTTGCCATTAACCTTGTAGCAACATTCGGCAGACATCGCTGTCGACATCAGCTTAGTAGCCAAGGACCAATTAGCATGGCTGACATCTCAGCAGACAGGTCCAAATTGATATCGTGGTCATTGTTTGGATGAAAAATAATTTCGTCGGTCCTCTTAGCTCTTATATCTAAGTGGACAATATTGTAGCACATGTTCTGCATTTTTGGGCATTAGTGGAGTACCTTCATTAGTAACAAACCCTATAAAAGCCTATCGTAGGTGGCATGTTTAAGTAAACATTAACTTACCCTGGAGAATACCGAACGAACCATAGATGCCAAGGTAGAGATTATTCTTATCTCTCTTCTCGGAGTTGTTAGCTGGTATAGACATGTTCTGTAACATTGGGTCATCAGTCCATTGTTGAAGCCAGATATTGCTACCAACTATAGTCACTTCGAATAATCCGAATAAATTAGAATCAATATGGCCCACAGGTAACCAATAGATTTCAGGTAGCACCAATACACAGAGAACTTTACCTGCAAATAAAATATTAAAAAACACATAATAACATTTTCTATTTTATTCCTTAGATATAGTGAATAATTTCAATCTGTAAAATGGCATTACCACAGTTAAATGGGTTAATTGATAGTTTTGCCCAAATTTAGTACTTCATTCAAGTCTGTTGTTATAATTCGTGATTATGATGCGAATCGCATCAATGTTTTAACATTAAATCTGGATAACGTCCAAAGGTGTGAAATCTCAGTGTACAGTGTTAGAATTTCGAGACGCACATACGAATGCAGTACTCCCTTCCTTTTGCGTGTCGAGAGTAACTATCACCAATTCATAAGATTTGAACATATTATGTGACCCAGGTATACGTTTCGTGGTGGATGTACCAGATAGGTGTAGATCTGGTAGGCGGAACTCAAATGAGTATAGAAGTCTTATCACAATACTGCGCTAGGTGTATACGTGTGAGTGTTTATATGTGATAGAGACATGATAGCTTACATTTCCAACAGCAGATTTCTCTTGCTCTATCAATCTATCTATGCCCTTCTGGTGCAAACTGTGTGTACTTCCTCTAACATCAGACATGGACATAGACAGCCTGTGCACCTGGTGGTTTTCAGTCACACAACCGCTATCATCATCAACACGCACTGGTTGAGGGATATGTCTCATCACATGATTCTCCTCTGACTTATCTTTGACTTGTCTCCTGGTGGATTTTCCCGTTTTTGCACCAGCATCGGACATCGAACTATCTTTACTGAAAAAACGGAGAAATACTAGAAAAATTCATTCAGGCATCACGCACATACATAAATATAAACACTTTAGCACACATTCACAATCAAAATATGAGTTCAATTGAACGAAAAACCAGAACAATGAGTTTTCTATTTGTAGGCCTACTTTATTCAACTCAGCAACATCTTGCTTAAAAGTACACTTTTGCAGCGTTAATGCCGTGAATGTACATCTGGGTCAGACTCATTTGAAGTATGCCAAAACTTGGAGCACACAGATAGATGATTATTTTATGTAAATCAATAAGTTTGTCTGGTCTGCAGACTTGCAATATGCTCCTGTCCTGTTCCGGCTGTGTGGTCTTGAGCAGTCTAGTCAGTGGCTATAACAAAGGGCTTTGGGTGGGGTGGGATATGACAGTGATTCATTCAACTATATAGTTCTTAAGGATGAATGACTCGAATCACAATATAGGTAGCAAAACCATTCCCATCCTCGTGAATGGGCGGGGCGGTGCTCATGTTAAAAATATGCCATCATAGAATGAACATCTTAAATCAAACCATACCCAGTATTGTCTGTCGAGTTGTCCTTGTCTGTGACGGATATCAGTCTCTCCAGCATACAGGCTTTAATTTCATGTACTGTAATAATAAGCGACATGAGAACAAGCAAGGTAATTTGGCGATCAGGACAGGATCCATCATATATGCTTCCTGTTTGGACTAATACAAAATAGGTTCTTCTCTAGGTGCTGGACATGTGCCTGACAAGTAGTTAATTACCTTATTGGCATTGTCTATGGAATGTCCTCTTAGGAATAAACTATTGTACATACATGCATATATATATATATATATATATATATATATATATATATATATATATATATATATATATATATATATATATATATATATATATGCTCTGTAATCTTTTTAAAAAAATGAAATTCAACTCATTTATTATGTTCAGCAATGGCATACAACGTTATCAAGTAAATAGTATGCTGTTATGAAATCAAGAGATGGCGTCATGGTAAAGATTACTAGAAGAATGATGAAGTGAACTCTAATTCATTCAAGGTCATAATAGCATCGCAAAAAACATCGACATGGATCTGGACGCACGCGCGTGTGCATGCACATATACATACACACACACACACACACACACACACACACACACACACACACACACACACACGAACGCACGCACGCACACGCACGCACGCACACACGCACGCACGCACGCACGCACGCACGCACGCACGCACGCACGCACGCACGCACGCACGCACACACACACACACGCATGCATGCACGCAGTCGCACACACTGTGGTATAGGTCAATGAATAAAAAAAGAAAATGGGAGAATTTCACTTTGTACCTACACGAAATGCTAATATATATATATATATATATATATATATATATATATATATATATATATATATATATATATATATATATATATATATATATATATATATATAAATATATATATATATATGCTAATATACCTTCTTCGTCCCCTTCACTGTCCTCGTCATCATTGACTGCATTCTCTGTCAGATATGTCCGGAGAATTTGAGCAAATGCGCCATCATGTGATATCAGACTTTCATAATTGCCCTCCTCAGACACAGTTCCATCGGACAAAACTATGATGTGATCCACTTTGGGGAGCCAATGAACTCCGTGAGTTACCAGCACCCGTGTCTGGTAAAGAGGGATATTAGACAGATGTCACCATTGTGTGCATATATGGTATTATTACATCTTTTCGGAGCATGGTCTGTGCGAGCTTTAATCCCTCCCATGTCAACCTAATGCTTTAATAGTCAAGCCAGCCAAAAGAGACATCTCAGCTGGTCTTTACCTGTTAACCCTAGAATTTGTTCAAGAAAATTTAAATTTCACATTGAAAATAGACACTTGCAAACCAAGAGATGATTACTTCTGAAAGATTACCACGAGAATGACTGGCTCGGTTATCGAGCCAGTCATTCCTATAGTAATTGAAAAAATATTCTGCAAATGGACATTCCGCAAGACCGCTGCAGAACACGTTTTTGGCTGATATGAGTGTTAATGTGCCAACTAGTTAAGAATTGTTCATTTGTAGGCAAAGAGACGACTATTTTCCTTAATTTACCATTGGAATGACTGGCGCAGTTACAGAACCTGTCATTCCAGTGGTAAATTAAAAAAATGGTCTTCTGTTGGCCTACAAATGGGCAAAGACAAAGCGAAAATGTGAATTTTCTTAAGAAGTAATTGCTTCATGATCAAATCGGCCAAACTGTACATGTCGTGGCATTGAAAAATATCAACAAGCAGGAAATAAAAAGCTATTTTTGTAAATTCCAATGGTAAATTTATAAACACAGTCTTAATTTTCTTGAACAAGTCTTGACCTTTTAAAAGATTATTTGACATAAACATTTTAAGCATCTTGGAGGGCCGTTGACACCAGGTGGATTATGGTGGAACTATGTGCGATGGTGATTGTTATCAGGTGGGAATGCGCTAAGCGAAACATTATGATATCAGAATCTCAACTGTCTAGTCTATCATGTGCCTTGTGATAATCAGCCTATTAAAAATGTTTGTGAGATAATTAGGTGAGATAGTGGAAGCAGAAGGCTTAATTACTCATTCCCATTTGCCAGCTTTAATCAGTTAAATACTCATTTCACTTTCAAATTGGTGTTGATGGGTGCGTCAATAGTAGAGTTCACAACACTGCTTTGAAGATGGCAGCAGTAGATCCTAAGCCTCCACCTTCCAGAAAAGCATCCACCTTCCGTCTTGATATTGATTATGATGAGTCTAACATTATGTGGTGTAGCTAACATAATATCGAGTAGGAAAACACTACTATAGCTTATTTTATCTTAGTTGCCAGAGGGTCGTTCTTATCTCTCACCTTTTCTTTAAGCAATCCATTGGCAGAAAGAATGTTCTTAAAGATGTGTTTACCCACATGTGCATCTACAGCCGACAAGGGATCGTCGAGTAAGAAAATATCGCGATTACTGTACACAGCACGTGCTAAGCTCACGCGCTGCCGCTGGCCTCCTGAGAGATTAATACCCTAGAGAAATAAAAGGAATTCTTGTAGAAAATCATAAAATATATGTTCAATATCACTATGCATATCTACCTGAAATGTGATATTTATCGATATGCCATGACATGAAAACACGCTTATAATTCAGAGAAAGGTAGACCACATTTGCTTGATTTCAAACATCCGCATCAGCCAATGGTAGAAAAACACTCACACCATCCCAATGTGGAAAACACATTCAACACTTCGTAGCAAAGAAAAATATATGCACCGAAAATGGCATAGCTATATAAATGCCGCAAGGTTATATGTAATTATCATTTTACTAAGCCACAAACATATAAGAAATCACAGTATGTCAATGTCTATGCGTATCATCTGATTATAAATACGATGTTGCCCGCGTCGTAAAGTTACCGGCATACCGCTGGGTTTAATGTTTGATCATGTCCAGAATACCAGTTTCTATAAGGATGTTATTTAAGCATACCTTCTCGCCTATTTCTGTCATATCTCCACCAGGCAGAATCTGTATATCTGGACGAAGTGCACAACCATCAATTACATTATTATATAGCTTCTTGTCGAACTCTGTTTCAAAGAGAACATTGTCCCTTAGTGTCAGGTTCTGTATCCACGCCTCTTGTGGCACGTAAGCGAATGCTCCCTGAAACAAGAAAGGATTGTAATATATCTAAACTGGTTTACTGATTAAAAGTCCAATGACTTCAAATATAATCAATTCGAAAAAACACTAAGTCTAAACAGGCGGCTTCTGTTTAATGTTATTGTTATATGACACTTGATTAAAGAATATATATGACGCTACACGCCGTCTTCATATAAAAAGTGATAGTTTCCAGTTCATCCATTATCTTTTAAAAACAAATTTCACACACAAATTCGAGCTGTCGTGTGGGCAGGAACATTTCCTATTGCCACTCATAATAGGAATAAAGGTTCAAGGAATAGTCACTTCGTCAGTCGTACTATTGAAGTATTGCTGTCACCTTTGATCCTGCAGTCGTTTCATTGATTGCAAACCCGGCGCCCAGCATATTGTCTCTCTCAGAAATGTGTCATGCAATTACTTGATTGTGGAACCCCATTTAGTCATTCTGCTTAGAACTGGAAACAATGAAAAAAATGAATATGCTGCTCGAATCGATGTAATGTCCTTAATCATTCTGTCCTTCTACTAAAGAGCTGTTTACAGCATGTGAATATGGTCTTGGTACTGGCCATCAGTTTGACGACTACTTAGCAGTGTGAAGAGCCCAACGAGAACTGACACAAACACTCCTCTTTACATATCAACATAATTGAAGAATAATCTGGATCAGTTTCTACCTTTGTGGGCACAGGGTACACCTGAATACAGAATGCATTGGAGTCTATGGCCTTTAATTTTAGCCTATGGGGAGGACATACAATCAATATAATTACCAACACAAGGTATCTGTAATAAGCGACACACCTATGATATATATATATATATATATATATATATATATATATATATATATATATATATATATATATATATATATATATATATATATATATATATATATATATATATATATATATTTACATATTGAGTGAAATATTGAATGTTTCATTCTGACCAATCTTACATTAATTGTGACAGTGCCAGACAGTTTTTCCATTTCACCAAGGATAGCTGATATGAGAGATGATTTGCCGCATCCCACCGATCCAACAATAGCTGTCACTTTACCTTTCGGGATAGTTATGTTTATACTGAAATAGATTTGATAAGCATTGCTGAATATTCACAGATTATCATGCATAATATGAGACTTTAAGATTTCACAAAATTACAATATAATCACTAAATAAACACATTGATAATTTTATTGGTCTTTGGGGACTAGTCATTTGCAGACTGCTAAGGGCAGATAATCGATCTGATTCGGTAATAAAATTACCATTCGCTTCCTTCTCTGGATGATAATGAAGAATATTTCTATTGACTAGTGGGCCTGTTTATTACTATTTGACTAAATCTTCCAAGCAGGAAAGGGATGTTCTTCCTGCACGACCATTCACAACTAACGAAACAGTTAAACTGTAACTACGTTTTATTAACTTATAATACAAAGGTATGAATTTACAGACAAGATTATCAATTGCTATACTTTATATGAAACGTACAGAGACCTATCAAACCCTTGTTGTAATGTTCTACTCAACAACTGTGACACATCGTACAAGCTCTGTGCCAGGTGACGATTGTGGCATATCATAAGAGGAAGAGAGCGCACAGCGCTTCTGCTGCTACCTTTATACTCCTCTCCAAATTACCAGTTTCACCCTTGAGGGGGGGGGGGGGACAAATATACCCTTAGCCAATCATCTTCATGGTTTCATTTTGTTACTACTTAACTTTAACTACTTTGCCCGTAACAAGTGCAACAACAATTCATGCCCCAAAGTCTAGTCTCATTCCATTGCCTTGAATCTGAGTTGACGATTGGTTAGCCTATATCGATTTTCTATTGGTTCACTTCCAACATTTTGACTGGTTAATACGATGAAATAGTCAATCCAATTCAGCCTGATTTTGTCCCGAAAATATCCTATAGTAAACCTATGGAGTTTTCTAAGTACAGAGGCAATGAGGATCACGTGATCCTATCCTTCTAGAAGGTTCTGATTGACATCAGATTTGCATATATTTAACCTTTGACCTTCCTAGCAAGAGGTTGCTATCTCAGAGTTGCTAGGAAACAATCTGCCAGAACATTCTTAGTTCGTGACTTGGACTATCCCGTCAGTGCATTTCGCAAATGGGTACCTAAGTGCAGAATTTACTATTGGCTTGAAACATAAGAGGTGCCAGAATCTCTAAAAAAAACGGCCAGTTCATTTTCTTTGTTTACCCCAAGATGTTACATCTATTAGTGTGTTGTTCAGGCGTGCTTACGATTCCAAGTTGCACATCAAATGGGTGGGCAGAGATGTCATTTTTATTGCTCCTAAATGTTTATACACTGGGACGAGTTGACACATATACTGCCCATGTCACGTGACGTCTGGGTTATGCACCCAATCCTAGTGGGCCGAGTAGTCACTAAACCTGTCTGAGCCGAGTTGTCAATTACTCGTGTACTCTATGACATATAAAACATCATACAGTAATCAAACTTGCGTAGGTTAATCAATTCTCATGTACAGAAGTCGGGTTTCATAAGAAACGTGATGTATTCGTCACATAATGCTATTTATCAAATAGGGTACAAAACCTGTGTTAATCCGACATACTTGCAGATCAATCTGCTTATTTACAATGATCATCACGTCTGGAATTGTCAATTGGTTACATACTGCTATTTATCAAACAAGATATAAATATCTCAGAGTCGTTTCGTCAATATTTTTGGATTGATGACTTTGTCCAGTCAAGAATTGCGATGCATTTATCGATATGTGGATGCTGAGAGCCAGGATAGGATCGCTATATATTATGATTTTTACACACTCTGTTTCACATCGATCAATCGGTATGGTACTAATATAAGACTTACTTTTTCAAACATGGCCCGAGGTTAGAATCCCACTGAAATGTGCCATTTTCAATAACAATAGGTTTCGCTGAAATAAACAGGTGTGATAATTATGTATGACAACTTCATATACAGAATAGGTTACGGTTTTAATAGCAACACCATGCCGCCAAGTTACTTGGTGTTCACGTGTAACCTAGAACACCTCGCCTATCCTACCTGTAAATTACTATATACTAGTGCAATAATCATGTTCAATTCCACTTTGTCCACCCATTCTTATAAATGGTCATTTTAAATGATCTTCCGAACTAGTATATCATCAGAATTTCTGAATATACCTATGTCACAAGTTACCAAACAATATTGACATGCTACCATGCTAATTCAAAGATTCATCATTCTAACAAATTGCTTGAAATGAGAAACAATCCAGTTGAAGTGTGATGATCTTAAACAGATGTCATAAATTGTCAAGGATTATAATAGATATGTCCAACAGAGTAATGAGATTGACACACAGCGATGGCTAATGCAACAGCAACAATAGCCAACTTATTTTCAAATGAGTCAACATCGATCATGTAATTCTAATTATCTTGAAATAGCATTTATTGGAGTCGATGGAAAATGGGATGTACCTATTACTATTGATTATTATTGGGTTGCTGAAGCTCACAACATTACCTGCATCACTGCCACACATCACGTTGTCCGGGCTAATGTCATCATATGCCAAATACCTGTTCAAACGCTTAAGAGACACTTTCACCTGTCAGGAGAATAGAATACTATTCACAGTTTAACTGATTTCAGACGGTGGTGAGAATGCATATGGTATGGGGTAAAAAATATACCAGTTTACTCTTTTTTTAAAGCAATTTAGTGATGTATTTCTACCTATGCTACATTCATTTCTAGTTGACACCCACCCAGCTTGTACTGTCGTTTGGATAAATTTTAACTGTTTTGAGCCAAGGTAAACATATAGATACTGGATTGAATATTTAGATAATAATTCGATTAAGTCCAAGTCAAATTTGTTTCATTACATTCCACAGAATGTTTAGCAGATTGTATATTCACAATGGACGTATAAGTCAAAGGTTTACTGTTGGTCATTTAGCCTATAACATCAGATACTTAAGTGGCAGATTGGGGCCGACATCTGCAGGCTTACTGTACCATATTTATGTTCAGCACGATTTAAATTAAGAAAATATTAAGACCAGCTTTCCGAATGTTCACCTGGAAAACAATTGACCTCTTGCTGTATCACGAATACATATGTACACACGCTTACAGACGCGTACACCATGCTATAAGTCAAAAGATGTACAAACGCTTACACACGCGTACAACACACGATCAGTAAAGCAGGATGACAATCATTTAAGTTGTTGCATCCTAAATCTGGAGTGCGTTGTGGTCTGTTATCCTATCTGTCAATCACACGGAAAGAACTAGATAAATCCATTAATGGCACACGCAAACAAGAATTTCCAAACACATTTGTTCAACAGCATTCAACAGTTTTCCAAAATGTATATCATTGAAGTAAGTAAATCGTACTCAGATAACATCGTGACAAAATTTAACATGTTCATTTGGCAAAGAAATCTTTTAGATTAAAAGGACAATGTAGACAATACCGATATTTACATTAACAGAAGTCGCCACAGAATAATATCCTCAGATAACATCGTGACAAAATTTAACATGTTCATTTGGCAAAGAAATCTTTTAGATTAAAAGGACAATGTAGACAATACCGATATTTACATTAACAGAAGTCGCCACAGAATAATAAGTAATACCCGTGCTAGACTGGAGAAGACAGACGGGATCGCGCTAATCGCTCCTTGTAGAATCGCCAACAGACTGATTGCCACAAATGCATTTGCATCTAAAACATGATTCTCGCTGGTGAAGATATAGACTGTAAATGTGACTAGTGTGAACTGTAACAGAAAAATAGTTTTTAACATTAGGCTCTGGTTCAGCTTACCATGTAACATTTTGTGAAGTCCAGTCAAATTACTGATGATACATTTTGGTTGTAAGTGACGTAATACTGCCAAATATATTCGTTGGCTGCATATCCACAATTATCATCGTATATTGCAGTGGTCATATGTGTTGGGTCATTGATGACGTCATGACCAATGTACTCTTGCTGTCAATACGCAAGTGTATTTTCTAAGAACCCACATTCTATTGATGCAATGTTTGAATCCATAGTTAATGAATATTTTGGGAGTCCAAGACAATGCTATTTAAGCTAATATAATACTTGACAGGGAGCTCAGATGCATGCTCAGATGGAAATCTTGCATAAAAATGTTTCCTGGCAATTTCTTTGACATGCTAAACTGAAATAGCATTGTCTTGGACTCCCAAAAATATTGAATATGTATATATGCCTGTTCACAGTCGAGAGAATATTCAGTCAAATAATTGATTAATCGATTATTGATATAGCTAAATATAGAACAGGTCAAAGACATGGAATTAACATAGTTTATGATTTAATATTTAGTTAGTTGATCTGTCGGTGAGTTAATCTGTACATTAGTACTGACTTATGACACCGACTTATGGAAGTGTCAAAAGTTTTCACTAAAATCTAAAATGTAAGTTCAATATAAAATATCGCAAAGTGATGGTACAATGAAGCAGCTGTATGTTTGACTATACATCTGCAGCAGAACCATTAATGTATGAGATCCACACGACATGTAGTCTAGCAATCATGTTTCTGAGTACTTACTATATATGGTGCGAGACTCCACAGGAAGAGTATTGCTCCGCCGAGCAGGTAGATTACACGGATGCTTTTTAACTCTATCTTCCTTACATCCATCACCTTTTGCTCGAATGGTGGCTCCCAAGCATACAGCTTAAGAACCTATGATTGTCAGATATACAAGGAAGGGTGAGTAAACAGTATTGTAATTCGCATGCATGGAAAGCGGTGAACAGGCATTAGCTCAACACATTGTTATAATTGGGATAATATTCTCTCGACGTTGAAGATAAGTCGATAAGATGGTCGACTAGTACTCAGGGTGTAAGCCAGGAATGGACCATTCCAGTTTTAACTATGCCCCGCCCACCTCTAGCTAAGCTCCACCTACACTTCGCCGTGTAGGGATTGATCGATCCCCAAATGCTATCTATAACTATCAATTTCCTAAAAAATATACAGGTAAGCTGTTGAATATTTTGTAACTAATTTGACTGGGCGCTTTTTATTAAATAGTAAAGACATACAATTCGTACAACAACCCACAGTCCGTCATCAAATATGCGCTCGTGACGTACTTATCTACGTCAATTCATGACGTGATAATAACGTCATTCATTATGATGTCATTCCACGCGTTCCGTAGTTGATTATGACGTCATATGAAGGATGGATAAAGTGGAAAGGTGAAATGTCGATGCATTCTGCATTGCACCACTACACACATCGTTTGCGAGTTAAAATTTACATCCACGGCTCTATTTATAAAGGATATTTAAACTATGAAAAGGACATACGCCTTATATGCTTCTACGCAATCACAGTGATCTCGGCCTATAATAAATCAATCTCATTCCGTAGACACGTACGTTCATTAATATTGGTTCAATTGTATGGTATGATATGTAAACGTTCGAAAAAGGTCAATAACCACGCGTGTGAGCGTGTGTTTGGGCGTGTGCGTGCGTGCGTGCGTCCGTGTGTGCGTGCGTGCGTGGTTGCATGTGGTTTTTTTTGTCAAATTGAATTCAGCCCGAAGAAATTATAGTGCCTACCACACTCGTCGGTATGCTACAATACGTATCCTAGGCTAATCTATTTATAAGTCTAGTAATGTTACAAAAGTAGTATATTTTGAATTATGATTGGATCATATGACCACGTGATAAGTCAGGATCGACCACCGCTCACTACCTAGATTCTCATTGGATGCATATAATATATGATGAAGCAGTTTGAGAACGTAATTATTGACTTCGGCACTCATTGTGAATGATATATATATATATATATATATATATATATATATATATATATATATATATATATATATATATATATATATATATATATATATATATATATATATATATATATATATATATATATATATATATATATATATGTATTAAATAGTTATAATAATGTATTTACATTTATCGGTGAATATAGCTTACAATTCACGTTGATGTTCTGTATTATACGTGAACAGTTTTATCGCTATTAAACGAATTATTAATCAGTGTTAGAAGTCCAAGTGATTGATAGGAGCTTAGAATCGGTTAAAGGGGAGGGACGCCCTTCCCCTGTCTGACATCTTATAATTTATCAGAGTCGACCCGAGCCCTGGGTCATGCATTGGAAGGCTTCACGGTGTCCGTCACCAAGGCGGTAGTTTCAACATAATAGTTTGCTACATTAACTAACGAGCGTATTACCTTCTTGTAAATAATGGCAATGAGAGCGGTACGTATGCGCATGCCTGCTCGCTCATTCCTGTAGTCAGACTGAGTGTGCACGATTGTCTGCGATACGGACACAAAGAAGAAAGCAGCAGCTAACAGGTAGCCTTTCCACATTGCCATGCTCATATCCGAAGTGAAATTTATCAATTCACTAACACAAATTATTGTTATTATTATTATTATTATTATTATTATTATTATTATTATTATTATTACCCATCCTAACAAGACCACTAACCAACAATAACAATTACAGTAACAACGACAACAGGAACAACCACACCACTACCACTAATAACAACGCACGCACGCACGCATGCGCGCGCACGCATCACGACGGACACCACCACCACCACCACCAACACAAGCACCACCACCACCACCACCACAACCACCACCACCACCACCACCACCACAAACAGCAACAACAACAACAACAACAACAACAACAACAACAAAAGCCGCATATGTTTGTATTTAATTATGGCTGTAATCGATATATTCATTGAGTCCATCCTAATCTTACTTTTGGAGCAATGGGAACATAAACTTAATGAGAACATGCAAGAGCTCGCAAAATTGGGCTTTTGCTAATTCCCACCAAAACGTCTTTAAAACCGTCATGGCAATGGATACATCTCTCTTCGGAACCTTCTCTCCTAGCAAATAATAATAATAATAATAATAATAATAATAATAATAATAATAATAATAATTTATATGGAGAAAACTCAAACCAGAAAGGGGAACAACTAAGTTGCTAAAACAACAGACATACAGAAATATACATTCAATTTTAGAAACAAAATGCTTACGTCGATGAGTAAATTCTTATGAACTATTGATACATAGTCTCCAGAAACAAAGCCACTCTTATATATTCCAAAGGTCACAGGATTACTATTGTTTATAATATAACAGTTATATATAACAGAAAATAAGCTAGATGAGCTGGATCTTGGATGCTGGGTAGCCTGCGACCAAATAGGTGACGCAATGTGGCACAAAGTATTTTAAATTCAACAGTTTATCCAGTAGATTAGTATACAATTGATGCAATACAGTTCTTACGACCCCATAGTAACATATTGGTAACTGTTAGAGTCTGTCACACCTTGTTGTAATAGAGTTGTATCCTCGTTGCCTTTAGCATGTGCTACTTTATCTAGGGGTCTGGATAACTGAATAGTTTGATACAGAGCCGAGTTCCTTCTCTTATCATTTCCATCAAATCTGTGGGAGAAAATAATATAAATCCAAATGATAGATACAGTTATTACTAGAGACCTAATAATTACTACCATCATCGTTGCTTTTACCTATTCTAGACACGTGTTCTTTTGATAGGCGTCCCTCTGCTATCTGACATGACGTTATCATATTCGGCTGGTAAGCAGATTCGATGTTTTCCTCTTTGCCCCAGAGTATGTCTGTACTTCAACGGATGTGGAGCTATGATACTTCGGATAATGGAGGAATCTTGTTTTAGCTATGCCCCACCCATCTCTAGATAAGCTCCACCCACGCTTTGCCGGTGTTGGAATCGACCGACCCATGCACTCCCTGACTCTCATTTTCCAGAAAACTATACTGGTATGCTGTTGAATATTTTGAAACTATTTGACTGGGTGTTGTCGCTTCCTATGGCAGTAACAGCGCTCAGTCAAATTAGTTTCAAAATATTCAACAGCATGTTTGTTAAATAGTGAAGACATACAATCCGTAAAACAACGCTTACTCCGTCATAAAGTAAGCGTTCGTGACGAACTTAGGCTAAGTTCGGTTATGTTGTTGGGATAAGCGGGGTACCTTGACAACATATCCGAATGACCAAGAGTCTAATCCGACAACGGTATCACGTGGTACAAATTCGACTCGATTACTCCTGCTTAACTCGAGAGTAAAAGTGTGCTCGTGAGTAGATAGGCAAAGCAACGACATGCTACTTCAGGTCCGAGTAGCCCGACAACGAACCCGAATTCGACCATAATTTTAGGTTTCTCTTATTTATCAAGCTAACAGTTAACATGTTGTGCCAGGTCTGTCACTCCTCCACAATGCATACATGAACCAAGTGTGGATAGTAAATTTAAGTTACTTTGAACTTGTCAACAGTATATATATATATATATTAGATAGTTATAATAATGTATTTACATTTATCGTTGAGTATAGCTTACAATTCACTTTGATGTTCTGTATTATACGTGAACAGTTTTATTGTAAGTTATGTGAATGCATTTTATTGTTGTCCTCTCTGTGTGTCTCTTGTTTGTAATGCAGTGTGATATTTATTTGTAAGGGGCTCATCATTTTATAGGCATTGCCTTGGATGGACTGCCTGTAGTATCTGTTTAAATGTACATAAAGCGTGAAATAAATAATATTGAACTTGAACTTGATCTTGAAATAATTGTGTTTAATTTCCTGGTACTCACACTTTGTCAACATATATAGTGCGTTCTGTCCAATGTTCCTGTAATCTTGGTATCATGGCATCGGAACGATCATGTGGGTGTTGCTGCTGATATATGTCCTTCTCCTCTAGCGGTCTTTTATAGCCCAGGTAGATTAAGCTGTATAAATGATAAAAGTAACCTATGCAGCTTTTTGAACAAATCATCATATGTAATTGTGTTGCATTATGGAATCGTGATTAATGAAGTTGAGTGGATGGGTATCGTTGAGTCTGAATAATTCATTACTTCTGGAGTGGATTAGCCTAATGCAAAATACAAACGAGAATAAAATTCCAATAAAAATAAACAAATAGAAGTTTTTAAAAATATTATATTAATTTAAAAGAAATTTGAAAATTTTTACAAACTCTATCAATATTAAATTTTCGCTAAAATCATCCAAGTCGCTACCCAGAAAATATATTATGTGATGCAAATCCAGGGGTCGTCAACAACCACGTGGAGTCAGATTACACCTCACAAAAAACCTGCTGTTTAATAATGTTTATGACAACCGTACTGACATACATTTGTGTCCTATGTATTTCGAAAAATCGCCTTCAAAATAGACAGCATGTTTTATATTTAGCATCTGTGATACCGGGTTTCAGGATAATGTTAGCATACTGTACTTTGAAAGAGTGTTTTTGGAGAAATACTCACCCCGTCATCCAGGTGAACATAAGCTGTGATAGAGTGGATGCTAATATCTCCACATTCCGAGCCTACAATTAAACAAAAAATATTCATAGATGGAAAGTTCGAACTGTGTAGTTAGTTTCCTTAACGACAGTAAGAACGTTTATATATAAGTGGTCTTCATAGAGGATGAATCTAAATGAAATATATTAAATTAGGTAAATAAAATCAATTATTATACGTTATTACAAGTGGCATGCAATATTATTTAATGAGATTAAGAAATATATTATTGATATTTGACCAACACGAGAACAAGCCTGTATTTGTCACATCGTAATGTCATTTAAGGAAAGCAATAAGATACTCCAATGCTTTATACCATCATTATTAAATCTAGCGTCAGTTTATTCTGCCAAATATTACTATAGATAATACATATAAACGACATGCTACTCTCACTAAGCCATTTTAAACATATTTTATTGTACCAATAATACAACGGGACTGGGCACAAGTTCTAGAAACTTATCTAGGCGCTCTTCCTAAGTAGCAGTAGCAGCAGCAGCAGCAGCAGTAGTAGTAGTAGTAGTAGTAGTAGTAGTAGTAGTAGTAGTAGTAGTAGTAGTAGTAGTAGTGGTAGTAGTAGTAGTAGTAGTAGTAGTAGTAGTAGTAGTAGTAGTAGTAGGGGTAGTGGTAGTTGTAGTGGTAGTAGTAGTAGTAGTAGTAGTAGTAGTAGTAGTAGTAGTAGTAGTAGTAGTAGTAGTAGTAGTAGTAGTAGTAGTAGTAGTAGTAGTAGCAGCAGCAATAGCAGCAGTAGTAGCAGCAGCAGCAGCAGCAACAGCAGCAGCAGCAGCAGTAGCAGCAGCAGCAGCGGCGGCGGCGGCGGCGGCGGTGGTAGTAGTAGTAGTAGTAGTAGTAGTAGTAGTAGTAGTAGTAGTAGTAGTAGTAGTAATAGTAGTAGCAGTAGCAGTAGCAGCAGCAATAGCAGCAGTAGCAGTAGCATCAGCAACAGCAACAATGGTAGCAGCAGCAGCAACAGCATCAGTAGTAGTAGTAGTAGTAGTAGTAGTATTATTATTATTATTATTATTATTATTATTATTATTATTATTATTATTATTAGTAGTAGTAGTAGTAGTAGTAGTAGTAGTAGTAGTAGTAGTAGTAGTAGTAGTAGTAGTAGTAGTAGTGGTGGTGGTGGTGGTGGTGATGGTGGTGGTAGTAGTAGTAGTAGTAGTAGTAGTAGTAGTAGTAGTAGTAGTAGTAGTAGTAGCAACAGAAGCAGCAGCAGCAATGAGAGTGTTTGAATGGCATTGGCACCATGTCTGAAAAACGTGAAACATCATGTTGAGGAATTTGTGACCCCGGTGGGTCTATCCAGACAAGGGCTATATTGCCAATCATTTGTCAAGATGCTACTTTAAGTGAAGACCAAGACCGATTACTGGCACTAGAGCATCTCCAGAATGTAATCTGATAAAGTGAACGGGTGCAACTTAACTCGATCCTTCAGATGAATTGAAGATGTTTACATAATATCGCTGGGCCTGGGTAATGATGGCATATCTGGAGAGATCTGATTCAGACATATGACTAATATAACTTCAATACGACTGAATGGCTTATGCTAATATAGATAAGGACGTATTTCTTTTATTTGAACTGAGGAGATAATTAAAGATACCAAAATACATATCAGTGTAAAACTAATTGATGTCATTCAAACTGCTGAATTGGAATCTGGTATTTATTGTTATTTAACTTGGGTTATTCTAGCTGATCTGCTCTAATGTCTAGCTTAACGCTTAATGGTGAATATTTCAGTGATTTTGGACGGGTTGGAATCGGATTAGAAGTAAATTGTGATCAATTGAATAATGCGTTGAATTTCCTACCGAAGAGCCAATAACAGGAGCGCCTCTGCCAAATCAGAGTAAATCTCTTTAATTTTCATTTATGCTTAGCTTTATCTGGTAAGATCTAACAGGAGTGGCGCTCCGAGGAAAAGTATCGAGAAACTGGGATGCAATACATACCAGTACATAGCAGCATTCTCTGAATCCCATGTTGTTGTGATAAGAACATCGACAGAAGTATCAGTTTCTAGTTTTTCCCCGCCACTTTCTAGCTTTGCACCCCATTTCTAGCTATGGCCCACCCATTTGTAGCTATATCGCTCCCACTTCTACTATGTCCCGCCCCTTCATCGGGGCATTGGGCTATCCATCGCCCAATTCCCGCTATGCACCCCCCATTTCTAGCTATGCAACACCCATCTATACGTATGTCCCGCCCATTTCTAGCTATGCACCGCCAATTTCTAGCTATGCATCACCCAAGTCCAGCTGGGCACCGCCCATTTCTAGCTATGCACCACCCATTTCTACGTATGTCCCGCCAATTTCTAGTTATGCACAGTCCATGCCTAGCTATGAACCTCCCATCCCTAGCTATGCACCGCCCATTTCTAGCTATGCTCAGCCCATTTTTAGCTATGCACCGCCCCTTTCTAGATATTCCACGCCCGTTTATAGCTATGCCCGCGCATTTCTAGGTATGCACTGTCCATTTATAGACAAGCTTCACCTACGCATTGGCCGTGTTAAGCTCCATCTAACCCTGAAATCCCGGAATCTCAATATTAAGGTAACTATACAGGTAATCTGATGAATATCTTAAAACTAATTTGACTGGGTGTTGCTCTTGCCAAATGGTAGGCTAACAACAGCGCACAGTCAATTTAGTTTCAAAATCTTCAACATAATTTGTATTAAATAGTAAATCCAGCAGTGACATACAATTCATGCACTTAACGGTCTATTCCAGGCTCATGACTGAGTATTTCTATCAATTATGATTGTGACGTCAGCCTATATATGACGTAATTGATTATGACGTCATATACTTGATCAACATATCGGATTCATTCGTTCACTTAGAGAATACCGGTAGAATATTCTCAGACAATCTTGCTAGAAATAAAATTCAAGCTTCGAAGGTATTGGAGGATACAATTGTATGTTTGTGACACAGACTATGCACGACCTGCGGTCCGGTAACACTAACCCTGAGGTAGCTGACATGAATGTATGCAATAAGCAACACAGATTACTATACCTAAAGTCATCACACTTCCATGTCTAATATTCTTCTCATATCACATAAAATAAGTGTTCAATTCGAAAATGTTTAGGAGTCAAGGATATAGAGGTATGAATATGAAAATTCAGGAAAAGAACTATGTACTATGCTAGATTGATTTAGAGACCTTGTTCTTTCCTGGATATAACGCAAACACCAACTCAATCGCTTTAAGTTTCATCGACATTTGTGATGACCTTGAGGCTTGAGAACAATGCTTTATCATAGACGTCTGGAAAATGTCTCAAGCCCTAAATTCATATATTGAAGGATCTGAATTAACCCGGTAGCTTATCAGGAAGAATGTTAGATATTTACAATATTGTAGTTTCTACGTGTTTGCTGTGCCATTGTAAATATCAAAATCACAGAACTCATATAATAACTTTTGATTCAATACTTCCTCTGGTTAGTTGCATATTGCAATTAGAATGCCATACCCATTTCGTAGTATTGAAATTAGCACATTGTTTGCAACACAATTTAAATATTTAACTGCCTAGCTCAAACGGCCAGTAGCTAAGGTCTAAAAGTCTAAAAATAAAGGTAAAACATTTATATACCTTTTTCTCTAGTTCATCAATGCATGGTGATTCAGCGAAACAGTTCATTATGAAGAGAATCACCACAAATAGATAATCCAAAAAGTACAGAACGAATCCAAACATATCAGCATCATATTCCTGATAAGAATATATATTCATCATTATTAAAATGAGTGTATGGTCTATTTATTCCAGAGAAAATAGATATCTGTATTGTTCCAATGTCTATGTTTTGATATTCTAAAAATCTCACCAGAGGATTGACCGAATGGTAAGATCCAAAAGATACAAAAGGTCCACAGAATTCTCTCCAGATTTCCTAACACCATAGTCCTTGGTCCAGTGTCCGTGTGTACATCCAAATAATGACATGTCACATTATATTATGGGAGCTAAACCGAGTATGCCCGCTTTGACAACTTTCCTCGACTTCTATATTACCGCAGCCCTAGACCTAGGTAAGTCATAAACGTAAACGTGAATCCAGTGGCAGTGTTACAGTTGTCTAGGTCAATAGACCTTTCCAAATTTATCCATCCATCATATGACGTCATAATCAACTAGGTGATGTGTAGGATAACGTAATAATCTTGACGTCATGAATGATTCGAAATAGTCCGTCTTTAACGCTTAATAGTCGGGCACGTTGTACGAATTGTATGTCTTCGCTATTTAATAAACATGCTGTTGAATATTTTGAAACTAATTTGACTGGGCGATGTTGCTGCCTGAGGCAGCAACAGTCTTAGACAGCAACAGTACCCGGTGAAATTAGTTTCAAGATATTCAACAGGTTTCCATGTATAGTTTTCTGGAAATTGATAGTCAAGAAGTTCCGGGGTCGATCGATCCCAGAACGAGCAAGGGATGGGAGGGGCATAGCTAAAACTGGAAAGGTCCATTGCCACGACACTCTCAGTGAGCGATGCAGTAGCAAATCTACATAACCTGAATGCAATGTGTTGATGAACACCATAGCTTTCACATCAGAAATAACACGTTAGATTATGTCAGTGTAGTTTTCAGCCTTTCATGGCGATTCCTGCCATAACCGAACTCCAAAGCGGTCTTGAGAAATGTCCATTTGCAGGCCGAGGCTATTTTTTAAAATGTACGAGTCATTGTAACTGGAAAATTATCAAAATAGTCTTTTTTGCGAACTGCAAATGGATATTCAATAAGCAACTATTTTGATTATTTTTGGCCAGATTTAGTCATTAAGGGGTAAAAGGTACATGTCATTATGATCGCGAAAATAAAATGTGAATATCTCAATCAGTGCAAGAATAATTGTGCTACTACTTATAGCTATCCTAGCTCACTAAATACAATGTATATGCTTAAGATTATGTCAGGGGTATTGCTTGATTGATATCAATACCGCCATGATCACAGTGAATTCCAAAACACAACAATCACTCGGTAACATGTAGGCCTAAATCGTTCCAATTCGAAGATTCATCATATTTCTCTGCAAAATCTTTGTACTATGACGGTATAATTATCCAGTAATTATTGTATTTCCACATTTTGATAATAATTAGTTCATTATTTAATAGCTAGCAGATGGTTACCCGCTTGATGATGTTTGAGTAGAATGGTATGATACCAGCAATCACTTGCAAGCCCCAGAATACAAACAAGAATGCTGACGTCACAGCACCTCTCCGTCTCTGATAGTGCATGAGAAAAACTGCGCACAACTAGAAAAAGAAATGTGTACAACGGATAAGAGTTGCTATGGAAATGTATGCGACACATATAATGGAGGAATCCAGTATTAGCTATGCCCCGCCGATCTCTAGCTAATCTCCACCCACGCTGTGTCCGTGTTGGGAGCGATAGATCCCTGAACTCCCTGACTATCAATTTCCAGAAAACTATACAGGTAAGCTGCTGAATATTTGGCAGCAATGGCGTCCAGTCAAATTAGTTTCAAAATATTCAACAGGATTTTTATTACATAATAAAAACATACAATTCGCACAACAACGCTTAGTCCGTCAATTAAGCGTTCGTGACGAACTTAGCTACGCCATTCATGACGTAATTGATTTTGACGTCATCCTACCCGTCACGTAATTGATTATCACGTCACAGGATTGGTGGATAAACTGGAATCCCCCACTGTAGGATGCATAATGGGTGCAATGGAAATGCATATATTTGTTTGGATGTACATTATCAACAATTGACCTTCAAGCCGGTCAAAACGGCTTCTGCAGTGATCTTGGAAAATGTCTATGTGCAGACCAAGAGAAGACTATTTTTGAAAATTTACCAACGGAATGACTGGCTCGATAATCGAGCCGGTCATTCCAATGGTAAACCTTCAAAAATCCTCTTTTAATAATCACCTGGTTATAACAGCATATATACATCACTCCGTGAACATTTATCATTTATGTGCGCTTGAAATATGTTTGTCTATAGTGATTAGTGATTTGTTACGCCGCCACCACCCTGCTCCCCAACCCCCGCCTCAACCCCTGCCCTCGCCGCACACACATGCGAGCGCACCGCACACAGGGGTTGCAAATTAATTTAGTGTTGGTAACAATATTATTTGCTTTGTTGAGGAGAGCAACTCTTTTCTGCAACGCTTGTTAAGCACGACCCAAATAACATTCATATTTAGCGGAATTCAAGAGACAAGCAGTGCATACATATTATGTAAAACATCCTGCCTTAAAATACATCTATGACAATGACTGGCACGAACGCACGCACGCACGCACGCACGCACGCACGCACGTACGCACACACACACAATAATATGATTTTACCAGTGTACATGTTCTGATAAATGCTGACACGACATCTGCCTGAGTTGATGTTACAACATCCTGAAAATGAGTGACAACATCTTTTATTCCTTCAGTAACACATACCATCCCTAGAAGGAGTGTGATCACCTAAATAGCAATAATAATAGAAACAGATAACCAGCAGCTGCCACTCTCTAAATGATTCAAAGTGACTGTTGTGCCACTGCAGGTAGGCCAATAGAGCGAGCCATTTCTTCTGAGACAATAACATGCAAAAGGCGTATGTCGTAAAATGTTGACGATGATCATGATTTCTAGCTATTCCCAGCCCATTTCTAGCCAATCTCTGCCCAATATTATTTCTGATCCGATTCTAATGTATCCCCCACAGTATCAAGTGCATAGGCTGATTTAGTAACATTTGGTTTTTGGTCTTTCATTGTAGAGAGGGAGGGAGGGAGGGAGGGAGAGAGGGGAGAGAGAGAGAGAGAGCGGGAGAGGGAGGGAGGGAGGGAGAGAGAGAGAGAGAGAGAGAGAGAGAGAGAGAGAGAGAGAGAGAGAGAGAGATGCTTGAACCTGTATGATGTTATCCTTATCTACCGACAGAATATTCCATAGGGATTATATTGCAACAATTGAAGAAGTCCCTGTACACATTATGATTAATCGATTGTCATGCCTACAAAGATGATCAGAATGTAAAGGAATATCAGTTATTCTCGTACATTATCTAGTTTCAATTTATTATCTATGTTTTTGGATTGACTATTTTTAATCTAATAGTCATTGACCAGCATTTGATATCAGGATTTCCTAATATAAGATGTAAGCTGTTATGACAGTAGTCGTTGAGCACAGAATGTAAAAAAACCGTTGACATAATATTCGATGTTTTGGAACTATTCAGCAGCCATCGAGGCCACTCAAGGAACTATGCATCCATGTGGCATATATTTTGTTTGGCGTAGCTTGTTGGATTTTAGTTAGTTAATATTACTTATGCAATCTTTCTGACCAGATAAATTAGTTTAAATTATTTTTATAAAATAGACATCATATCAAGCCGAAAATTGTGTTCTCATTGTGTTGCCAATGTAGACTTAATGCGAGGAAATAATCATATCTCAAGAGACGTGTTCAAAACTATCCAGAGGCAACTATGAGCTATGAAGCAGTTATAGATGTACTAAAGATGAAGATTGGATATCAGATTAGCTGCTCTGAGTGTTGAGGCCAGACGTAAATCCATACCACAGGCTTCCCAATGCATATAGCACATTTACTTTCCTCAATTAATATTTTGGCAACGCCATTGACAATATGGAAGTAGTGATCTAAAAATCGGCAAAATTTCGTTAAAATATATATTTATTATAATAATTTTCTATTGTGCTAAAGTCTGAATCCACTATCTATGACAGCCATGCTACGTGTGATATTTTACATATCATCTCATGACTACAACTTATCTCAACAGAAACATGAGGTCATAGAATACAGTTTGGCCACCAATTCACTGGATAATAACACCCTCTGTTTGTTAGTTCTATTGTTGTTTTTTTTATCAGAGTGTGAAATGACACAAACGTTTATAGTGGATAAAGGCAGTTGTGAATTTCTTACAATTTTTGCGATGTGCAGACCACTGACTGGAATGTACATCCGAGGCTCAGATAGAAGATGCCAGAAGAAGAAAGGGGAGATAATCCATAGCCATGCACATGGTACTAATGGAAGCACAGTATTCTGAAAACAATCTGTAAACTCTGGCCATGTGCTGCTCCACGTCAGTTGTAGGTCCTGTATTAATAATAATAATAATAATAATAATAATAATAACTAGAGAACATTTACTGAAGCAACTGTAAATCTGCGATGTCTGGCCATGAAGAAATAGTATAAGGACTCTTCTTGCAAGACCATTGACAATTTCTAGGCAAGTGGAGTTGATTTCTGGCAAAAACGAAAACTGGTAACGTTGACAAAAAAGGAGTGACCTTGACCTTGAGGTCGGATAACTCCGAAACCATCACCATTGGATCTGGCATACATAAAATCAAGGGAAATGCCCTGAAGTGTCAAATAACCGAGAAATCTGCGAAGTTTATGTGGAGGGGGGGGGGGGTGTCTCGGATTCAAAATTTAACATGTCATTCAATCTAAGACACTCAATCAGCTTTTATGTGTGAAGGGAGGTAATCTATGCCAAAAACGAAAACCTGTATCTTGCGACTCTACTGAGTAGCGTTGACCTTGAGGACAGATCACACTGAAATCATCATCAATGGGTGTGGTGGGGTGGTGGTGGTGGGGGTGAGTGAGTGCGTGCGTGCGTGCGTGCGTGCGTGCGAGTGGGTGGGTGGTTGTCTTGGATTCAAAGTTTAACATTTCATTCAATCTAAGACACTCAATCAGTTTGCATGGCTAAAGGGGTGGGGTTGTTAATCTATGCCAAAACGGTTATCTTGCAGCTCTACTGGCTGACCTTGACCGTGAGGTCAGATCACTCTGAAACCACCACCATTGGATTCGCATAGTTTTCATGAATATCAAGGAAAAGGCCCAAAAGTGTCAAATGACTGTGAAATCTGTTAAGTTAGGTGGGTGGGGGTGTGTGTCCAAAAACCAAACATTTCACTCAATCTAACAATGTCAATTAGGTTGTATGGGTAAAGGGAGGTAATCTATACCAACAACAAAAACAGGTAATTTTGAGGGCCAAGCGATGCCCTTCCACCTGGGTGTCACAAGGTATCGCCTAATATGTCCATTGACCTTCTCTGTTGAAGAGGAGTTCATTTCTGTTAAAAACGAAAACTAGTAATTTTAATGCCTAAGGGGTAACCTTCCACTTGGTCATGTGCCTGCCAGATTAATCAACACCTTGATGACTCATATTGAAGATTTTCGATGTCACTTTCTACTAAATATTTATACGCTCACGATTACAACTTCGAGAAGACTTATGATGTTGATGATTGCTGCGACAATCAATCTTCTCGCCGCCGCAGTTGTATAGTTACCGCTCGCCTCTTCAAAGATGGGATGAAGATATTTTAAGTAACTGGGCCTGATCTGACTTCTTGAAGATTCTTAGTAAGGCACGGTGTTTCTCCTTACTTCTTAGGAGCTTCTAAAGAACAACCGAACTAGTGCCTTGTATTTTACAAGGTGATAATTTTATTTCTATAGCTAACTGTACAATAACTTTTACGTATCAATGGTGACTTATACTGTCACAAGAAATAGATTATACTTTATATAACAATACGGCTTAATATAATAACGGTCCTAATCTATACTATCCACTTCTAACTTTGTCTAACTTACTGCTACCGATTACTCTCGACCTACGGTCGATATGATATCTAGCTAGCCTAACGTAACAACGACTCGATTTACTCAGACTCACTACTGACAAAGCAACGTCTGCTTTGGAATCACAGATGGTGAAGATTAATTCTTCAATAGACAAAGTGCCTATTAAGTATCCTTCATATTTTTCTAACTTCTATATATATATTACGATATATAGATCTATATATATCGTAATATATAGTTTCTGTTCCTTTCATCCTTCTAGGTAGATATAACCACCGTTTGATTGGCCCGCATCATTCTTGCCTCCAATCAACATCTGCTTATCTCTTCCTAGAAGTTGGTACCTATTCCTGTTGATCCTCCGGACCAATCCCTGCTCGCCTATCTCTTGATTTTACTTTGAAACCTTGTTCCTTTTGTTTCTCTGCTACAGAGTTTGACTAGATGCTCATTGATTATGACGTCATCTCGGCCAATCAAACTCTGAGCTTCTCTTCTAGGGATTCATTACTAAACATGGTATATCTGCTACTCACTCCGGCAAAGTGGTTCTAGCTGGTTCTGATTTGATGCGATCTGTCAGCTAACTAACAACATTACGGAATGTGTTGTTGTAGCATGCCTTTCTTTGATTGACATATAGTTGATATACAAATTTCGATTATGTTATTAATTCCTACAGGACGCTACAATGCCTCTGTCCTGTCCATTGCCTATCTTGGATAAGCCTGTAGGAAGCGAACGTTAATAAGCATATGAGCTGTATGATCTCATTGCCAGCTGCTGTTGTTGTCCTTGCTTAAGGGAGTCGGAATGCCGACCGTCAACAACTAAATGTCAGTCTGTCACCTGTACTCTCCTATAATCTCTCTCGATTCCCATCGATTCTCATCACTCGAATATTTACTAAACTAACGACCGAAACAACTGCTGAACATTATAAAAGTGTGTGCCGATCCCACAGCAACAACCTTTATCTTCAACTATTAACAGATATCACCAACCCAGAACCGTCGGTCCTATTTCAATCTATTCCAATTTCTAACTTATTGGTATGAATTTACTGTTACAGTTTCGATATAGTTTCTATCCTATTTCCGCGAAACTGTATCACCAGCACTGATCAAGTCAACCAGTGCATCTCCCTACACTATACCTAACTACTATATTATTCATTCAGTTCATTAGCTCACCTGGTATTTTCAAATATGAATTTCACTGAGGTCTTACTCGCAAATATAAGACGTCTAACGGGGTCATGACTTCCCATAAGACAATCCGATATCTACACATGCCCCTCAACCGAAGTTAATTAACCATCTCTTAAGGCCTTAAGAGAGCGATAATTAACTCGTTGTGCACTATCAACAACCAAACCACACTATACCAGGGCTATCCAGAACCGGCATCCATACTCTAACACAATCATACGTTAACACGTTGCAATAATAGAAACCTATTATGACGATAAAACATAGTCAAACAAGCACTACGATACCAAACAAAAATATAACGAATAACTACAAACCCTAATCCTACAGTTAAATCATTACAGGTCATATACATGGTCATAGCGACATCCACAATACATGCAATAAACAATCAATACGTGGCACCATAATAAAGTCTGTGCAATAAAATAAGAAATATCCTCGGAATCCATACCATTGTTCAGGAATGAGGAAAATATATGCAAACATGGCACTATTATTTAGTTCGTGCTACAATTTATGTCTTCATACTGTACACTGATGTTAGTGTCCCTGGTCACCTCCACGTCTACCCAGTCATCAGCCATCGGGTCGATCACAGTCCTGTCAGTAGCGTTAGGCGACGACCCGGCTGACAAACGCAGCGGCTCCGGTAGGGCTGCAGGTCTCCGGAACTGCTGGTCCTGAATAAACCGTGGCGCACTTATATGGACCGCACGTGGTCTGTGGGCCACATGTGGCTTACACTTAATCCATGACCACATGCGTGAAATAATTCCACACTTAAACAACACAATAAAAATCACTATAATCACTACGAAGGAGCCTGTCGTGTATGAGATAAATGACGGTACTCCCATGCCATCGACCATCGCTTGGTCGACCGCAGATAATGGTGCTAGCGGCACGTACTTAGTCTTATGCAAATGGTTCCAGTCTTGGACCTTTAATTGACTAACAATTCTGGATGCATTTAGAACTCCGGCCACATCCAAATGGGGCATTTCGAGGGCCAAACTCACTCGAGCGTATGTCCGACTATAAGACAGTACTGGCTCGAATTGCCACCCTTTACCACTATATCCACACTCACCCGACATCAAAGCATACACGCCGCTCTCCACAGTGCACCGGTCAGTCAGTTGTCCGTCACAGTGGATTTCCATAGTCTCTCCGAAGGTTTGCAAAACCACACCTATTTTCTTGTTGGCAACTACTTTACTAGTGGTTCAATGGGCTTGGACAGTTGCATAGTTCAGTTGCTATCCATGGTGTTATTCCGGACAGTCGCAATACAAGGTCGGGGGTTCTATCGATTTATTTGACCCCCATGGAACCGAAGCCGCTACCACCCCGTTCCGTTGGCTCCAACTTCGCGCAATCGCGTATCTTTGGTATAACCAACTTCTCCATAATCAGCTGCGCAACACGATCTCCCCTACTTACGGGAAAGCTACTACTACCAAAGTTAATCAGGACAATACCCACATTGCCCCGGTAATCCGGGTCAATCAACCCAGCTCCCACATCAATGCTATGATTAATGGCCAATCCCGATCGTGGGGCCACTCGTCCGTAACACCCCCTCCGGACATCAATCCAAAGGTCCGTTCGCACCACCATCCGGCCTCCGGCTGGGATCGTATAGTCGTAAGCTCTGTACAAATCGCACCCAGTGGCAAACCTCGACCCTCGGGTTGGGATTACCGCAAACCGGGTGAGTCTATGAACACGGAGCACTGTCGATCCCATACTTATTTACTGTAAATTATTCGTCACACTCGATATTTAGAACTGACACTATGCTTATCGCAAGGTTATTAAGGCTAGGCTTATTGGTACACACTTAACAAGACAAGTTGTCAATACTGCTGTCAGGCAGAGATTAAAAGTCTCTCCGGCTACGTCGCCTTATAACCGCTTCGATACGACCGATAAAGTCATCGTATCGAGCACGGCCAACCGCGCCAATCCTGAGTCTCTTAGGGTCTGAGTAGACGTCAGGAGCGAGACTGCACTTGCGCAGAAAATAGGGATGTGATGGAAGCATTTCCATTGGCTCAGTGACGGTTTCGGGTACACCCTCCGAAGTGTCCATCACCATAGTACGAGGAGTTACGATGGTTTCACTCGTTGACTCATTGTTTCGAATCTTACTCGTACTAGGTTGATCTATAGTTACATCAACCACCTTACCACCTTTGCGCACCCTTGGCTCTTCATCAGAAGCTGCCCGCTTCCTACAAGCTCGCTTACTCGATGTTGCACCGGAGTCGTTTACCGGCAAAGGCTTGGACTCGGGTATCATTACTCGCGGGTGATGGCTGGCCTTCGTACCTTTGGCAGGGTTACGAATAGGGCGTGGTCGTACCTTGTCCCAGCACATCTCTGAGTCGACTACACGCAACTTAGAGATGTTAAGTACGCGTACTTTCCCAGACCTTTGATGTCGGACATGAGCTACGGGCCCGTTGATCTTAAAGATCTCGTACTCGGGGTCACTGCGAGAGGTCAACTTCATCCTCTCCTCAAGCCTTCACGACCACCGAGTCACCAACCTTGTACTCCCCAGCGTTCGCACGCTTATTAATTTGTTCCCGGTGAATCTCTCTAGACTTAGCCGTTTCTCCACGAGCGCGCAGCAAGGCATTATTGAGACATGTAAGTCTCTCACCAAGATCCTGCGAAGCATCGATTGGAATAGCAAACGGAATTCTAGCTCGTCGACCATACGTCAAATAAAATGGTGTATATCCGGTCGTGGAATGACGAGTACTGCGGTACGCTGTCAAAGCCGCACCCAACTCATCTTCCCAATTACGAGACTCGTTATTCACCCCTTTCTGAATCAATTCCTTAAGAGTTCGATTGAACCTCCCAGTACGTCCATTTGTTTGCGGATGGTATGGACTCGATCGTCTATGATCGATACCGTGTTCCCGAAATTGTTCTTCCAGAGAATTGGAACAAAACTCTTTGCCCTGATCTGTTATCAAGATCTCAGGAACACCATGACGAGCGACGTACTCATTGAAGAACTTGTCTTCGACATTCTGAGCCGTCTTAGCCGGGATTGGGTATGCCTCTGCCCAGGCAGAGCAGTGATCAATTATCGTCATTATATACACATTACCCTTACTCGACTCTAATAGCGGACCAATCAGATCCATACCAATTATCTGACTCGGATAATTGGCCATGGGCATCTCGCTATACTTCGGTCGGGTAGTGATAGGTCGGTTGACCTGGCACGTCGTACACATCTCCAGCATACGTACCACATCTTTCCTTAAAGACGTCCACACAAAAGAATCCCGTACCATACCGATGGTCTTCTGCAGACCTTGGTGACCGGCTCTTTCATGAGCCATCCGGAGCACTTTCTCACGGAACAGGGAAGGTAACATGATTCTGGGGTACTCAGCGTCCAACGCTGATGGTGTCACTAAAGAATACAAAATACCGTTTTTGACCATATATTCCTCCGGTGTGTTCTTGAACAACTCCGGGTATTCCCTGGTCTGTTCGGTACGCAATTCGTCGTAGGGTATGTCATAAGCCTCTAGAGGGACATGCGGTAACGCACCTTCATCTACCTCGGGTATGACATAGTCACCCGTGTCTAACGTAGCGACCTCCACTGGACGACGTAATCTGGACAACATGTCCGCTCGAATGTTCTTCGAGCCTTGGATGTACTCAATCTTACATCCGTACTCCGCAATCAGCACTGCCCAGCGCTGCACCTTCGTGTTTTTCACTTCTCCCACAAACAAACTCTTTAGGGGTTTGTGGTCCGTGTACATGGTAAACTGCGCGCCAAATAGATATGGTCGGAGCTTCTTCAACGCATAGATCACAGCGTAAGCCTCCTTCTCTATTACGGGCCAGTTAAGCTGACTATCTTTAAGGGTAGAGCTTACATACTGTATTACTCGCTCTATACCTTTCTCATCTTCCTGCACCAATATTGCGCCGATCGCATAGCTGGACGCATCAGTATATAATTTATACGGGGCGTTTAAATTCGGATATGTGAGAACCGTCTCACTACACAGCAAGTTCTGCAATTTCTTGAACGCTTGCTGTTCATCCGCACCCCATTCAAAACGTTTGTATTTCTTTGTTAACTCTATCAAAGGCTTCGCAATTTTGGCATAGCCTTGCACACAGGATCGGTAGTAACCTGTAGCTCCGAGAAAACTTCTCACTTCACCCACATCTCGGGGTGGAGACATTTCTCTAATGACCTTGACCTTCTGGGCCTGAGGAGCTACTCCTTGTGCGGAAATACGATAACCTAACAAATCTACTGACGGACTAGCGAAATCGCATTTCTTCTTCTTAACCTGTAGATTATATTCTCGAATCTTACGCATGACCTTACGTAAGTGCTGTGCATGTTCAGCTGGATTTCGAGAATATATGACTACATCATCGACAAAAACATGCAGATATTTCCCCACGAATTCTCGGAAAATATCATTCATTGCCCTTTGAAATATGGCACCTGAGTTGCAAAACCCGAACGGCATACGAATCCACTCAAACAAACCCTCACTGCAGACGAACGCTGTCTTCTCTATGTCTTGGGGGTCCATTTGTATCTGCCAATAGCCCGACTTCAAGTCCATAGTAGAAAAGATCGTTGCGCCGCGCATCGAATCAAAAATATCTGATATGTTTGGTAATGGATAGCTGTACTTGCGACATATGGAATTCAACTTTCTGTAGTCAATACAAAACCTGGTGTCACCATCCTTCTTAGGGACTAAAGTAATGGGCGACGCCAAGGGTGATGACGATGGTCTTATGACGCCCGCTGCCAGCATCTCAGCCACTTGGTTTTTGACTACATACTGCTTGGCAAGCAGTAGACGGTAGGCCTTCTGCCTTGTAGGAAACGCATCTCCTGTTGGTACCGTACACTTCACTTTGGGGACCAATCCTAAAGTGTTTGGACGAGCCGTATCAAAGTTATCCGCAAAGTCTTCAATAACTTTGTCGATATCTTTATATCCGGTCGTTTCCTTACAACTAGAATATACATATCTCGCCTGTTCCCTATAGGGATACCTAAAGGGATATACCTGACCAAACCATACTACTTCTTTGGTCCGATAGTCAATCTTTGCATTTCCCAAGTGCAAAGCATCCGCACCAATCAAACATTCATGCCGCATATTCGCTACTACTGTACCAGGAATAGGCCGGGCATTCTTAAATTTGATTTGTGTCTCCCCCAAAAGCTCTATTGGGGAACCATTTACCGCTAAGAGCGTCTTCGCTCTTTTTAATGGCCTAGCATCTAAGCTGCTACGCCATACATCCTTTCTAATCAAGGACGTGCTAGCACCAGTATCTACTAAGGCATGCAAGCACTTACCCTGATCTTCTGGACCGTGGTTGTCCCAGTGTAAACGGATCAGAAACCGCTCGGTCGGTACGCTTACCAACGGTCTCCTCCATCGCCATTTAATGAAGGGCTCCTTCGTCCGCTGACCACTTCAGCATATGAATTTCTTCATACCGAAAACTCTCCCCCATACCGTCCGTATGCGTCGGTTCCTTCCCCGGTTAGAACGAATCCGTCCTGGTCCTCGTACTCCTCGTTACTACGAAGTCTGTTTGCGTTATCTTTCCGCACATTACGAGAATAGTTTTGTGCGGTGATTCTTGGTTCATTGTTCTTCGCTCTATCACCTTGGTCTATCACGTCGATACTCATATCGCTATCTAAACGTTGTCTCTTTGCCACTGTTCGCTGCAGTTTAGGTTGCGGCGCTCTCAGTGGACAGTCATTTATGAGATGCCCGTCCTTAAGACGACGAAAGCAATGTACAGTCGGGGCCGGCCCGGTTTGTCTATCCATATATCCCGCGAAGCTTTGTCGATAATCATAGCAATCACGCGCCATGTGCCCTTGCTTTCCGCATGTGAAGCAGATTATAGGCGGTCTCTGGCCCCTTGTTTGGGCTACACGGGTGGGTAGTCTCGGCATATCATTTCTTGGAGGTTGCCTGGGCTGGTTACAATTCGCCTTGTAGTGGCCTTTCTGTCCACAATTGTAACAAACGATGTCTAGTCGTGGGTAGTCAGCCGGTGGTTTGCTACGCGGTTTCGCCTGCGGGCGTTTTTGTGGCATGACTGGTTTCTTAGGTGCCCTTGGCTCTCTGTGTGCCGGTTGAGGCTTGGCATTGGCCTGCAAAGCCTCCACTGTGCTGCATAACCGCTCGATTAGTCTCGTCTGCTGGGCGATCCGCCGCTTCATACCATTTATAATGGACCATACGTCTTTTCCCTCCTCCATGTCAAGCACCCCCACTTCCATATCAGTTTCCCTGCGATCATCTATTCGCATTGCTTTCAGCAAATCATTGCAATTTGCCTCTTCTTCCGCGATCTCTATCGCTCGGTTAAGAGTGGTGGCTTTCTTCCTGACTATTCTTCTTCCCAGTCCAATATCACTAAGGGCCTTGATATACACCCCTAGTATTGTCCGCTGATTATCGGCATTGCTGACAGGATATGCCCGGCTGGCCAACTCACGATACCTTCTGTTGAAGGCGATGATAGTCTCATTCCTTCTCTGGCGCACCCCTTCGAGGTCATACTTTATTCTCTCGCCCTCGTTGGCAGAGATGAAATTCTCTGTGATGTACGTTCTTAATTCCTCGAATGTAATGTCATCCCTATTCTTTCCCATCAAATACTGGTCTAACGCCCTCGACAATTGCCCTCGAGAAGCACGTGTCACTACGTATGCTGGTATCCCCTCCAGCTTCCCTTCCAACGCCTCGTCTAGGAACTGCCGCACCTGCTCCGGGGTGAGCCCGTCGCACGGTTGTATTCGCTGTACCAGCTCCCTCACTTCTTCCCGATGGACCCGGTCCGCATCCCTTCTAGCATTGCTCTGTACGATGGTACCCGCCATTGCGGTGCCCATCACCTGCATGGCTGCTACCGTTTCTGCTCGCAGCTCCGGATGCCTTTCATGTTCCCCCATTGGTGGGATGCCAGGACCCGCTGGACCTGGGGTCGCCATTATGTACTTGCGTCTAGGGTTTTTTACTGATAGTATAAA
The DNA here is from genome assembly GCA_034401795.1 of Chaetoderma sp. LZ-2023a. NCBI lineage: Eukaryota > Metazoa > Mollusca > Caudofoveata > Chaetodermatida > Chaetodermatidae > Chaetoderma > Chaetoderma sp. LZ-2023a. Next base: position 125,665,622 of record CM067371.1, on the reverse strand, counting down.
CAGACTATGACTCGCTTTAATCGCGGCTGCTCTTCACAATTAATGTCTGTAGTTATTTTGATTAACGAATTGTCTCTATATTCTCGGTGTTGTGTTACTTTCGCACTGTCAGACTGTTTAGCTAAATCGATGAATACCTGTACCCTGTCCGCTACGTCTTTTAATACTATGTTAGCTGGCCTGTCTACGTGGGCCATTCGTATTGTCTAGTACTTACTCAGTTCACACAATGTTTCCACTCCTATTATCCTGGCAGGTGAAGCCACTGAAGATTTTCGATATCACTTTCTACTAAATATTTATACGCTCACGATTACAACTTCGAGAAGACTTATGATGTTGATGATTGCTGCGACAATCAATCTTCTCGCCGCAGCAGTCGTATAGTTACCGCTCGCCTCTTCAAAGATGGGATGAAGATATTTTAAGTAACTGGGCCTGATCTGACTTCTTGAAGATTCTTAGTAAGGCACGGTGTTTCTCCGTACTTCTTAGGAGCTTCTAAAGAACAACCGAACTAGTGCCTTGTATTTTACAAGGTGATAATTGTATTTCTATAGCTAACTGTACAATAACTTTTACGTATCAATGGTGACTTATACTGTCACAAGAAATAGATTATACTTTATATAACAATACGGCTTAATATAATAACGGTCCTACTCTATACTATCCACTTCTAACTTTGTCTAACTTACTGCTACCGATTACTCTCGACCTACGGTCGATATGATATCTAGCTAGCCTAACGTAACAACGACTCGATTTACTCAGACTCACTACTGACAAAGCAACGTCTGCTTTGGAATCACAGATGGTGAAGATTAATTCTTCAATAGACAAAGTGCCTATTAAGTATCCTTCATATTTTTCTAACTTCTATACATATTACGATATAGAGATCTATATATATCGTAATATAGTTTCTGTTCCTTTCATCCTTCTAGGTAGATATAACCACCGTTTGATTGGCCCGCATCATTCTTGCCTCCACTCAACATCTGCTTATCTCTTCCTAGAAGTTGGTACCTATTCCTGTTGATCCTCCGGACCAATCCCTGCTCGCCTATCTCTTGATTTTACTTTGAAACCTTGTTCCTTTTGTTTCTCTGCTACAGAGTTTGACTAGATGCTCATTGATTATGACGTCATCTCGGCCAATCAAACTCTGAGCTTCTCTTCTAGGGATTCATTACTAAACATGGTATATCTGCTACTCACTCCGGCAAAGTGGTTCTAGCTGGTTCTGATTTGATGCGATCTGTCAGCTAACTAACAACATTACGGAATGTGTTGTTGTAGCATGCCTTTCTTTGATTGACATATAGTTGATATACAAATTTCGATTATGTTATTAATTCCTACAGGACGCTACAATGCCTCTGTCCTGTCCATTGCCTATCTTGGATAAGCCTGTAGGAAGCGAACGTTAATAAGCATATGAGCTGTATGATCTCATTGCCAGCTGCTGTTGTTGTACTTGCTTAAGGGAGTCGGAATGCCGACCGTCAACAACTAAATGTCAGTCTGTCACCTATACTTTCCTATAATCTCTCTCGATTCCCATCGATTCTCATCACTCGAATATTTACTAAACTAACGACCGAAACAACTGCTGAACATTATAAAAGTGTGTGCCGATCCCACAGCAACAACTTTTATCTTCAACTATTGACAGATATCACCAACCCAGAACCGTCGGTCCTATTTCAATCTATTCCAATTTCTAACTTATTGGTATGAATTTACTGTTACAGTTTCGATATAGTTTCTATCCTATTTCCGCGAAACTGTATCACCAGCACTGATCAAGTCAACCAGTGCATCTCCCTACACTATACCTAACTACTATATTATTCATTCAGTTCATTAGCTCACCTGGTATTTTCAAATATGAATTTCACTGAGGTCTTACTCGCAAATATAAGACGTCTAACGGGGTCATGACTTCCCATAAGACAATCCGATATCTACAATATGGTAACATCCTGATCAAGCATGGGTGTGATCTGATCAAAATCTAGGTGTAGTCACAGTTCAAATATCAATACTGAAAACCCCCATACATTTCCTATTGGACTTTTTTGCCCAATCAAAAGTGGGTAGCTCGAAACTATTGAGCGAATCAAAAATAAAAGCACAGGATTCCAGAGTGGATAGCAGAAGTTGACCGAGTTTGGAGTTGATCGGATAACAACTGTAGGAGATGATGCGCAAACATTTTGACGAAGAGTAAGAAAGAAAGAAAGAAAGAAAGAAATAAAGAAAGAAAGAAGAAAGATCCTGAATGATTTTAATAATCCGTGATTGCATCGTAGATTAATAAGTTAACGTCAAAATTGCCTGTGTTCGTGGCGCAATATCTCGAACGGTTACGGTCCGATTTTGATGGGGGAAATTGCCAGTGTAGAGAATTTAATTTGAATCGGCGCCATAGTCAACATACTCTCCAATTTGAGTTCAAATATGTTGGCCATTTGCTACCGCGAAAAGGGACTAAAATTACTATTTTCGCAATTCATGACGCGGGATCTAAAAAACAATGATTCTGATTCAGACCAAAAGCACAAGTCAAATACACCGCCATCGGGACTGTAAATTGACCAAGTTTGGCCTTGATCGGGTGTCTTATATGACCATTGAACACGTCTGGTGCTGATCCGATAAAAAGTCTAGGTGTAGTCGCGATTCAAAGATCCATAGTTGAAATTCCCATATGTTTACATAGGGCATGGGAAAGCTGATTTCTCGAAAACTGATAACGTTGACCAGTAATAGGCCACCTTGACTCTAAACGGTCTATAGTATTAAATATGGTGTCTTCTAACATGCTTTTTGAAGGTGCATGATGAAAGGGAGGTTACTTATACCAAATATACAAAATTCGAAATTTTGACCGCTAATGACCTTGACCCCAAGGGAGATACTAAAATTGTCATTGAAAAGTATTTGGATCTCTCAATGTTCTAGAATCTGACGGGCTTTGAGAAGAAAACTATAGGAGAAAACACAGTTCAAATATTGCTCTAATAGGTTTACTATGGGTATATGTGGCATGGAAAACCTTATTTCGCTTCAAAATCAATATGAAATCAAGTCTATACAGGACCTATAAGATCACCAAGATTCAAGTCGATCAGGGCAAACCAAATTTCGGCGGACGTTTTGGAAAAAAGATTTCCAAGAAAGATTTCCCCCCATCATTTGACATCCTGAGTTCATTTCTACAACAAACCAAAATTTGTCCGATTTTGACCAAAAAGTACACCCGCCGGTCATTTTTAAAAACATAATTTTTTGTAAAAATGCGAAAACTGGTATTTTTTAGCAAAATATCAGACCTGGCGGCCATTTAAAAAAAAATTGTATTTAAAAAACCATCCCCAATGGTATCATCCTCAGCAAATATGGTAGTGATCCCATCAGAACTCTAGGTGTAGTCACAGTTCAAATATCCATCCTGAAATCCACATTCATTCCCTATGGGGCCATATTCAATGCGATGGCGGTTAGCAGTCAAAGGTCACGGTCATCTTTCAGTTGGGCAGACATCTTCAGGACCCCAAGGGTAACATCCTCATTTTGAGCAAATCCTAAATAAAAGTACACGCGCACGATTCCAGAGTGGCTAACAGAAATTGGAAGAAAGATCATGAGTGATTTTAATAATCCACGATTGCATCGCAAATTAATAATAATTCAGGTTCAACGTAGAAGTCTCTATTTGCATTCCGTTTACTAACCCAATCAGCCAATCAGGCGCAGGTTTCCTTATCCAACTGAGTTATGATGGAGTATTTAATTCGAATAATCTTTGAAGAATAGAAGAAAGTAACTTACTACAAAATCAAGGTTTCGAACTGAATGGATGAATCCACTCTTAGCTATGCCCCACCCATCTCTAGCTAAGCTCCACCCACGATTTGCATTAGTTGGGATCGAACGAACCGTGAACTACATGAATCCCAATTTAATACACAGTATGAAATGTATGGCTTTACTATTTAATACACATTCTGTTGAATATTTTGAAACATAATGTGTTTAGTTAACCCAGTTAGTTGATTGTGACGTCAGGATTCATGCCACGTAATTGAGTATGACGTCATATACCTGACCGACAGATTGGATTAATCAGTTTCATAATATAACATTTGGCATTAATTAATTATATATATATATATATATATATATATATATATATATATATATATATATATATATATATATATATATATATATATATATATATATATATATATATATATATATATATATATATATATATATATATTGGTTCGTCTAGCCAAGCAATCCCCGTCATTCTCGCCCTTCTCATCACAGTCATAACACCCGATGTGATGATTTATCTGAATCATGTCCGGCTGACTTAGACATCGCCAATGTCTAGCCGAGTTGGGCATAATTGTGAAAAAAAACCTCCTATCTAGTATCTACACCCGTTTATACCCAACATTTCACTTTCAGGCGCGAATAAAGTCAGCGCTGCCAACTCTCTAGTCAGGCATGGAAGTGAATCGTGATCGGTTGACCGGAAGAGAGGGTGCTCTCACTCACTCACTCACTCACACACTAAACTCACTCACTCACTCACACACTCACTCACTCACTCACTCACTCACTCACTCACTCACTCACTCACGCACTCACTCACTCACTCACCCACCCACCCACTCACTCACTATCTCTCTCTCTCCCTCTCTCTCTCTCTCTCTCTTTCTCTCTCACTCTCACTCTCACGCTTACTCTCTCTCTCTCTCTCTGTCTCTCTCTCTCTCTCTCTCTCTCTCTCTCTCTCTCTCTCTCTCTCTCTCCACCCCCCCCCCCACACACTCTCTCTCTCTCTCTCTCTCTTTCTTTCTCTCTCTCTCTCTCTCTCTCTCTCAATATGGTGCATTAATAAATTTGCCACTGAAAACAAAACAAAAATACGTATAACTCAGCAGATAAAGACTGTTTTACAAAATCAATTCAAAGAGAAATGTATCGAACAGATCAGCGAATCAAACCGACTGACGTTTGATAGGGAGATAAAGACTGACTCACTATTCGAAAAGAATTCTACAATTTTTCCCTATCGAGATTCTATCACACTTTGTCATTTTCGATCACCGAATCATAAATTAACCATTGAAACTGGGAGGTGGGTGGGAATTGAAAGAAGCGAACGGTTGTGTAAAAATTACAACTGCCTAGACGACGTACAGCACTGTTTCTTTAACTGTGTACAATACAATACTGGATACAATACTGAAAGCAAAAGACATAGGCCTATCTCTGATTATTACGTTACGAATAATCCAATCGTAAAGGCAAAAGGACTCCTCTCGATATACGACAATTAAGTCTGTACTAACAAAACCGTAAATATCTTACATATTACACATTGCACCACTTTTACCGCATATGCCATTTGTGTGATCTGAGTGCAATAAAGTGAACCAACAGCAAAGGCATATTCTATTACCTGAAAAGCTAGTATATAATGGCATACGTCTTTCCTTGAATATAGTTGGCCAATTAACACTCATATCATCCAAAAAACGGCTTCTGCAGGGGTCTTGAGAAATGCCCATTTGCTGAGCAAGAGAAGACTAATTTTGTAAATTTACCACTGGAATGACTGGCTCGATAACCGAGCCAGTCATTCCGGTGGTGAATTTTCAAAAATATTCTTCTCTTGGTCTGCAACTGGACATTTTCTATGAGAAAGTTTAAATTTTCCTGAACAAATTCGGGGGTTAAAGGGTTAAGCGCTATTAAATGGGTTGGTGTTAAGGTATTTTTCGACATGGAATAATAATAATAATAATAATAATAATAATAATAATAATAATAATAATAATAATAATAATAATCATTTAATAATCATTATCTGGTTGATTAAGAGACTGCGCTATAATTTATGGTCTGATGATCATAACAGATAAATCCAGTTTTAGCTATGCCCCGCCCATCTCTAGCTAAGCCCCACCCACGCTTTACCCGTGTTGGATTAATCTATCCTTGCACTCACTGAATCTCAATTTAAAAAAACTATACTGGTAAGTTGTTGAATATTTTGAAACTAATTTGACTGGGTGCTGTTGCTGCCCGTGGTATGCCTATCGCTGCAAATAAGGTTCAAAATATTCAACACAATGTGTATTGATATAGTCAAGACATACAATTCGTACAATAACATTTAGTCCGTCACCAATTAAGCGTTTGTGACGAACTTAGCTACGCCATTCATAACCTAATTGATTATGACGTCAGGCTACGAGTTAGGTAGTTAATTATGACGTCATATGATTGATGGATACACTGGAATCCTCCATTTTCAGCATTATCAAATCAGCAGCAACATCTACTCACCCAAAATGAAGAATTGCCGCAAAATTCGCTTCCCATATCCATACTGTGTATTCTAGATAGTTCACGGCGTAAGACGCATACACACTCCTCTTAATCCAGTTAGCAGCCTGCTCTTACGATGCAAACACCTGGCAAATTACGCTATCGTTGCATCGACATAAACATAATCTGTGTCGAAATGTGGTCTCTTGTCACAGAGTGTTGTGTTTTAAATAGACCGACACAGCATGCGATTCACTGAATATATTTGGTCAGGAACATGTAGGCCTCAAGCACGCGGCAATGTTGTATCTGATTACCGAGCCCCTTTTGTCCCGCTGTGATGACACGATTTAAATGTGTTGGTGTACTAGTTCATTGCTAAGGTCAGACGGAGAAATTCATATGATTCAATCCGTTTGCTGGCAAGATTTTGATTTCAACATTTTTGACAGCGACTTTACCATAACCACCATCGGAACATGCAGGCCTCTAGCATTGATATTTGTACAGGCATTAACTAGATGCTGGATACCTTATATAGTTAGGTATATCTGTGATGGCAATGGCAGTTCACGTTACATTTTGAAATCGCATAATAGGGAATTTTACGGAAAAGGCTATAATTATGTAAGAGCAGTCCACGTCACGCCATAGATTGCCCATTCCACGCTCCAGACTCTGGTCATTCCACGCCTATAAACGGGTCATCCCACGCTACAGACTCCATTCCATGCTACAGATTGCTCATTCCATGCTACAGACTGGTCATTCCACGCTACAGACTGTCCATTCCATGCTATAGACTGGTCATTTCACGCTACAGACTGTCCATTCCATGCTATAGACTGGTCATTCCGCGCTACAGATTGCTCATTTCATGCTATAGACTGGTCATTCCACGCTACAGATTGCTCATTCCATGCTACAGACTATCCATTATATGCTACAGACAGTCCATTCCATTCTACAGACTGGTCATTCCACGCTACAGACTGGTCATTCCACGCTACAGACTGGTCATTCCATGCTACAGACTGGTCATTCCATGCTATAGACTGGTCATTTCACGCTACAGACTGTCCATTCCATGCTATAGACTGGTCATTCCGCGCTACAGATTGCTCATTTCATGCTATAGACTGGTCATTCCACGCTACAGATTGCTCATTCCATGGTACAGACTGTCCATTCCATGCTATAGACTGGTCATTCCACGCTACAGATTGCTCATTCCATGCTACAGACTATCCATTATATGCTACAGACTGTCCATTCCATGCTATAGACTGGTCATTCCACGCTACAGATTGCTCATTTCATGCTATAGACTGGTCATTCCACGCTACAGATTGCTCATTCCATGCTACAGACTATCCATTATATGCTACAGACAGTCCATTCCATTCTACAGACTGGTCATTCCACGCTACAGACTGGTCATTCCACGCTACAGACTGGTCATTCCATGCTACAGACTGGTCATTCCATGCTATAGACTGGTCATTTCACGCTACAGACTGTCCATTCCATGCTATAGACTGGTCATTCCGCGCTACAGATTGCTCATTTCATGCTATAGACTGGTCATTCCACGCTACAGATTGCTCATTCCATGCTACAGACTGTCCATTCCATGCTATAGACTGGTCATTCCACGCTACAGATTGCTCATTCCATGCTACAGACTATCCATTATATGCTACAGACTGTCCATTCCATGCTATAGACTGGTCATTCCATGCTACAGATTGCTCATTCCATGCTACAGACTATCCATTACATGCTACAGACAGTCCATTCCATTCTACAGACTGGTCATTCCACGCTACAGACTGGTCATTCCACGCTACAGACTGGTCATTCCATGCTACAGACTGGTCATTCCATGCTACAGACTGGTCATTCCATGCTACAGACAGGTCATTCCATGCTACAGACTGGTCATTCCACGCTACAGACTTGTCATTCCACGCTACAGACTGGTCATTCCACGCTACAGACTGGTCAAGCCATGCTACAGACTGGCCATTCCACACCATAGACTGCTCATTCCATGCTACAGACTGGTAATTCCACGCTACAGACTGGTCAATCCATGCTATAGACTCTGGTCAATCCATGCTATAGACTGGTCATTCCATGCTTCAGACTGGTCATTCCATGCTATAGACTCTAGTCAATCCACGCTACAAACTGGTCAATCAATGATATATAGACTGGTCATTCCCTGCTATAGCCTGGTCATTCCACGCTATAGACTTGTCATTCTACATTACAGACTGATCATTCCATGCTACAGGCTGGTCATTCCATGCTATAGACTGGCCATTCCACACCATAGACTGGTCATTCCATGCTACAGGCTGGTCATTCCATGTTATAGACTGGTCATTACATGCTACTGACTGGTTAATCCATGCTACAGACTGGTCATTTCATGCTACTGACTGGTCAATCCATGCTACTGACTGGTCATTCCATGCTACAGACTGGTCATTCCATGCTACTGACTGGTCATTCCATGCTACAGACTGGTCATTCCATGCTACGGACTGTCCATTCCATGCTACAGATTGCTCATTACATGCTATAGACTCTAGTCAATCTACGCTACAAACTGGTCATTTCATGCTACAGACTGACCATTCCATGCTACAGACTGGTCATTTCATGCTATAGACTGGTCATTCCACGCTACAGACTGCTCATTCCACGCTACAAACTGGTCATTCCATGCTACAGACTGGTCATTTCATGCTATAGACTGGTCATTCCACGCTACAAACTTGCCATGACACGTGAATCCCCATTACCTACACACTAACACGTTGCATGCACATTCTTTGAAGCTTAGAATTGTTATATTCATGTGTTTGATTTTGATTCTTTGATCCGTTTTTAATTAACATTTCCAGGTTTTCCACAGATCATAATACCGTGCTTTGGGCTGTTTTTGCGTTAGCTGGTGGCAATAGAACTGCGATAGTCTTTCACGACTATATTTATAAGCCATGTACTACTTAGGTTGGGGGTTGGGGTGGTGGGGTGGGGAGGGGGTGGGGTGGGGGTGGGGGTGGAACCGATCATACTCTCGTCTCAGAACGTGAGTTTTAGGATGATTTATTAGTTCCTTCGTAGCTTCTGCTTACAGCACAAGTATGTTGATTATTGGGCTTGGAAGCATCATCTTATATTGCGTGCGTGCGTGCATGTGAGCGTGCGTGTGTCTGCGCGTGCGTCTCTGAGTATGCGTTCGTGCGTCTGTGTGCGTACGTTCGTGCGCGGTTGTGCGTGTGCGCCAGAGTGTGTTAGCGAGTGAGAATGTGTGTCTGTGTCTGCGCGCGTGTTTGCGTGCGTGCGTGAGTGCGTGAGTGTGTGGTTGTGAGTCTGCGTGTTGGACATTTACAATGCAACTCATAAATAAGTTGAAATGTTTCCAAAGCAAAAACAGGAACATGTTAGTATGAAATGTTCTCTTGAATATATTGACCATAATCCGACTGGGAGACGGTGTTGCCGTAGGCGGCAATGGCTTCCATCCCGAGTATATTCAAAATACACAACAGTAAGCCCTACGTTTTATTTTATCTAGGAAATATACTACGTTATTTTTAGCTGTACTGTACAAATCCTTGCGAAGCAGATGACAGAATGAAGCGGCAATGGTCGTCATTATGAGACATAAGAAAAAGCGTCACGAGATCGCCCTCGATGAGATTGGCAGCCATTGCCTCTATTTTTAAATTGATATAGCCTATGTCAAGTAAAGTAGCAGCAGCTTACTGCCATCAAATAAACACACGAGTTGATGATAATAATATCACAGTTTACGCTGACAATTCAGAGCTAGGAATGCCATTCATCGAGTGTAGGCCTACATCAGGTGTACTAGATAGAGTGAACCGGTTTTGTCACGTGATAACTGTAAACATTGGAGTTATGATTCGCCAACCACAACGACTCTAGCTATCTGTATAAGGCCGCGAGGCCGAGACATGGCAATCTTTTGTGTACGATATCCACGGGCGTCAACAAGGGGCGAGCGGCGAGGGGTGGGGTGTCACTCAATTAGTTATGCAGCGCTGCCGATATATATGCATGAACTTATTATTAAGCTAGGCATTGGGTAACTTGGGTTGAACATATTTTTGATAAGTTAATCATGCTGCCCATTACAGCTTCAGTTAAGACACCCCAAGATGTGCAGCAGTTGCAATCTGCTTCAGGTACAACCTTCCCTTTTTGTACGAGAACAATTTCAACCTATTCGGTTAGGATAATATCTGTATCACAAACTGTCCAAGCTATTCAACTCGATCTTCTGAAAGTGTATCATCACGATCACGGGCCCTTGGCGTGTTTCGTGGGCACAGTAAAACGCAGCTGAACAACTCAAGGAAATATTTCTACAGGTTCAATAAATTGCAAAAAATTTGATAATCAACTATTTATTCACAGACCGACAGATTTAGATCATAAAGACACTACTGTGGACGTATGTCCTCGTCAATCCATATATGTGCCGTACTAAAGCCATTTTCACTTGCACAGTTTTGCATACCTTGTATTTGCCTTTGCGTATGCGCAAATATAGGCCTACTCACATATGTAAATTCGGCATGTGAATGCGAATACATACGAGTGCATGCGTAAATTTACATAGTGAGCAAATTTGCATCGGGGTGGGTGTGGGGCGGGTGTTGGGAGGGGGAGGGGGCGGACATGCAAATACAATTTTGCATTATGAGTATATTTGGACATGTAAACGTATAGCGCATTTGCATACCAAACAGTATTTTATTGGGCAATTCTTAGGCGTGCATCAACTCTATTTATACGGTCTATACCTGTCTATATTCGGCAGAATAAACAAGCCAATATACGGTGATTGACACTTCTTCCCTTACTCACAATTAATGTATTACTCTCCCATTGCTTTTCGGGTCATCCACGATAATGCGATGCCGCAGACGACGACGACGACGACGACGACGACAACAGGAGAGGGGATGATGGGGATGCAATAAAGGCTCGCTAAACCGTTAATCTCCCCAAACTTTTCGTTCCAAGTTATGAGGAGGTTAAAAGTTCAGATTTACCTAAATACACAGGAGTGGAGCCATTTTGAATGCGCGGGGTGGGCGGGGTCGGAGGTGACTGGGTCTCATTTCTCGTTTCTCTTTCGTTTTGTTTCGTGTAAGAAACGAGAAGAGAAGACCTGGTGAAGGCATGGTGGGAGTTGAGAGGAAAGGTTGGGGTGGGTAAATTGGGGGGGGGGGGGGCCGGTAAATGACGACGGTATGGAATAACCATGAGTATGTTCTGTTAATTCATTTATTCTTATTGTTTAATCTATTATATTAATGGCTAGCTGCTATCCAACAAGAAAGTGTTTGAAAGAACTGTTCTTTTCTTTACCATTCTTTTCTAATCTGTTTACATCATCTTTCTCTCCCACATCTCTCTCTCTCTCTCTCTCTCTCTCTCTCTCTCTCTCTCTCTCTCTCTCTCTCTCTCTCCGTCTCTCTCTCTCTCTCTCCGTCTCTATCTCTCTCTCTCTCCGTCTCTCTCTCTCTCTCTCTCTCTCTCTCTCTCTCTCTCTCTCTCTCTCTCTCTCTCTCTCTCTCTCTCTCTCTCTCTCTCTCTATTAATTTATTGTCTAATTTAGTGTTCAAAATCATTGGCTGCTTATAATAATTATGCAGGACTTGAGCCCGATCCCATCGTGCAAATGTTACAATAAAATATGTTTAAATGAAAAAAATCAAAATCAAATTGACATCTGCTTTTTTAGTATTAAAAACGTCACGTACTGTATTGTGTTTTGGCAGTAAACTAGATTCCAATTCTGAGAATAGAAAATCAACTGTTTTCTTTCTCATTCTAAAGTGTACTAAGCATTGACTGTCATGAAATGTCTCCAACACCCACTCTGTTCCACCAAGCTGAAGATCGCTCCATTTTTTCATATACATTTCTCATGTTATAATCATATCGCCAATGCATACACACTCTTCATTGTAGTCTAAAATGAGTTAGTCCTTCCATCTTGAATATGAGTTTTTAAATGAAGTAAATTCATTATTAGCACCTACTCTTATAGCGCATGTAAACGGCTCAGTCAATTTACATTTTTCATACCTAGTAAAACTCACATGTAGGTCTATGCAAAATTGCATTTATGTGAGTCATGTCACTCAATCATCCGACCGGTTGAAACTTGCGAGCAGAACATGTATAGAGAATCTGGAACGAGGTCACTTTTCATATCACTATTATGGACCGAGTTGAAAATTATCAATTTGCACGAGCTTTAGCGAGTGCAAAATTGATAATTTTCAACGAGGTTCATAATAGTGATATGAAAAGTGTCCGAGTTTGAGATTTTATTTATCATATAAATTGTAATTTTGAAATATTTGCCAATAGTTGCTGATGTGACTTTTATCTGATTTCTCATTGTTGATTTTCGTGAAATCGATACCGCCGCTGTGACGCACCACTACTTGATAACAGATACTGAATGAGCAACAGAATATAGTGACAAACACAAAATCTGGGCGATGTCAGCCGTTAAATAGTATTTTAACTGGTCATTGAAAATTATAGCCACGGCCATCAATCGTTACTTCGCTGCCGACTGATAAACTTTCATACGATGACATTTTGCGATGACGTTTCATGAATGACAAATCGTAGTAAACAGATCGTAGTAAAACAGTACCGCGTGGTAATCCTTACGCGTCACGCTCACATCAATCGATGTTTTAATTGATCGATTTAAATGGGTTGTGCACCCAACAGCCAATGAAAATACTCCGTTGAATATGGCACGTGTGCTCATATAGAAAAATATGGAAGGGGCTAGAAGGCTTGTTTATAAGATAAACCCGATTTCAGCCTATTTTCACCTCACCCAGCACAAATGGCAAATCTTCAACGTGAGGAATGAAAATTAAGTCCAAAGAATTAATGACCTGTATGAAATTGAAAGCTTAAAGCAGAAGCTGCCAGATTGTTGACATGTGGCTAACTAAAGGAATGGACCTTTCCATTTTTAGCCATGCCCCGCCCATCACTAGCTAAGCTCCACCCACATCTCGCCGTGTTGGGATTGATCGATTCCCGAATGCCCTAGCTATCAATTTCCTGAAAACTATACAGGGAAGCTGTTGAATAGTTTGTAACTAATTTGACTGGGCGCCCAGTCAAATTAGTTTCAAAATATTCAACAGAATATTTATTAAATAGTAAAAGCAAACAATTTGTACAACAATGCATAGACCGTATTCAAATATGCGTTCGTGACGTACTTATCGACGTCATTCATGACGTCATCCATTATGATGTCATTCTACACATCACGCAGTTCATTATGACGTCATATGATAGGTGGGTACTCTGGAAAGGTGAATTCTCCACACTGATATATCTCCGTCTGTTAAACAAGCAATGTGTATTGTTCTGGCATGTCCGGCCACTACTTGCACAGTCCTAGTGGAAAGGTTAGTTAGTGCCATGAGGAGGGTTCACAATTGGTTGAGATCAACAATGTCCTATCATCCTCTGTCTGGACAGTGCATGATTAGTGTCCATAGGGAAAAGATTAATAACAACAAGAATAATTTAATTAGTACAGTGATTGATACATTCGGAGTTTGAAATTCTCCTTCTAAAATGGAAATGTGTTGCTACTCCACAACTCTGGTACAGATTACCACTGAGCAGTAAGATCGGCAGCTCACAGAATACATTCAAGGAAAAATGAAAAACACAACTGTTCATCAGGGCCTTTGAAAATTAATGTATTGATAAATGGCGCTATATAAATGTTGTATTGTATTGTATTGTATTGTATTGCACTGTATTGCACTGTATTGCACTGCACTGTATTGTATTGTATTGTATTGCATTGCATTGCATTGCATTGCATTGCATTGCATTGCATTGCATTGCATTGCATTGCATTGCATTGCATTGCATTGCATTGTATTGTATTGTATTGTATTGTATTGTATTGTATTGTATTGTATTGTATTGTATTGTACTGCACTGCACTGCACTGCACTGCACTGCACTGCACTGCACTGCACTGCACTGCACTGCACTGCACTGCACTGCATTGCATTGCATTGCATTGCATTGCATTGCATTGCATTGCATTGCATTGCATTGCATTGCATTGCATTGCATTGCATTGCATTGCATTGCATTGCATTGTATTGTATTGTATTGTATTGTATTGTATTGTATTGTATAAGGGCATAGGCTTAAGGTAAATATAAATATTAAACGCTGAAAAGCTATATAAAACAGAAGTTCTAATGCAAAGTCTAACAAATAAGGTAACATTCTATCAAAGCAAAAGCATGTAACGATCTAACGAATAAGCTAATTAGTACAGCGATTGATATGAACTCGGAGTTCAGATAAGACCAGAGACGCTTATCGTTTGCGTTTCACAATGAGTAAGTTAGTCATTGTAAAAAGGACTTGTATCCCGATAGATGAGAGAACCTGCTGGTTTAGGTTGCAAGAGAAGAAACGTTACAGTTTTCCTTTAACAATAACTAACTTACTCATTGCGAAATACACATTATAAGCGTCTCTTGTCTTGTCCGAACTCCGAATTCATCAATCACATAATTTATCCACTCAGATTCCGAGATTTGGGTCAGGCATAAAACCGGTGGAATGATGGATGAGTGGATAGAGCTATCAAAATCTGAAGCGTCTCCGCTAAAACCGTATATCAATTATGTCAAGATCCGGATCGAATAAAAACTGATGGATTGAATGTCATACGGGCATGCGAACAGACAGGTGAACAGACGACGACGCCCTAATACAACACGCCATTTATTATGTTGACATAATGCATAACCTAGCACATATTATTTTAAGATGTGTTCTTTATTTGGGGACTCACTCTGAAATCTGTGATGCGAATGCTGCTTTCAACATATTGTTTGATTCTAATACCTAATGGACGAAACATATCCGCCATTCAAGCATCTCACGTTATAATTAAAATACGTCATATATTAGCTGACGTCACAATCTAAATGATGGAGATCCGTCAAAAAGGGGCAAATGTACTTGACCAAGAAAGTGAGAACAATTCCAAGAAATTCTGGATATATATTAAAGCCGAAAAGCAGGACAACATTGGAGTAGGAAAGCTAATGCCAGATGGCAAGACAGCTAATAGAACTCCAAAGGAGAAAGCAGATATGGTAAACCAACAGTTCTCTACAATTGTTGCAACCGAGATCTTCACAGCCTTACCAGACAACGTGCCTTCACCTTAGCAACGTATGCCAAAAATGACAATAAGCGGGCAAGGGGTTGCGAACTGCATAAATCGGCGCAATCTCAGGAAGGCGACAGGACCTAGCTACAGGCCAGTGAGTCTCACTAACAACAGTGGCCTCAAAGATAATAGAACACATAGTTTATATCACAAATCGTGGAGCGCTTAGACAGTCAACATATCTTCTGTGAAATCCAGCATGTTTTCAGATCAAAGAGGTCATGTGAAATACGATTGCTTTTTCATCAGACGACATCACACAACACATGAACAATGCTGTACAAGGTGACGTGGTGATTTTAAATTTCGTAAAAGCATTTGACACATCTAAGACTGCCTATGTTACGTTTGATTACTGCGGTATCTAAGTTGACACCCGAAATGGATCGACTCGTTCCTTAATGGCCGCCAGCAGCAAGTCGTCTAGAACATTGTAACATCAGCAGCATCTGACGTGGTATCAGGAGTACCGCAAGGAACCGTCCTACGTCCAACGATCTTTCTGAGATACATAAAGGATGTAAAGAGAACCTTCGCTCCACCATACATCTGTTTGCTGACAATTGTGTATTGTACCGACTTATTACATCTATCGCTAACCACCAGCTACTACAAAGAGATTTTAACTCCTTAATAGCGCGGCTCCACACCTGACGGATGAAATTCCCCATAGAGAAATGTGCCATCATGAAAATAAGCAACAATAAGTAAAGAAGCAGATTACACTATCGAAGACCATATGTTAAACATACCCTAACACCACCCATATAGTCCGTGGGCAGGAGGGGCCCACTTGGATAGCCACCCACTAATTGACGAAACCATATTTTTCTAACAGCTTTCGATGTCCTCTTTAAGATTATGTATGTTAACATGTGATAAACTGGGACTCAATATGGGTTTTGATGGGTTATATTAGAGTTAATACCACAGTGAATCAGACCATATTAAGGGGTAGGGGTATTAAAAACTGACATATATTTTGATAGAATCATTGTAGATTGGTGATCGACCACTCAAAATGTTGGTTATAGAATCGTCTACGATTGTATATGGTTTACATGCAAATCAGTTTTATAATGAGGTCGGCAGAGGTTAAAAGGTCACAAATCTTCGCCACAGTTTAAAATCTAGAAACTGTATGTTGCTATCACCGACTAAGCACCAGTAAGGGAACATTCTAGTTTTAACAGCTTAAGATTGATTAAAAGGGACCATTTGACAAATATAATGAGTAAAAGTTTATTCATTTAAGAGACTATTGTTACTATGACAGCTGGCAGCATAACCAATTTTTGAGAATCAATGAAAAATGCAACCATTGTAAACGAAACTTGAAATGAGAATATCATCGAATCGAAATTGTGCAAAGTAATTGCTTTTCATGTAGATGGGTTTTTTATGCTAATCAAGCAACAAATACGGCATCATGAGTAAAAAAATTAAAGAAGTAAGATGTAATTAGAAAGCATTTGATCAATAACAGAATAATGCCACTGTAAAAGAGTGTCTAAGAATGTCCAAAAATGTATCGGAAGATGTTGGGCAGAAATATGCCATAACGTAGGCGTGTCTATGAAAGCTTATCCTATCATATGGAAAGCCCAGACTACTACAAGGATCACATAGTTATGATTGGTACTTTTCATTTGGCATGCGCCTATATGAAAATCATAGAGGAAAGAAGATGAGTGGATCTGAGATTCTACTAGAATCTGGCCTGATGTCTACCGGATCTATTAAAGGTGTGGTGTCTGGTAAGAATTATAGTTGGGCAAACTACTGCCACAAAGCAATGGCTGAAGGTCTTGAACGATTGCTACTCTACAAATACCATTCTACGAAAGATCCCGATTATTAGAGAATTTGCCGCCAAATTCATTGGCAAAAGTAACCACTTATTGGAAGTAAGAACCAAAGAGAATTTCGAACTATTGCCGAATGATACAGCATTTCATTCATATCTAAATGACTACTCAGACTTGCGACTGCGAGTTAACAATGGCGAATTAGGTAAGACTGTCCAGTTTTGGTTATCTTACATAGACCATGTTTGGATGCTGTTGTCTCGCCTAAATGGAGTTAAGACAAACAATTACTATCTGTATGGAACATGTCTCAATCGAATAGCTGACCTGTTCTTTAGTTTTGATGGGAAGAATTATGCAAGGTATCTTACCTACTTTCCTGTTTTCTTGGCAAGCAAAGAAGAATCACACCCTGGAGCAACGGAGCTGATTAAGCTAGGTGCTATAAGTTTTGTAAGATCCGCTGTGCCTGGAAATTTGTGGGCAGTATACAAAACAATAGAGGAGACATTTATGAAACACGTAAAATCACATGCATGAGGATGAAGAAGCGAGGCTGGCGTATCTGTTATCTTGAATAACTATGAGGCACATCGACGCTGGGGAAAGACGGCACATGAACGAGCAAGATATGTGGAAACAATGCTCCAAAACGGAATATGACGTCATATTGATGCCATTTCTAACACGGCTTTGCCATGAATATAGAGGAAGGTTTAAACGGCAGTTGAGTGAAATTCTAACATTGTTATGCGAATATTTAATGGTTCCAGAAATTTAAAGACAATAGTAAAACTGAAGACCGTTTTGGCACAACATTGAGTTAGATTGTCTGTCTACATGTCTGTCCGTTATAATATAATAATGCTATGCTTCTTCTTATTATTAATTTTGCAGCAATTTTTGTATTTTGTATTTTTCGATATTTGTACAAACATTCAGTGTATGTTATATATTATTGTACATAGTGTATATATGTTTGAGGGCCTCGTTAACATCAGACAACTGACGATTTACCCTCGCAAAATAAAGAATATTATTATTATTATTATTATTATTATTATTATTATTATTAGCCAATATCCAAAGCCAAACTGATGGTCTTTAAAGTGCATACGTGACGTGGGCCAGCTCTCTGTGGGAGGATACGACTGATTTATAAACATGATGATTTACACTGAACTTGTATGCGCTTGATTTTAACTGGATCAATGCACACTATCTTGAATATTTGTGCAAGGGGACAATGGCGACAATAATGTCATTATCACGGGACTGTACTCGACTTTAGTAATCCGTCCTCTTTCTCGCATCCCACTGTGTAGACATGAGCGGATAGAGGCAGGACGGGCAGCAGGCATGCCACTTCAAGATGTACAAATGCTGACGCGTAACATTTCTTGATTTGGGAAAAACCTGTATTCTCGCCGACGCCAGATGACTAACGAATCGTCATCGTAACAGGAATGGAAACACACGTAGTCAGAGATTACATATCTTTGTCATTCAACTTCTTTCTCACATCTTCAGATATTTTTTATTTGAATATTATAGACAGTAGCAGCTCAGAGTTAAAATAGTTTCAAAACAAATAATAATAATAATAATAATAATAATAATAATAATAATAATAATAATAATAATAATAATAATAATAAAAGCCTTCATTCAGATTGTTGTTTCTGGGCTTTGTGGGGCACCGCACGCACGCACGCACGCACGCACGCACGCACGCACGCACGCACGCACGCACGCACGCACGCACGCACGCACGCACGCACTCAACACCTCTCTCTCTCTCTCTCTCTCTCTCCCTCTCTCTCTCTCTCTCTCTCTCTCTCTCTCTCTCTCGCTTTCTCGCGCTCTCTCGCGATCTCCCGCGCACTCTCGCGCTTTCTGTATACGACATGTCTTACTGTGCTCAGGTTGAACTCGGGGGGGGGGGGGGGTTAAGATTAGGGAAAGAGAGACAAAAAGAGAGGAGAAGGGAATATGAGAAACAGGGTATAAACTAAGAATTGACAAGAGTGAGAAAGGTAAGGTGGTGAGGCGCTCTTAATGCTGTGTTCACCATGCTTGGGCACAATGGGCTGTTTGCATTTAGCTCTTATGGTTGCGAATTTAACAAATAGGAAGTTACTTAAAGCGGTTGGTATTGACTATATATTGACATACGGCGTTACATATTGCAATATTCTTTTCCAAGTCGACATTGTTAATGCTGTATAGAAGTTGATTGGCTGTCAGTATGGCAAGAGAGATGTTGTTTAGGACGAGCTGATTTTGGGGAGAGACTCTTTGGTCGTTAAAAAGAGGGCAGTGGAGGAGATAGTGATTTGTGGATTCATCGGTGTATCCACATGGGCAGCTAGCTGAATCTGATAGAAAATTTTCAAATAGATGCCGAGTTAAATTGGATGGATCGTGTTGATTTTGGTATCGTTTTAACCTCTGTATCACTAGCTTAATACAGACGTTAAAATGGACTTGATCCACCAGTGGTTCGTGTAATATCAAAATCCACGTAACGTCATCAAATTCTCGACCTCATTTTGTGCGCGATAGACGTGCGACAGATTTGGATTTTAGGCTTTATATCGTCTCGTTTTACGTGAATTAATATTGTCTGGTATGAGGAGAGTAGCGCTCGTGTCCTTTTAAGTTTCAATTCTCTCTACCACCATCTTCTGGTGGAAATCACTACGCCAATGGCTACTCAATACATACGAGATACTTTTCTCGATCTCGAATCGAAGGGGATCTCGCGAGATACGAATGGTTTGCAATCTGCGGATCTATACAATGTTCTCAATGAGCACAGTGGAGTGAATACGACTACAAACCACACTTAGATATTGTATCACTTGGCGCAATAACTCATTCATGTGAGGTCATTGGCATTGTGTGGGTTGATGTAATCATTTAGGCGTTTGCATCAGTAGTCTACTCCTCTATATATACGAAGCTAGAGTAGACTCATATAACTGATCCAAATTAAATTAAAGTGATTGGTTTCAAATGTAAATGAAAATTTGAAACTATGGCTGCTGAAAGTGAACTTTGCGACAACTCTGTATTTTGGGTAAGTCGTCCTACATTTCGTTTCTGTTATTGATGGCCCCGTCCTGCCTCCTCTTTCTCCTCTCGGCCCCTTCTCGCTCGCCTCCTCCTCCTCCTCCTAACTGGTGTCGGCACTGGTGTTGGCATTATCATTATCATCATCACCATCATCGTCGTCGGTGTCGTCGTCGTCGGCGGCGGCGGCGGCAGCAGCAGCAGCAGCAGCGTGTTATCACCTTTAAATAATATTGTCATTGAGGAGTGAATGGGAGAATATAAATATTCAAGCCGGATATTTTTAACATGGCCTCAACATAGCTTATAATGTATCAGAGCAAACTCCCGAACTCTAATATAGCAGTCAAGCCGTTGTTGACGAGTCTATATAACCTGGTCATGCGCACCCGCGTTTTATTGAACTACGGTTCACTTGAGGGTTCCTCAAGCTGTAGTGCTTCAACCAGAAGGGCATCGCCCTATTGCACGGTCCTCGCCCTCCCACTCCGCTCCCGCACCGAGTCCACGAGCAACGAAGCTATGTGACTAGGCGTACGTTAGTACGATGCCAGAAGCTATGTGACTAGGCGTACGTTAGTGCGATAACAGAAGCTATGTGACTAGGCGTACGTTAGTACGATACCAGAAGTTATGTGACTAGGCGTACGTTAGTACGATACCAGAAGCTATGTGACTAGGCGTACGTTAGTACGATACCAGAAGCTATGTGACTAGGCGTACGTTAGTACGATACCAGAAGCTATGTGACTAGGCGTACGTTAGTACAATACCAGAAGGTATGTGACTAGACGTGCGTTAGTACGATACCAGAAGCTATGTGACTAGGCGTACGTTAGTACGATACCAGAAGGTATGTGACTAGGCGTACGTTAATACGATACCAGAAGGTATGTGACTAGGCGTACGTTGGTACGATGCCAGAAGCTATGTGACTAGGCGTACGTTAGTACGATACCAGAAGGTATGTGACTAGGCGTACGTTAGTACGATACCAGAAGCTATGTGACTAGGCATACGTTAGTACAATACCAGAAGGTATGTGACTAGGCGTACGTTAGTACGATACCAGAAGCTATGTGACTAGGCATACGTTAGTACAATACCAGAAGGTATGTGACTAGGCGTACGTTAGTACGATACCAGAAGCTATGTGACAAGGTGTACGTTAGTACGATACCAGAAGGTATGTGACTAGGCGTACGTTAGTACGATACCAGACGCTATGTGACTAGGCGTACGTTAGTGCGATGCCAGAAGCTATGTGACTAGGTGTACGTTAGTACGATGCCAGAAGCTATGTGACTAGGTGTACGTTAGTACGATACCAGAAGGTATGTGACTAGGCGTACGTTAGTACGATACCAGAAGGTATGTGACTAGGTGTACGTTAGGACGATGCCAGAAGCTATGTGACTAGGTGTACGTTAGTACGATACCAGAAGCTATGTGACTAGGCGTACGTTAGTACGATACCAGAAGCTATGTGACTAGGCGTACGTTAGTATGATGCCAGAAGGTATGTGACTAGGCGTAAGTTAGTACGATACCAGAAGCTATGTGGCTAGGCGTACGTTAGTACGATGCCAGAAGCTATGTGACTAGGCGTACGTTAGTACGGTCCCAGAAGGTATGTGACTAGGCGTAAGTTGTACGATACCAGAAGCTATGTGACTAGGTGTACGTTAGTACGATACCAGAAGGTATGTGACTAGGCGTACGTTAGTACGATGCCAGAAGCTATGTGACTAGGCGTACGTTAGTACGATACCAGAAGGTATGTGACTAGGTGTACGTTAGTACGATACCAGAAGGTATGTGACTAGGTGTACGTTAGTACGATACCAGAAGGTATGTGACTAGGCGTACGTTAGTACGATTCCAGAAGGTATGTGACTAGGCGTACGCTAGTACGATACCAGAGGCTATGTGACTAGGTGTACGTTAGTACGATGCCAGAAGCTATGTGACTAGGCGTACGTTAGTACGATACCAGAAGCTATGTGACTAGGTGTACGTTAGTACGATGCCAGAAGGTATGTGACTAGGCGTACGTTAGTACGATACCAGAAGCTATGTGACTAGGTGTACGTTAGTACGATACCAGAAGGTATGTGACTAAGCGTACGTTAGTACGATGCCAGAAGGTATGTAGTAGTATAGCATGTGTGGATGCAGAATTTCTCCATGGCATGCACGTCTACCTGCGCGTCTACCTCCCACTGGATGTGAACAGTGCAGATGCACGTCTACCTGCGCGTCTACCTGCCACTGGATGTGAATAGTGCAGATGCGCGTCTACCTGCGCGTCGCTCTCCCACTGGATGCGAACAGTGCAGATGCGCGTCTACCTGCGCGTCTACCTCCCACTGGATGTGAACAGTGCAGATGCGCGTCTACCCGCGCGTCTACCTCACACTGGATGTGAACAGTGCAGATGCGCATCTACCCGCGCGTCTATCTCACACTGGATGTGAACAGTGCAGATGCGCGTCTACCTGCACGTCTATCTCCCACTGGATGTGAACAGTGAAGATGCGCGTCTACCCGCGCGTCTACCTTACACTGGATGTGAACAGTGCACATGCGGTTCCGATTTAATTTTGTGAGCAAAGAAGCAGGACACACCACTCAGAAGATTACTGTTCAATGGACCTTTCCAATTTTAGCTAAGCCCCGCCTATCTCTAGCGATCCCTGAACTCCCTGACTATCAATTTCCAGAAAACTATACAGGTAAGCTGTTGCATATTTTGAAACTAATTTAACTGAGTGCTGTAGTTGCATATGGCAGCAACAGCGCCCAGTCAAATTAGTTTCAAAATATTTAACAGAATGTTTATTGAATAGCAAAGACATACAAGTCGTACAACGTGTGTTGTCAAACGTGTGCGAGTAAGCGTTTAAGTTCGGTGGCTCAGTTTCATGACACAAACACATCAACAGCTCCCGGGCAAATTATTTTCAAAATAATAAACAGAATATTCCAGACGTCATAAATACTTTGACATTTCTGGTCTGCACGAGTTACAGGAGTAAGCCATTATTAAATGAAAAAAAACCCCTGAAGATATTTGTCAGCAACACGAAACAATACACTTCCGGGTCCATTACACGTTTGTGAAATTAGCCTTATCAATACAATATCAAATACGACTACTTTCGCGCGCATCAACAATTTGATTCTACAATTATATTTTTCAATGAATGTGCCGTTGCTTGGTCTAAACTGGGACAAAAAGTGAGCTTACGGATAGGTTGTGAGTTGTTGGCTAGTAACGTCAATATTTGTCAATGTCACGGGACTGTACTCTGATACCGACCTACAAACGAAAACACCCTAATACCTCACATTTTAGAAATTATTGCGCATTCTGAATAGGTCATGTCCTATATATTTATCAACCAATTGATAGATTAAATTCACGCACAGTTCTACACAATGGATGAATCCAGTTTTAGCCATGCCCCGTCCATCTATAGCTAAGCTCCCCCTATGCTTTGACCGTGTTAAGATCGATCGACCCTGCACTCAGCGACTCAGCAAATCTCAATTTCCAGAAAACTATACATGTAAGCTGTTGAATACTTTGAAACTAATTTGACTGGGTGCTGATAATTGGTGGGTCAATGACCCACTAATTCAAACAAAGAGCCGACAGCTAAAAAAAGACCCACCAGTACTAGTAAGAAACTGATGAAAGTCCTGACAATTGACCGAGTCTAAAACTATATAAATATATATGTAACAATGAATAAACTTGAAATAAAATGGAATGATTTTATTTACACCTCACACCATATATATCACAATGGTATATGGCGTAGTTAGGTAGGAGTAGGTACGCATTATAAAATATATATATCACAATGGTATATGGCGGAGTTAGGTAGGAGTGGGTACGCATTATAAAATATATATATCACAATGGTATATGGCGGAGTTAGGTAGGAGTGGGTACGCATTATAAAATATATATATCACAATGGTATATGGCGGAGTTAGGTAGGAGTAGGTACGCATTATAAAATATATATATCACAATGGTATATGGCGGAGTTAGGTAGGAGTAGGTACGCATTATGAAATATATATATATCACAATGGTATATGGCGGAGTTAGATAGGAGTAGGTACGCGTTCCCACTCCACTCCTAGACTCTTCATTATTATCAATGCTGTTCATTGTAGCATGGGAAAACACATCATATATGATATTGGTTGGTAAAATTGGTCACCTCGAATCTCTGCATTTATAACATTAGTTGCTATTGCAAGTTCAATCCCAGACACGTTCTCATAGACTATTGAATGACAATAGTCACGAACCAGATCTATGACCTGCCTACTTCCAGTCAAGTGTTTTAGTGAAATAGACAAACCAATATGCTTAGGTGTTTTACATCTTGAATATGAAACAGAAATATCTAATATCTTGTGCAATTGCCACCACTCCCACTGAGGTTCTTCACTTACACCTTCCGTTGTTTTGCCTAATACAAGAATACATAAATACCAATATATATATAATCATCATCATCAGGGACTAATTGTTCTGCTTTGTTGTCAGAGATATCCGTACTATCAATACACGAACTTAATGAAATTCCTTTCACCATTGCTAGCAGAATTTCTAAGTCTCAATGCCTCATTTAATAATGAGAGTTTATCGGCATCTAACTCGGGGACAGTAAGATCGGATTCGATGGCTTCATCTCTAACTTGGCACTTCATATCGCATATCTTATTGATTGCTTTCTTTACGTCAACACAACTACTGTATACAAGTTCTGGTTCATTCTTCTTTGGCATGCTATGAAAGATAACTCTTCCCTCTTTTTCAATCCTAGCTTTAAGTCTCTGTGTACCATACGATACAGTATGTTGGTAACCACAATCGACAAGGTATGTTTTATATAGGCTAAGTAGAGACGATATGTCAAATGCACCACATTACGAGAAAACATCTTTAATTTCAATGATTAGTTTTTTAAATGGTTCAGCGAAGACATCTACTCTTTCTACAGATTTTATTTACCCATAAACAGTAACAGGTTCCAGTTAAATTAATTCCAAAATATTCAACAGACTATTCATTAAATTATTAAGAATTGACTGTTACGTTTAACTGTTAATGGACGTTGATGACGATTACGACACTAATACCAGTGCACAAGAACGGAAGTTGACGATGATGAAGACGATGACGGCAATGATAGTACAGAGACGACAATGACGAATGTTTCTAGTAATTGACGACGATGAAGACGATGATGGCAATGATAGCAATGACACAATAATGACGAACGTTTCTTGAAATTGAATACGCCGAAGACGATAACGATAATGGTGGTAATGACACGATACCGACGAATGTTTCTGCGCAACTGGCAGGTGATAATATGTGACACAGATGTTAACGGTTATGATCACGACGATGATGATGAAGAAACAACGACAGGATTACTGAGAAGGTGGCGATAATGGTGACGATAATAGTGACGACGATGTTGACACGACAATACAGGTCTGCGCAACTCGCAGGTGTTAATAGTTGACAGAGAAGATGACAATGACGACGACGACGATGATTAAACGATAGACAAGTCTGCGCAACTCGCAGGTGATTTTACCAAACACACGTTATACAGGGTCGGCTCTACTCACACGCCAACCAATGCACACGATTTCCGACAAGGAAATCACAGCCTGTCCGGACCCAGACTGAACACTACAATACAAATATAACCATGTTAAAGTATATGTTTACGATAGGGTAAATCACACTTACTAACACATGACAACAATATTGACGAGACATATGGATGATAATGAACAACGCTCATTAACCTGCATTTATAATCTTACTGATTAACCCTTTTCCACTGACAGACTGACTCTGAAACCATACTACGAGTAAACGATAAAATGGTGTTCATTTTGAAGCTAACGAGACTGGAACTCATTGCTCATGTATTGTGCAATAGCTTCCCGTATCATTATCTTCAGAATAGACACACAATATACTAAGTACTAGCAATTTTGCATAAGGATAGGCATACAGCAGGATAAGGGTTAAATACACAATATATTTGAACAGAACGACGTGATATAGGTATGTTTTGAAGCCACAACTTACTATACTGACAAACTACATATTACAACATCGCAAATTTAAGAGGAAAACTTATTGGAAACGTTTTGGCTAAAATAACAATTTTGAAAACACATACTTATATGACGTCATAGATTGACAGAAACAGACATCGTATAAAATTATCAATACTCACATAATCCAATTGAATAAGAAATATATGACGATTACAATCCGGTATTTCTAATACATATGACTTCAACGCACATAAATTACTATATATGAAAAGTTATACATACGCCGTTCAGAATTCAATCAGGTTGCAAACACTTGAACACCGTACACCTGGCAGACTTTCAAACGACTGTCCCAAGCACTAGGAAATGATCATGCCCGTCACCTTGCAGTTCATTCTCAACCCAAGCTCATCCCTTTCAACAAAGACACACACACACCGCTACTCCAAGCGCCAACACTTCTTACACACACATAGCTAGTTACATAAAATATTGTAGCGAAAATGGAGAAAAAAACTGCTGCAATGATTTATCGCGAATTTTGAATTCAGATCGTGACACTCCTGACAATAATATTTCACACAAACAGATCAAACATTTTCTACATAGTATGTTGAACGGGAACACAAATCAAATTTTTGTCGCTATATATAAAACCAATTTTTGTTTCAAAATCCATGAAATAAAAAAGGCCAATATGACCGCCGAACAAGCTCCATTTTAATTGGCCATGTTTTTTGTAAATGTGATACAGATAAGGGAATGTGACAGCAGGATATGAATGATATGCTATCTATATACCATAATCTATCGGTGCAATACAACATTGCGATAAGAATAGCATCCCTTTGAGCGTTGCATAAATCTTTCGCATAAGATTATAATTAAAGTTTAATGGACAGTCCGGCAGCGATTTGATACACGTTGAAGGTGTGTCTATTAACAACCGGGCCTGGTATAGCTACGGCTGGCATACGTCTACGTTCCGCTAGTTACAATAAACCAGTACAGAGGTCAAGACAGCCAAATACAGACACAGCCTGCAGGTAGCGGACACATTCCAGATGCAAATTCATGACAGTTGTCAATGAAGTTAATTGGTTGTAGTCTATGTTATGCCTGTGTCAATTTATTTCGTCAAATACCGTTTTAACCACTGGTTCGTTCACTCCCGTTGATAATGAAAGTAGTCATGTATACAGTTTGAACATGTAATTTTCAAATTAGTTTGAAGATTATCTGTGTTTGAAAGGCTAGTTATTGTAATATCCGACATCTATTTAAGGAGTATGCCAAATGTCACAGCCTATGCAGATTCAGGCTGATTAACAACTTTGGTGGCATGTTGTTTAATCATGGTACGGGGTAAATCTTAAATTCAATTTCTTTTACCGTAAAAGGCTTGGATAATATAAATTTTATTATACAAAGCGTCAACGCAGCATGACACAGTGTCATTGTATAGCTTTGCAGACCACAGACTCGTGTTCAAATATGATAAGGTGAGCCACGGCGTGTAGGCCTAAGTTACAATCCAATGTACATAAAGCCAAAGGATTCGTCCTAAATAAACGCACAGTGCGGTATTCTGACCTGGTGGCACACCTAGATTCAGGTTATTATTTATAACCATCCACGTTTTAATATATGTCACCTTTATATGTGTTCTAACTCATAAGACATTTAAAACAAATGCATTGAACAAATTATCAAGCGGCCATAGATTCAGTAGTTGACTGGAGAAAGGCAGGCAAATTGTTTTCTATATAATTTAGAATTCAAAATATGGCGCTCGAAAGTGAATTCTGCGGCAACTCTGCATTTTGGGTAAGTAGCCATGCACGTTAATTGCTGTTGTTTGTGTTGATTAATGACGGAGATGGTGATAGTGTAAAATATAATGTGCAGTAGACTTTTAAATTGCTCATATCAGTAGTTTAACGCTCATTTCTCAAACTATACCATACTCTTAAACTGTAATGTACCCGAATCACGTGACAACGCAATATCAGCGATACAAATTTCAAAAGGCTTTCTAATTGGTTACATGCAGACAATAACTCATGTACGGTAAAGAGGAAGTTTGCCGGAAGTAAGTTTTCGGTCTGAGATTTACCTTGTATGTCTACGCATGCGTATGACGATATATAGACCAGGGGTGGGCCGCGGGGGGGGGGGGGGGTCCCATTCTACTGCCGTAAAGATTGTGTCTGATAATAAACTGCTGGACGTATTATAAGCATTGATCTTTGATTATGAATGCCTTCACTTACTAGTGGGTGACGTGTCGCGAGGGTTTAAGCGCTGACAAAGTTGCCTTAATCCTACTTGGTGTCACTGACTTAGAACATAACACCTCGTGTCCACCTAATATGTCCACTAAAGAAGAATTTCAAATGGAGGTTCAAAACACTGAGATCTTATCCAGACAAACAATTTTTGGGGATTTTACACTCTCGCAAGTATGGTTCTCGTCGAAACAAAATTCAAACACTTCGGCTCCACCTAATATGTCCACTGAAAAAACCCTCAGATGTAGATTCAAAATCTTTTTAGATCTGGCCCGAATACGAATTTGCTAACAGACAGACACCGATAGACAGGCAGCAGGACGAACGAACAGATAGACGCCACATGCCATCAAATAATACGACTCGTCTTAAGTCTTAAGACCGGCATATAAAAAGGAATAGATCTCCTTGGCATCAGAACATGTGTTTAACCGGACATTCAGATTGGCCGCCAACAGGGAAAATAGGGCCATGCAAGGTGTGTGCTTCAAGCTGATAAACATGCAGTGCGTGCCAACTCAGGCCTGCCCTCACAGGCTTCTTGTCAACAATACCATGTATGACAGCTCAGATACTATCCTGAATGCATGGGCTGAATACTTCGGCAATCTCGCATCACCGAAAGCCAAATCAGATTTTGATGATGAACACGGGGATAGGGTATCTAAGGCGATAGATGTCATTGCGGCGTTTGCAAATGATTTGCCTATAACTTTTGAGCCATTCACAGATCATGAAGTTGCTATCAGTATCAACACGATGAACAGGAGGAAAGCTGCAGATGGATCTGGGATAACTACAGAGCATATAATTCACGCTCAGAATGAACTCGTTCCTGTTCTATGGCAGCTTTATAATGCAATGACCTATCGAGGTATGGGTCCATCAGTCTTCAAGAAGGGAATTCAAAATCCAGTGCTGAAGGGGCGAGATAAGACAAAGCATCTTCCGAAAAATTATCGTGCCATTACCTTGATCTGCATCCTTGGAGAGGTTCTTGGGGTTCTACTGATTCTTCGACTCATCTTCGCATTCAGAGCTGCTCATTCAGGCATTCAACGTGGATTTACAGAAGGTGTTGCACCCCTGTTTGCTGCACTTACTCTGGTCGAACTTATTCCCGAAATCTCTGACAGGAAGGGAGACCTCACGATTGTGTTCCTCGATGCAGCAAAAGTCTTTGATACACAGTATGGCACGATGGCTTATTTCGAAAACTCGCACTGATTGGTATTGATCCAATTCTCTGGTCAGTTATGCGTGCTTGGTACACAAGCTTCACATGCAGGGTGAAATGGAAGGGGAATATCCCATCGCCATACAAGATCCTTCAGGGTACAATGCAGGGTGGTGGCTTGTCACCAGATTTTTTTTAAATCAACAGTAATTGCCTCTTAAAAGATGTAACTGCTAGTCACCTTGGTGCTAAGACAGACACTGTTTGCTGTAGTACTACGACGGTGGCTGATGACATATCGATAGCTGCTAGTATACGCTCCAATGATGTTCACAGAATATTATCGGTTGTATCCAGCCACCTTAGTTCAGACAGAAGATCATACAACACAGATAAACCTGGGGCCATATTTTATTGGCCACAGAAGCCGTGTCACCTCCTCAAAATGAATGGTGTCAGCATTCCATATGAGAATGAAATCGTTCATCTTGGCATTATTCATGGTGCATCTTCAGAGTTAAATGCCCTTAAAGTAGACAGGAACATTAGAGTATCCACATTTACCCTTTACGCACCGATGGGAGCAGGACTACATGCCCGAAACAGGATACCGCCAGTGGTCTCGCGAAAGATCTTCCAGATCTTTGTCCTTCCAAGAGCCTTATATGGTACTGAACTATGGAAGTTAACTTGAAGTTTATTTTCCAAGTTTGAGTTGTTCCAACCATCTAAGTTGCGTTAACTCCTCAACGTACAGCGGGTATTGCAGTAAGAGAACTGTTAGAATTCGCCCTACGGCAACTTGCAATAAGGGATATTGACTCAAACAGTTGGTTTATATATGTGGAGAAGATTCTTGCAAAGTATCACCTGCCAAGCACATTTTCTATCTTACAAATAACACCAAATCAGAACGAATAGAACCGAGTCTAAGCAAACATTGCTGTAAATACATTCTAGACTATGGAAAAGTACCGTCTGTCTTCAGTTAGATATATGTCCATGGGAGCATTAACACCTGCCTCTGTGGCATATAGAATGCAGCGATATCATCACTGTATGAGACTAAGAAGGCTTTTATGAAGGGGGGGGGGGTTACTGACTGGAACGTATAAGTTACAAATTCATGAGGCGATCTTTCGTCGTAATCAGTACGATGTTTGTTTCCGCAACCTGTCACCTACGTAGAATGGAGGTTGCGGATAGGAAGCATTTTCTGCTGCGATGCAAAGTCCTCGAACCATTTAAACATACTACTAGCCAGAAGTTATCCATGTCAACATCCGGTAGAGGATAAGGAAATGGTGATGCATATTATTTTTCACTCTATGAGTAAATCATCATTATTAATGCTATATTCCTGCAGACATCAAAATCACTGAATTATCAATATTTATATTTTTGAGCCGTGATCCTAAATGAACTAATATTTATTATCGTCAATGCATTTTATGTTGGGATAAAAGAACTGACATTGCTGTTTTTGCAACAGCCGTATTTCATTCGAGTGTAATTACTCCGTATTTGTTATGAAACGTGGCTTCACATTTTCGATACATATTACGGATTATCGGTGATTAACTTCTGTTTTATATCGTATTGTTCATGATGAGCCTCCACTCGGTGGAGTATTCGAGACCTGGATCAACATTAATACCGTAACGCACTTTACAGTCGGTGCCTCAAACGAGGGAACTTCCAAGAGAAGAAGAAGATGGCAGCGTGAGAAAGCTCAGATGTGATCTACACCATAGCCATGTCATGGCAAAGGAATATAACAAAACGTCCAATATAGCCTACATGTTAGGGCTGACGTCAAACCCCGGAAATGCGTCATCACTTAACAACTTAACAACTTAACAAGCGTGATGACGTACTTCCGGGTTTAGTTTGATTATTAAATGGAAAAACAATGGACAAGTTCTATTCATTAGCTATAGTTCACTATAGTTAACTCGACACCAATCGAACTTGAAATAGTTAACTAACTAGTTAACTATATTCGACCGACACCCTTAGCTCGGTCACAAATGGATAGCTTGAGATTTTGGTAAAATTCAAAATGGCTGACACCCCTCGCTCGCCACTGTTAAATGCACATATACATGTACATACCTTTCTACCTAATGTAAATTTGATGAAATTATGGTGTCCTACGATATATCAATGTTGCCAAGGTTTAATCAAACCAAACTACCCATTTCCATAGCCCATCAAATCAGCTTATTTAGTTACTAAGGAGACAGGTACGAGGCTCCTGATATTCTGCAATGGTAATTCAATGGGGAACCGGGAATTGACTAACAGTTGACTATTCGTCGCACGGATGTGAATATTATATAGATCGACCATGGTGCCTTTAAATATGTATTTCCATAGTTTCAGTAAATGTCGAGCGAGTGCGCATATCACACGACGAAGTGATTTCCTGTAGTATTTTCTCGGCCGATCTCGTTCATAAGAGAATATTAGAACGCCGCGAAGATCTGTTTAATTCTTAATAATTGTCTTAGTCATTCGAACAAAATATCAGATTAAAATAGCGAACCCAAGTTTACCAACTTTGGCAAATAGGTGATGATATTTTTGGAAAACACGTAACTGTGCGCTTTTTCACCCTATATACATATTGTTTTTATTGCTCATAGAATATTTTGTGGTTTTGATAAAATCCCAAAAAGCTTCTGCTTAAGTATCATAATATGGTGGTATGGTTATTTCAAAAGCTGAAGTGGCACATTTTATTGACGATTCTTATGACAGTTTGACGCTTGGTCGTCAGCTGTAGATTGGTTACCGATTTGATGCAGTCTACTTTCCGAACACGCGCACCTGCGTTCTACTGAACACGCTTTATTGGCGGCCGGAAAAACTAGCCCAGAATGAGCGATCTATAGTATTCATGTCCGCGATTCGTCGTTTGAACTCACATAGCCAATGCGAAAGATCGATAAACAAACTAACTGACTATTGTTAGCGAATCGAACTTGATTAACGCTGTTAGTCAGCAACACATGGTGACGTCGTAAATACACAATTATGACGAAACAAAGCAAACTATACACTTCCGGCTCTTGATTCACGTGCACGATGTCAGACTTGTCAAAGCAACTTGGCAGAGCCAGAACCCAATAACTAAAGTTGATCTCTATATCGGCTCAAACAAGCTACGGTTTACAGATATTAAGAAATAGCTGTCACTACTAGTTAGATGTGTGTAGAAAAGAGGCACATCCCCACATGTGAAGACTATGGAGGGAACCGATCTGTCATTCAAGCATCTGACGTCATAATTAAAATACGTCATTTGTTAGCTGACGTCACAATCAAATGATGTATGTCCGTAACGAAAGTGGCACGGCTTCTACAGCGTCCGTCTGAATGGACATTTCCAGTTTTAGCTATGCCCTGCCCATCGCTAGTTAGTCTCCGCCCTCACCTCGCTCGTGTTGGGATCGATCGATCCCAGAACTTCTTGACTATCAATTTCCTTAAAACTATACAGGGAAACCGGCTGAATATTTTGAAACTAATTTGACTGGGTGCTATTGCTGCCTAGGTCAGCAACAGCGTCCAGACAAATTTGTTTCAAAATATTCCACAGAATGTTTATTAAATAGTAAAGACATACAATTCGTACAATGTGTCGGGATATTAAGCGTTAAAAACGGACTATATCGAGTCATTTCCGACATCATGATTATGACGTCAGCCTACGCATCACGTAGTTGATTATGACGTCATATGATTGAGTGAGGAAATTGATTCATGAATCGTCTTTGCTAAATTTCCAATTTAATAAACATTCTGTTGAATATCTTGAAACAAGTTCGACTGGGCGCAATTACAGCCGTTATAGGCAGCAACATCTCCTAGACAAATTAGTTTCAAAACATTGAACATGTTACCTGTATAGATACCTTGAAATTGAGATTCTGGGAACGCATGTTTTAAAGAGTTCTAATCGACGGAACGCAGCTAGAAATGGGAGGGGCATAGTTAGAACGGGGTCCCTCTATTGACGTAGTATAGCCGGATTTATCATGCTTATTGGAGAATGCTTAAGCAAAATATAACACTATCTTTTTTAATTATGATAATCAAATAATGTTAATGATCCATATGTGTTGAATGCATTTTCGGTAAAGATACTCGGTCAATAATTCAGAGGTGACCATCACACGTTGTGTAAATATAAGGCGCTAAAACGTCATGTAGTCAACAACTTGTCAGTATTGCCGTCTCTCTTATCATCTTTATCACTAAGACTGCGACAAATTTCTGCCACCACCAACGGCGTCGTCTTCGTCGTCGTCGTCGTCGTCGTCGTCGTCGTCGTCGTCGTCGTCGTCGTCGTCAATATCATCATCACTGCAGCGGCCAGCGCCACCGCCACTGACACCGACAACAATATCAAGCCCACAACAACCACCACCGCCACCACCACCACCACCAGCACTACTAGCACCACCACCACCACCTCCACCACTACCAACAACAACAACAACAACAACAACAACAACAACAACAACATTATTATTATTATTATTATCATCATCATCATCATCATCATCATCATCATCATCATCATCATCATCATCATCATCATCATTATTATTATTATTATTATTATTATTATTATTATTATTATTATTACAGGACTTGCAATTGACATGGAACAGCACATGGCCAGAGTTCACTGATTGTTTTCAGAATACTGTGCTTCTGTTAGTACCATGCGCATGGCTATGGATTATCTCCCCGTTCTTCTTATGGTATCTCCTGTCAGAGACCCGGATGCATATACCAGTCAGTGGTCTGCACATCGCAAAGATTGTAAGAAAGTTACTAGTGTTTCTTTGCCGTAATGCCACAAGACAATCCGCTATGATGTTGTTAAGATGACACATAATTAACGTTACGGGAAGAAGGCTGGCGGGGGGGGGGGGGGTGATGTTGTTGGGGGGACGTTGTGGTGAGGTGGGGGCGGGGGCTTGTTATTGAATTGGGGGATCCATTTTACCTATAATCCGCACATTTCTAGCTTAACCCGTCTCACTTTTTCAGCTTATTGGAATCAATTTATATGGTTTGAATTCTGCATTGCCAGCATTCCAATTTGAATGTAACTCTACAGGTAAGCAATTGAATATTTTGAAAATAATTTGACTGGGTGCTGTTCCAGTCTATGGCTGAAACAGTGTGCAGTCAAATTACTTTAAAACATATTCAATATACTGTTTATTAAATAGTAAAGACACTCATTTCGTACACTTGACGGACCTTCTAGTGTCCATGACCAGAGCTAAATACATATATATTGTGATGTCAGCCTACACATGACGTAATTGCATCTGTGGTCATATTTACTTGATACTAACATGATCCTGATTGGCTGATATAAAATGAGGTCAGTGTGTGGAGTTAATGGATCCAGGTGGACTTTTCCTGTGGTATTCTTGTGAACAAACAATTCATCTGGTAGTCTATCTATGTGGTATATTGAGCTTGTGGCCTGGGTGTTGTGCATCCAGTTGCTAGGTTGTAGCGTGTACATCATTGTTTCCTCCTTTATTCGGCCCATTAATGAACCTTTTCAGTTTTAGCTATGCCCCGCCCATCTATAGCTAGGCTCCACTCACTAGTCGCTCGCTACTGCTAGCAGTGGTTGATGTGGTTCCATCATTGTTTTTCAGGTATTTACATTCCTCCTTGGAGCGGTGTGTGTAACAGAAGCTGTCAAGGCAATTGTCACTCATAGTCAAGATGGTGTGACGTCAGCACAGGCAGATGTTGTGTCACCATTCATCAGAACACTCACACTGGTAACTCTCTGAGATAATAAGTAATAGCAACGACGTCATTATAACGGTGGTGTGTGAATGCATGGTTGGGTGTGTTGTGCGCGTCCACATGTGTATATGCGTGTGCATAAAATGAAGTGCGTTCAGGATTGTGTAGTAAAACTTCTGTTACACGATATCGGACGTATAGGCCTATATATAATCCAATACAATATTATAAACATCTCGACGGAAATGAATATCGTAATTCAGGAATTGGTTTTACTGCACACGCTATAGAGTTGATAATAATTAATGTAGTCTAATGTAGTCGCAAGACGTAAACATAATACGAGTTTTATCATCCGTATTAATAACACTTTCTCTTATATTATTCCCTTTCTCCTAGCGTATGTCTATGTGTGCGTGTACTTAATAGTAATTCATTTTTTTATTTCTCTTAACTTGTATCAGAGATAATATTGATAAACCGATTCACGGGAAACTGACACATCGTCGTTATAAGGGGACCCAATTGCGTCTACCAGATCTTTGGGAATCGACAAAATACGTGCGTTTGATCCAATAAAACCCCCACCAGATTCTTCACTTCTTCCACCAAGCTCATTGTGATAATGATGATGATGATGATGATGATGATGATGATGATGATGATGATGATCTATGCCTGCTGAGATTCCACGTAACAAACACACAATGGAGGAAGCCAGTCTTAGCTATGCCACCCCCCATCTCTAGATAAGCTCCACCCACACTTTACTCGAGTTGAGATCGATCGATCTTTGAACTTTCTGACTATCAATTTCCAGAAACTATACAGATAAGCTGTTGGATATTTTGAAGCTAATTTGACTGCAGAAACAGCGCCCAGTCAAATTATTTTCAAAATATTCAACAGAATGTTTATTAAATAGTAAACAAATACAATTCGTACAACTTGTCTGACTATTAAACATTTATGGCGGACTATATCACGTCATTCATAACATAATTGATTATGACGTCATCCTACGTAAAACGTTGTTAATTATGACCCCATATTCAAAATTTAGCACGCCATGAGCATCACCATAATGAGATGGATTCTCACTAAAGCCCTTCACCT
This sequence comes from Chaetoderma sp. LZ-2023a, assembly GCA_034401795.1. Classification (NCBI taxonomy): domain Eukaryota; kingdom Metazoa; phylum Mollusca; class Caudofoveata; order Chaetodermatida; family Chaetodermatidae; genus Chaetoderma; species Chaetoderma sp. LZ-2023a. Next base: position 125,628,578 of record CM067371.1, on the reverse strand, counting down.
GTTAACTCTCATCATCTTTATTATCTGTCTAACAAGACCAACTCCTCCAATCTCAAGAGATAAACATGCGTCCTCTATTGCGACGTCTTCTTTTGCCTGTTGATGATTTCCAATCCTGACCCGTCTTTTGTTATGTGTCCCAATCCCACTTGATATCGTTTCCAATTCTAGTTGACATGATTTCCAATTCCGGTTATATTATTTCTAATCCTGGAGCACCCATTACAATGGTTTCCAATCATGGCCCATTCATTTCATTGTGATGGTTTCTGATATTGACACATCTATTGTGGCGGTTACTCTTCTGGCCAATCTGTTGCTATGGTTTTAGCTAATCGCCCATCCAGTGGCCTTGTTTCCAAACCAGGCCTATCCGTTATGGTTTCCAACTTTAAAGCAATATGTTGCTATGGTTTCCAATCCTTGCCCATCTTAGACAACCAGCTACCAGGGTTACTGGGCATTGCCCATCCGGTAGCATGCCTTCATATCTTGGATAATCCATTCACTTAGTTTCTGATCCGGGTCCACCAATTCCCCGTTTGGGGAGCAGATATATATATTCGATATATAGCAAATCTAAACGGGCTCGGGTTGTGGTGTTGGTTTTATCTCATTACCTTTGCAACGCTTTGTGACTCTTGGTGTGTGAAGCAGAGATAGATGAGGAATATGATTTAGAAATTGAAGGTCACACAGGAAAACGTGAAAAGGGAGGAAAGCCCGATGCTGTAAACAGAAACCAGATCATTCAGGAATTCACCTTTCCAGAGTGTCCATCCATCATCTTCCCCCGTATGATGTCGTAACTAGCTCAGAGCGTGTATGATGACGTCACAATCATTATGTCACAAATGGTTCCATATAGGCCGCCATCAAGTTTCAAATAGTCCGACACGTTGTATGAATTGTATGTCTTTACTATTTAATAAACATGCGGTTGATTATTTTGAAACTAATTTGACTGGGCGCTTCCGTAGTCAGCAACAGCACCCAGCCAAATTAGTTTCAAAATATTCAACAGCTTGCCTGTGTAGTTTTTTTGAAATTGATAGTCAGGGTGTTCAGAGATCGATCGATCCCACCACGAGCAAGGTATAGGTGGAGCTTAGCTAGCGATGGGCGGGGCATAGCTAAAACCAGAAAGGGGACTTGAAAAGACACGTCAATCCATTAACAACAGAGCCAGGAGAACCACTATCTAACATCATCAAATGCCTAATAGAATCAAACGAAGTTAATGCGAACATCGCTGTTCCTAATGGCAAACAATGTTGTCTAGATTTGTGGCTCAAATTGATTTGTACCCTTCATAATCGTTGAAGAAGGAAATGGTGACAATGGAAGTACTGAAGAAGAAAGTTGACGCTGGTGACTCTAATATCCAAGACTTAAAAAATGTATATGGCCGCCTCCCTGTTATTTGACAGAGCAGAGACGTCCAGCTGTCTAAGATATTCCAATTTGAACTCTCTCCTGTGGTCTCTGCAGGTTTTGATGACTATGGAGATATATGGCAATGAAACAAGACAGCCTTGGTACATAAGTAAGCAGTCTATGATAACGTTTCGTGAAAGATTATATTATGAAGGGGGTGAAAACATGAAGACAATGTTTCAATATCTGTGTAACACCAACTCCCCTTGTTTGAAACTTATAGCATACACATTTGCTTATCATCATGAAGAGGCCGACAGAAAAAATAATCCTCAATCTCATGGAGCTTATATTATAGAGGAGCCACATTCAAATTCTGGCTAATGACATGGATATATTTAGTTCTGTAATACTGGTAGAGTAATTGACATCAACGCACCTGGATTGAGGTTAGGGAACACAAGCTTAAACCTGTTGACTGCACATTCACTATTAAGGTGTGATATCGTATCCTATCAATTCGGAAAGTGGGAGACTTCAATTATCAATTTGTTGATCACATTTATTCTCAGTTTACGGATATTTACAGATCACGGTGCAGAAGAGGTCAGCTGAATGAAAGCTGGAACTGACGTTCTGTTGTATTTGTACGACCGAAAGTTAATGCCACCTTTCAACAACTGGCGATTTACACTGTGCAGTGAGAGAATAAATCCTCAAAATCTCATGAGTCGCCATACCATTGCTTATTCAGCAGTACAGCATGGCAAGTGTGACCGCCTGCAGGTGCGTTTGTTGGAGAGCAGGTGAGGAAGCGATATCCAGCGTTGGTTGGAAACTAAAGAAGAAACATTCCGATTCCTGTTCATGCCAGCGCAGTAATTGATCCACCCGGAGCGTTTCAGCTTGTTTCATATGGGTGCATGTCACAGTCTTCTTGCTCCTGTCGTTGTTGTTCAGCCAATTTCTCATGTACCTCGCATTGTAGCTGTAGAACAAAGGAAGCGTACACATGTTGCTACTATGAGAGACACGTCTGGTGTTACTGATGATGTGAATGATGATGATAGGGAGTACATTGAGTAGAGGTTATAAAGGGCATGCACCTTTTCGGCCAAACTGTCAAAAAACAACAACCAATACAATAACAGCCCACCCATCATCATAACTTCTCTTAGTTGTAGAATCGATCATTTAAAGCTTTAGGCTTATGCATTTAGAGTCACTATTATCTCTGTAATCAATGTGCATAAAATTGCATACAAAGTTGGCATATTTAATAATGTTTATTTTCGGACCTCGATTGATTTCAGATGGCCACCTGAAATTAACGCCTGTTTTTCATAATTGTCTTTATTTTAAATGATATTTTCGCAATTGATGGGTCATTGGCTTTAATTTGATACCAAACTCGATATGTTTATTTTGGAAAACTGTATATCGACCTTCAAATTCGATATTCGCAAGTACCCCTTGGCATCTCTGGGCAATTTTTAATGATGCCATTAGCCACATCCGGCTAATGACGTTATTAAAAATTGGCCAAAGATGCCAAGGAGGTACTTGTCATCTTCATCGACTACACGTCCCAGACTATCGTATACAGCAATGAAATTCTATTTGTACGCAACCTTAGGTTTATGTCCAAGTTCTTCTGGACTAGTAGTGTGTTGGAAGTGTAATGATGAACAAATTAGTAAAAGTATGTTAAATGTAGATTCGTCCCATGAAACGTGTTCTGACATTATTGACACTAGTTTTTTTATTACTGCAATAATTGATTTATTGCTGATTAAAATGTTTACCTAGAATAACTAACTTCCAACGTGTACATATAGTGACTGGTCCAATCTACATATTGCAAATAGGACAAGTCCAATGCACACAATTAGACACTCAAAAGCTGCGTTAAATATGGAGCTTTTTAGGTTAAAACTAAATGATAAGCCTTCCCATATGTCTGATATTTGATGTGTACTTATGTGGGCCATATTGCGCGCGCACACACACGCACACACACACGCGCGCGCGCACGCGCGCGCACACGCGCGCACACGCACACCACTCCTCCAACCCCCTTCCCCCACCCGGTCACCCTCCCCCCTCCCGCCCACCCCACCCAACCCCATACTGGTCATCCAGACAATTGTACGGATTGCATGCATAGCTCGGCGTACTTCAACTGGACTAGAATCTAATGTACTGTACAATTATCTTTTCTAGTTGTATGCTGTCTTTGTCATACACTTTCAAAGACGAAAAGGCGCTATCACGTCTGCCTTGTTCTTTATATTCTGGGGCTTGCAAGTGATTGCTGGTATCATACCGTTCTATTCAAACATCATCAAACAGGTAGGATCATCATGATCATTATCGTCGTCCTCCTCGTTGTCGTGGTCGTCGTCGTCATCGTCGTCGTCAAAGCCACGACCACTACCGTGACCACCACCACCACCACCACCACCACCGCCGCCGCCGCCGCCACCGCCGCTGCCATCACCGCCACCACCACCACCACCCCGCCCGCCATCCGCCCGTGGCTGTAACATGAGCGTTATTGGACAATTCAATGTGTATGACAAGTAATTACAGCATATTCACTTTTTAATTATATATGTCTTTTCGTTCCAGGAATATGACACCGATGTGTTTGGATTCGTTGTGTACATTTTTGATTTTGCATTCGTGGTGGTACTCTTCATACTAAACTGTTTTGCCGAATCGCCAGAACCCGATAAATCGGCTAAGAAGGTAATAATGCATTTTATTTTTTACTTTGTCTTAGCACACACCTAACTACAACCTCCCCCCCCCCCCCCCCCCACCAACACCACCACCACCCCCACCCACCACCCCCACCACCCTCCTCCGCCCCCCCCCCACCACCATCCCCCACCCCACCCCGCATCCCATTCGACTTTACTAAACCTACAGGGAACAGACGAATTTTTTCGGTTAAGAGACATTCGGTTTGAAGATGTCAAAATTAACCTGGAATCCGGAAACTGATTAGAGATTAGAGAGGTGGGGTCTTTTTTTCATTTATAGATGATTTTGGTTTGAGGTTTCACTGTAAGAAGAGGTGTGAATTGTAATGGACCTTTCCAGTTTTGTCTATGCCCGCCTATCTCTAGCTGATCTCCACCCAAACCTCGCTTGTGTTGGGATCGATCGATCCCTGAACTATGGCAGCAAAAACTAATTATAAAATATTCAACATAATGTTTATTAAATAGTAAAGACATACAAATCGTACAATGTGTCGGACTATTAAGCGTTTAAGACGGACTAGAGTCATTCATGCTGTAATTGTCTATGACGTCATCATATACGTCCTATAGCTGATTATGACGTCATATGATAGATGGATGAACTGGAAAGGTCCGTTGCCATAAAGAACGAGCCATACATAACAGGTTTGAATTCAAGGCTACAATATATTTCATAATTTTGATGTCGTGTGCCTATTTTGATCAACTACATTCTCAACTACATTCTCCCAATAACTGTGAGTTGATTACAACCGGAAGTTCCAAGCGTTGTAAAGGTATTTCTGTACAGAAAAGCCCATTGCACCCATGAAAGTTTGGTTAGTTGTGCAATATTGTTCTATAAAATTTTCGCTAAAGTTGTAGAAATTAAAGTTTGAAAACGCTCTATGATCAATGAAAAGAACTAAAACTATTATTACACCGTTTATAGATGTTTCCACATGCATACAAATTAATATCTGCGCCATTTCTCTAAGCAACATTCATTCGAGCAAACGTCTGATCCGTGTGATGTAAAATTACGGGAGATGGGATCACGAACCCATGACTACCGACTGTAATATATATGAGAATACTGGTTCAGACACGTTACCCCGGCTGGAATACACCAATTAACATACAGCGGACCACAGCACAAAAGAATCAGAAACCATTTAGTTATCCGATGGTGTTATTCCAGAACGACTAAGATAAGCTGGGTGGCATGCCCACTGATTGAGTATGCAATGGATAGATCCGATCTGTCACTCAAGTATATGCCGTCATAATCAGTTGCACAGCATGTAGGCTGACGTCACAATCAAAATGCGTAATGGATTACGTATCTGACTCCGTCATGTTCATTTAAATATCCGTCAAGGGTACCAATTGTCATTGATGGATTTATTACCGTATTTAATAAATATCCTGTTGAATATTGTGAAAGTAACTTGCGGGAGCGCTGTTGCAGCAACAGCATTCAGTCAAATTAGTTTTAAAATATTCAACAGGCTACCTGTATAAAGACAATGCGACTCTGATTCCTAGACTTCATGGTTCAAAGTATATAAATCGACCCCAACTTATACAAAGCGTGGGCGGGGCTTAGCGAGAAATGGTGATCTCTACTATTGCTGTATGGGCATGTCCTGAGCGAGTGCAATATATATATATATATATATATTGATTCCCTTTCAATTGTTGCACAATAGTTCCATGATACACAAAATGTAGACGTGCTTCACAGACTCACCCCGCTAAGTTGACGTACCAAAATTCTATACCCTCGGAGAAGTATGATGTACTAGCCTTATAAGTTCAAAACACATTTTATAGTTGATTGGCGAGCTGGTCACGTTTTGATGCTTTGAGAAACAATATGTCTCAATAGCCATATACTCAACTATGCATGCATTTTTTCATTCATGTTGCAGCTTATGTCATTTGAATTCTATTATCTTAATTATACGTATTGCACCAACACTGTGCCGATTGGCTACGGTAATAGTTGTTGCTAATAAAGATGTGGGTCCACTCATGGCAACATCCCACCTATTCGTCAATTTCATCGCCGTATATCCCCACCCCAACATCCGAGCAGTGTAAACTTTTGGGACACATTCTCACGCAACAGTGAAATGTTGCGTGTCAAAATGGGGTTGACAAATAATATAATAACAAATAAATGAGGCATATATGAGGTTATTGACAATTAACTATTTGAATTTTTGACATGTTCCATGGCTGGCCTAAGGTCCACTCTGTAAAATATCTTCTCTTCTTTATAAATATCTATTTTTCTTTACAGGATAGAAATCGAGAATTACTGGCATCCACATGTTCCCAGCTTATGTTTACATGGATGACAGGGTGAGTAATTGTCTATTCTGTCAAGCAAAGTCAGTCAACACACGCACATGACGTAACTTTCATTCTGACTCCACAGAATGCTGCTATCCTGTTTCATTCTGACATCCCATTATGGTAACTTGTTTAATTCTGACATCCCGCCATGGTCTGACATCAGTGTGATATCGATATCGTCTTAAATTCTATGTTCTAAGAAATTTTGCATTTATTGCTGGCTTTCAAGGATGTTATCTTGTTTCATTCTGATTTCCAGGTCTAGTTTTGTGGAAGCTAGTTCTGAAACATGTTGACGACATTCATTTGAATTTCTAATCCGTTCTTGCCGAACCCATTCAATATAGGCCTCTGCTATTTTCTTGAGAAATGTCCATGAAGACTAGTTTTGGAAATTTACCACTGGAATAACTGGCTCGATAACAGAGCTAGTTATCGTAAGGGTAAATATTCAGTAATCGTCTTCTCTTGGCCTGCAAATGGATATTCAATAAGCAATTATCTTTATTTTCTAGCCATTCAACGGTTAAAACGTCATTAGTAGACTATTTATTTTTACATTTGATCAATATGTGAAAGATATAGATGAGTTTGCGTAACTCAGATTAGCATTAGAAGACCTTTTCGGATTAACACATACATTGGTCAGCACCCACAGTAATGGTGCATTCAATCGATAAAACAATAATATAAGAATGGAATGAATGTGATTAATATCAGGGTAAAATTAGTAATAAATATGTGATAAATGGAACGTCACACAGATTCATTGTCATTTCATATCAAATGTATCCTAAAATCACATTTAGAACTGTATATATCTTGATTTTAGCCAAAATGTCATCTCTTTTGCGACCTTCTAGTTCCATTTAGTTGCAACTCGCAACTCGTATAAGTATGTGTGTCTGCATTGTCGGTCTGCATGTCTGTCAGTTTGTTTGTTTGCTGTGTAAATCGCGAGTATACTGTGTTTGCACATGTGTCATTGTTTGTCTCTTCTACAGATTAATCTATCTTGGATATAAAAGACCACTAGAGGAGAAAGACATATATCAGCAGCATCCTAACGATCGCTCTGATGTCGTGGTACCACGTTTTCTGGCGAATTGGACAGAACGCACTATATATGTTGACAAAGAGTGAGTGATAGGAATTAGTAGAACCGTATTTGCTAAGGATTTTCATTTTTACTGTTAAACGCAAAAGTAAATATATTGGCCGAATTGTGAAAGGAACTCTGGTTCTGAAAGCCGTCGATGGGCATTGCAATAAAACTGGATGTGAATTGTTCGGAAGATTAGTGCCAGTTAGAAAGTTAAATGAACCTCAAGATGTAAATCAGCACTTCAGCAGAAAATATTAATATGTTTGTTTGTTTGAATGATAATAAGGAAGAAGTGTCATAGTACTGGATAACGAAATTTCTAGAATCGCCTGAGACTAATTAAGTAGGCCTGCCTTTATTCTATACGTGTGCACATTTTAAATCATTTTACTTTAAACATGCCATTTGATGTAAAAAGTGAGGAGGTAGGAGGAGAATGTAAAGGACCTGGAAATCTGCTGAAAATACGTAAGGGCCGGCAGGAAGTAGCAGAGCCACGCTAGTGGACCTTTCCAGCGTTAGCTTTGCACTGCCCATATCTAGCTAAGCTCCACCCACACCACATTCGTGTTGGGATCAATCGATTCCTGAACTCGATGTCTATCAATTTCCGGAAAAGTATACAGGTAAGCTGTTAAATATTCTGGAACTAATTTGATTGGGTGTTGATGCTGCCTATGGCAGCAACAGCGCCCAGTTAAATTAGTTCCAAAATATTCAACAGTATCTTTATTAAATCTTACGACTATTAAGCGTTTAAGACGGACTAAATCGAATCATTCATGCCATAATTAATTATCATCCTACACTCACTTAATTGATTATGACGTCTTATGACGTCATGTGACGGATGGATAAACTGGAAAGGTCCATAATGGTGACGATGGTAATAATGATGATAGGTTTATGTTACCAAATTAACCGTTTAATTGAGAAAAATTTTACTTTTTTCCAACAGTGCAGATAAGAAAGATGATACAAAAACTACAGCTCTTTATCAAAGTATCCAATCATCTGCGTCTCGAAACAAAGCCCAATATGGAGACGCCAATGAAAAAACCCCTCTGTTACAGCCAGGTGTGTCAATAGCTATTATTATACTACTACTATTCACAGGTAGTAGATCTAGCTAGAGATAATTCTTCATAGCAATAAAATTGTCTCAATATGAGACCTTGAATGAAAAAATGTGCTTTCGCATATTGATTGCCGTGCCACGGCCATCATTTCTCTATGACTATATATGAAGACAAGCAAATAATCTAAGGGCCGGTGGGCTATCCTGTCTCAGAATGTAACGTGTCATGAATTATTCATCAGCTTATACTGGAAGCAGTGGAAGCCTTCAGACCATATAGTATGCAACTGGAGATGTGATGACTATGACATCACTGGCAAGTCACAAGAATCATTACCTACTACTAGTTGGTAATTGCTCGTCATTTATTTGCCAATGGTTTGTTTTGTGATCTATATGCATATTAAGTCTAACGTCATGTACTGGTAATGCATTCAGTGGTTAAGTACTTTACTTTTGCTACGTCAGTTTCTCAGTCAATCATATGACGTCATAATCAATTACGTGACGTGTGCATGTAGTTTAAGGTCATAATCAATTACGCCAAGACTGACGTAGCTAAGTTCGTCACGAACGCTTAATTGATGGCAAACTAAGCGTTGCTGTACGAATTGTATGGCTTTACTATTTAATATACGTATTGTTGAATATTTCGAAACTAATTTGCTTGGGCGCTGTTACTGCCACATGTTTCACAATATGCAGCAGCTTACCTGAATAGTTTTCTGGAAATGGATTGTCAGGGAGTTCAGGGATCGATCAATCCCAACATGGATGGCATGTGGGTGGATCTTAGGCTAAAAAGGGGCGGGCATACCTAAAAGTGGATTCCTCCAATGGTCATTCCTGAAGATCTTCATTACATTCATTAGAAACCTAATGCATTTTATATATGATTAGGCAATAAACAGACACTTGTGACGTAGCAAAAGCAAAGTACTACCCTCCTGGAGTATTGCATGGCGTTAGACTTAACAGCATATAACTCACGAAACAAACAGTTGGCAAATAGCATGATGAGCAATTACAAATTATTTGTAAGTAATGATTCTTTTGACTGACCAGTAATACTATAGTGACCACATTGTCGCATGCAGTATGGTATGAAGTGGTCCAGTGTCAGCTGTTGAATAATTTATAACATACTTAAAGAAAAATATGATTTTTATTTCATCATTGTTTCTTTAATTTTAGTTTTCAATATGTGTTATAGCTGTAGTGCTGGCAGTATATGCACCATGCTTAGTTCTCGTGTAGGTTATATGTAGGCTGTGCTTTGTGCCTGATTTGTACGTGTTCTTGTGTGGATACAGATGATACAAATGGTGGAAAGGAGGTGTGATGGAATTCGCGTACCAAGGCATATAACGCCATGTTACCATTATCAACTACCTTAAACAAATTTTGTCTTAAAAATACTTTCATCCGAAATTTTATTTTGCAACGATAATATAATAAATTTGATGTACACCTGTAGGTGTATATCGATATGGCATTGGAGTATGTCAGATATGGTAAAATAATTGTTGCTTACAATGATGTTTTAAATGTTCTACCTGGAAAATATGATTTTATTTTTTTTTGTGCACATAAGTATGCATCATATTTAATCCTATACCTTATATAGAGTTTCCATGATATTCTTTTGTACCAAAGAAATTCACCTTTCCAGAGTACCCACCCATCACATGACGTCATAATGAACTGCGTGACGTGTAGAATGACATCATAATGAATGACGTCATGAATGACGTCGATAGGTACGTCACGAACGCATATTTGATGACGGTCTATGCGCTGTTGTACAAATTGTTTGCTTTTACTATTTAATAAATATTATGTTGAATATTTTGAAACTAATTTGACTTAGTTTTCAGGAAATTGATAGCTAGGGCATTCGGGGATCGATCAATCCCAACACGGCGAGGTGTGGGTGGAGCTTAGCTAGTGATGGGCGAAGCATAGCTAAAAATGGAAAGGTCCATTGTGTGGCTTCTGATTGTGCGATTTCTCTGTTATTAATGAATAATTTTCTTATCTCATATTTGTTAGATTTTTTTATCTTAGAGAATACTAGATAAGATGTGTTGTACATATTTAACAATAACTTTTTGATTAAAATTCATTTCAGTAGCTTAAAATTTCCTCATTTACCGTTTTATAAGGAGTGATTTTTCGGTTTTCGTTTTTGGCAGAAATGAACTCTCCTTCATCAGAAAAGGTCAATGGACATATTAGAAGATACCCGGTGACATCCTCTCATAGTTGTACCACCCTATATCACAGGCCCGTGTGGAAGCACACCGCTTTGGCGTCCCGATTACAATTCAATATTGATATTTTAACTACCTACAACTACACGCACAGCTTTGATCGGATCACTACCATACTTGGGTAGGATATTACCGTTGAGGTCCTGACGATGTCTTCCAACTTCAAAGGTGACCTTGACCTTTGACCGCCATTGCATTGAATATGGCCCCATATGGAATCAATGGGGGATTTTAGGATGGATAGTTGAACTGCCACTACACCTAGAGTTTTGATCTGATCACTACCATACTTGGTTAGGATGTTACCATTGGAGATTTTGTTTTGAAATTTCTTTTTCAAAATGTCTGCTAGACCTTTGAACCCCAATGCATGGAAAATTATCTTATAGAGAATGAATTGGAGTTTCAGGTTGGATCTTTAACTGCGACTACACCTAGAGTTTTAATCGTGTGCTTGTGATTTTTTGTGCAAGGGGTTTCACGCTACCTACTTTTAAGTGGACAAAAATGTCCCATAGGAAATGTATGGGGATTTTCAATATTGATCTTTAAACTGCCAGTATAGCTAGAGGTTTGATCGGATCACGACCATACTTGGTGAGGATGTTACCACTGAAGATCTTTATTTGTTTTTCAAAATGGCCGCCCGACCCCAATGCATGGAAAATTGCCCCATAGAGAATGAATGGGAATTTCAGGATGGATGTTTGAACTGCGTCTACGCCTAGAGTTTTGATCGTATCACCATATTTGGTTGGGATGTTAATAATGGAGGGCATTTTTACTTCTTTTTTCAAATGGCCGCCATGTGAAAAATTTGGTCAAAAATACCAGTTTTCGGGGTTTTTTCAAAAATCAACCCAAGATGAAAAAAATGGGGGTGAGGGGGCCGAATTTATTCTTGAAATAATTCTTTTCAAAATGGTGTCCAGGCGCACATTTTGGGGTCAAAGGTTCCAGTTTTCGGTGTTTATTGTAGAAATTAACTCAGGATGACAAACGGTGAAACAAAATTTGTTTTAAAATTTCTTTCAAAATGGCTGCCAAAATTGTCTTGGGCTCCGATCGATTTGAAATTGGATGAACTTCTATGTGTTATAGTGACTTTACTTGGTGTAAAACTTAAAGTTGATCCACCGAACAATTTTCGAGCAATCAGCTTTTCCGTGCCACATATCCCTATAGTAAACCTATGAGAGCAATATTTGAACAGCGTTTTCTTAGGGTCAGTGTCATTCACGGGTACAGTTTTCATGTTTGTCACAAATTACCTGCCTTTTATCATGCAACTTTAAAGAGCATGTTAGAAGACACACCTTATTTTATCCTGCCAAATTCCCACATAGTAAAGCAATTGGAAATTTTAAATTCCTTCTCCTCGGAAACCACTGGGTGGATTTCAATTATATTTAGCAGAAAGCATTGTTGGGTAATAGAGAGATCTGATTTCGTTCAAACAATGCTGGTCGGCCTATTAGGCCATGTTGGATTTTGTAATATTTCGGGAAACGTTTTTAAGAATCTCCTCTGAAAGCCCTTGGCGGATTGATTCAAAACTCATGAAATATGATCTAGGGCATTGGCTGAACCAAGTTTGCTCAAGGGAATTTGATTGGCCGAAAACTTGGGTGGAAATCTTGAATGACCTAGTTTTCGTGAAAACGACTTCTTTTCCAGAACCGCTGAACGGATCGGGCCGAAAGTTGGCTGATGTGATTAGGGACTGAGGGTCATTAAACTTGTTCAAGAGAAATCGATTGGTCTAAAAACATGACCGCCATCGAACAATCAAAATTCAGCATGATTGGTGGCCATTTTGAAGTCTTCTGATTCCAAATTTGCTATTTTCAATACTGTCGGACAAACGATTTGATGGCCATCTTGGATCGTTTTCCCGCCAAAATTGCCAATGCCAAAGCAATTGGAGAATTGAATTGTCTTCTTCTCAAGAAGAACTGGGCCGATTTCATTTATATTATTTTACTGCCATTGTTGACACACGATTTTTTGTTTTTCAAAACCACATTCAATGATGGGTAGACTGGTCGGATAAAGAGGATTCCTACTGTAACCTTCTCACATAATTCCATAAAACTGACAGCATTAATCCAACTTGATCAAATCTAAGAGGCTATTTAGGCTCTAAGCCACCTATAAGAGCTGGCTCAGAAAAGGTTCTACTCTTAGCGACCGGGATGCTAGCCACTTGGCACCCCCCCCCCCCCCTCCCACCCACCCACCCCACCCGATGCATCGCCGCTTGCGGCTATATTGATTATTATTATTATTATTATTATTATTATTATTATTATTATTATTATTATTATTATTTTAACAAACAGATTCCCTTATAGGTAAGAAAGCCACACCAGCCGAGAATATATTGTTTGGAGAGAAGGTTCCTAAGAGAGTTATTTCTGTATTGACCTCGATGTTGAAGACCTTCTGGTGGGAAATGGCCAAAGCTCAGTTCTTTGAACTCTTGCATGTTCTCATTATGTTCATGTTTCCATTGCTCCAAAAGTAGGTTGAGATCTGTATGAATGTATAGCGGTGTGTTTCTATTTCTACGCTGATGGTAGTAGTAGTAGTAGTAGTAGTAGTAGTAGTAGTAGTAGTAGTAGTAGTAGTAGTAGTAGTAGTAGTAGTAGTAGTAGTAGTAGTAGTAGTAGTAGTAGTAGTAGTAGCAATCTGGTATATACGTTTTTTAACTAGCTCAACGCATATATCTTCCAGAAAATCACACATCGGTACATCGCCTGATCGCCTTCATCTTAGACTTCAACCGCTAAATGGAGTTTCCACTTTCTCAGTCAAGCATATGACGTCATAGTCAACTACGTGACGTGCAGATTGACATCATAAGTAATGTTGTCATGAATGTCGTAGCTAAGTTCGTCATGAGCGCTTAATTGATGACGGTCTAAGCATTGTTGTACGAATTGTATGGCTTTACTATTTAATAAACATTTTGTTGAATATTTTGAAACGAATTTGGCTGGGCACACAGTCAAATTAATTTCAAAATATTCAACCGCTTACCAGTATAGTTTTCTGAAAATTGAGTTTCAGAGAGTTCATGGATCGATCGATCCCAACATGAGCGAAGTGTGGATGGAGTTACATAAAGATGGTAGGGGAATAGCTAAAACTGTATTGCTCCATTGTGTGGCGTCTGACTGTCCACATATTTATAATAGTCACAATCCGCATCGTCAAATCTATTGTGGAAACGTGCATCATTATAATGCATATGATGCGTATTCAAGTCACAATCAATACTTGTCTTCTAAATAATTTATCAGAGGATGTTTCAATGACGGCCCATGGACATGATATATTCCTATAGTATGTCGCGCTATGACGATATCTTCAAAACAACTATATGAGCGTATGACGCGAGGTCGGACTACTCTGAGAAAAGCAATGTTGAGTGACTCAAATAGTGTTGATCAGAAATCGTTCAAGCTTGTGATAAGTTGAATTCCTCTCGTAGCGTTATCAGTTGGAGTGCAATAGATGAATCCGATATGCCACCGTATATCATGTCATAATCAATTACGTCACATGCAGGCTGACGGCACAAACATAATTGATAGAGGATTCGCCTCCATGAAGCTGGAATAGTGCGTTCGAATTGTACGTCTTTGATAGATTTACTATTTAATAAACAGTCAGTCAGAAACTAATTTGGCTTGGCCTTGATTCTGCTGTAGGCAGCAACCGCACCCACTCAAATTAGTTTCAATATATTCAAGTTTATAGCTAGAAAGGGACTCTCTCGAGCGGTTGTTTTTTATACTCCCTTATCTCTATGGCATTTGTGTTATTGTGTGAAACCATTATGTCAATTTCAGATTGGCTACTTGTATACGTATCTGGCGCCATTCAATATCTTATTAGTCGCTTTATGTTCTTTATTGTAGAAGAAAAGGTGGAGATTATGTGATGCGACCTACCCGTATGTGTGTGCGTGTGTGTGCGTGTGTGTGTGTGTGTGTGCGTGCGTGCGTGCGTGCGTGCGTGCGTGCGTGCGCGCCGGCAATCTGTGCATTTATCGGTTGTAACGCATCTCCTTCTAGACCGTTTAAAATAGAAACTTGAAACCTTGGGGATGATTATACACCTATGGGCAAGGATGTGGTTGACACTTTTGGAATTTTTTGCTTGAACCACAGGGGCAGGGCCCTGGGGGTAGGGACTATGGGATCAAAAATTAAATTTTTCCAAAGGTTGTCATGTCGCATATCATCTTCAAGCCAATGATTAGTAGTCTACAATACAAGGAATTATTTTGATCTTGGGTCAAACTAAGGGTAGGGGTCGGGTTAAAAGTGGGCACCCATCGATTTAAAGCAACTCCTCCTCCTAGACCATTTCACATAGAAACTTGAAACCGTCGGTATGATACACATATGGCCAGGGATGTGCATGGCACTTTTGAAATTTTGTTCTGAACCCCAGGGGTGGGCTCAGGGGATGGGGGCAAAATTAAATTTATCCAAAGGTGGTCATGTCACTTATCATTTTGAAGCCCATGAGTAGTAGACTACAGTACAAGGAATCATTTTGATCTTGAGGGTAGGGGCGGGGTCGAAAGATCAAAATTGGGCACCATTCGACTGTAACGCAACTCTTCGTACACCATTTTAGATAGAAATTTGAAACTTTGGAGATAATTATACCTATGGGCAAGGATGTGCATGACACATTGGATTTTTGATATCACCCCCAGGGGCAGGTGTGGGGGAAATGGTGGGCAAAAAATAAATTTGATCAAATGTGGTCATGTCACATACCATTTTGAAGCTTGTAGTTAGTAGACTACAGTACAACAAATTATTTAGTTTTTCAGTCAATCTGATGGCAGTGGTCAGGGGTTAAATGGGCAAATTGGGAATCAGCCAATTGTTGAAATTTTGAACCCCATTACCCATTGAAACTACATTTCAAGGAATGTATCGTGTTTTGCGTCAAAGTGAGGGTAAAGCTTGAAGTGATGAATGTGTGGGAATTTGCGATGACATTATTATTATTATTATTATTATTATTATTATTATTATTATTATTATTATTATTATTATGTTTTAGTGCTTTGATCAGTTTTACTTCCGATATGAGCATGGCAATGTGGAAAGGTTACCTGCTCGCTGTCGCTTTCTTCTTCGTGTCTGTAACACAGACGATCGTCCAAACACAGTCTATGTACAGGAATGAGCGAATCGGAATGCGCATGCGCACAGCTCTCATTTCCAGTATTTACGAAAAGGTAATATAATAGATTGTATTCTTAAATCCGGCTCTTTTAGAGTATCTGTCTCCGTCCACCATTCTCTCCACCAGCCCGTGCAATATGCTGTGCACCCATGTATTACTTCCCCCTGGCTCATAGCATTATTTAGTCCGCCTCATTGCACTATACACTCCGTTCCATCCATCAGTATATTCCTCAGTCCACAAAATGGCCCTTCTATTGTATCTAAATCCATTAAGCATCAATTGTGGATTACCCACTTGGGCAGCAGGAATTATGGTAATTGCTGAGACAAATTATTGAGGCAAACTATTGGCATATCGTGGGCAACTGAATATACTGTGGATTTTGATAGGTTGGACTGACCAGTCAGCTTGGCCGTGAGCGTTATGACCTGCCTGGATTATAAAGTTGACGTGGTTCACAGGAATTTCATAACGTATGATTCTATGTATGATTACTGTATTCTGCGGCTATAATAGTAGAAAGTTCCTACAGCTGCAATCAGTCCTTCTTCGCGTTTGCCAACTTTGTCTTGTCCTCAGCATTCTTGACTGTACCGAGTCCTGCTTTCTTGAGGTCACCTGGCAGCACGGCTTTCAGATTTATGCAATGACATCCTCTCCTGGACTTATATTTGCTGGCTCCCGTTAAGGAGAATTCCAAGGCTCTCTGTGCGGGTGTTTCTTTTGGCATCCCGAGCACATGGCCAAACATGGACCATCTTTGATGGGTGACTTTGACGGACATCAGAGATGTAATTACAGATCTTGTATAGTGCATGTTGGGAGGTATGCTGTCTGACCATCGGTGTCCAGTGATGGTACGGGGGTGTTTGCTGTAGATCTTTGATCTACGAATCCATAGATTCCAGAAGGACTTCTGGACTTGGAAGGCTATGTGCACCTTGACACAGCATACAGCAGTGTCAGCAGTACTGCAAGACAGTGAACTCAGGATTTTATTTTTCCTCCATGGTTCGCCGCCGTGGATCGTCATTTTCTTTAGTTTCATGCGTTGTCGATAGCCAAAGTCTATTTTGAATTCTTTCTCATAAAGAGATTCTCAATTTTTAGTTTTTCTTGCAACTATTGGGAGTAGACTTTCGTTAAGGGGTTTCTTTTCCACGTCTTTGATTTCCACCTCTTCGGCATATTCCATCTCTAGCGGCATACCCAGTTTGGACACTGGGAGAGGAGTGGGTGGGGGTTGAATAATATTCTATAATAAGATTATATAGTTATAATACAAGTAGCTAGGTTGTCGTTTAAAATCGTTTAGATGTGCTGAAAGAAACATTCAGTCCTTTCCTGAAATCTTCTAGCTGAGAATCAGATAGACCCAGAGCAATTCTTACAAATATCGTACATCTACCATCTGTCTGCCTGCCGAGGTGAATCAGTCGCTGATTAGCTCCATTCTAAAATCAGTAGACGGTGTCGCAGCAACACAGCAACACCTAGTCTAGATGCTAGAACTGGGTGATTACACTGTTAGAAGATTCTCGGTAAAACATCGCAAATTGGAGACTAAAAATCTTCAATATGTTGTTCCAAATATTTCGAGGCAAATATGAAATGTATCACTGTCGTCATTAGTAACACTAAGCTGCATTAAAATGTATATTAGAATGTATAATTCACATTCTAGAAGATTTCTACATGGACAACATATGCAAATCGCACAGAAAATGCACAAGAGCGATGCACAATCAATACACGTTCCACATCACCTTCCTTTTAGTGGCCAGATGCAATCAGAAAATATGAACAATAATTATTCATATGTACCCTTAGTCATCGACAATGTTCGTTCATCCATTCTAAGAATGTGAATGTTTTGATATTCGCAGGCACTCACCATTAGCCCAATAGCGCGCAAAGAGAGTTCAGTGGGTCAGATTGTCAACCTAATGGCTGTGGATTCAAGTACAGTGCTGGGAATTCTGCAATATGGGTACTATGCAACATTATTCGTAAAAGTATAAGATTACTTCATGGGCGGTGTGCTCGGTGTTACCGTCCATATTTGGGCTTCTGCTTGGGAGCGTATGTGTGCCGATTTGAATGTGACAATAGACGATATTTGGTATGTAGGCTATTGCGGATTATTAAATAATACGTCTTGAAGAGTTGAGTGTAGCAATACAGCATGGTGCATGTATCCTATATTGACAAGATACGTTAGCCAACTGATTGAAGAGTGTTGACACGGGTACTCTATTGCGGGTTAAACAGTAACGGTCAACTGGCACCTGCTATTCGCTCTAAATGATATAGATTATCAAGTATGCTTGACAGGGCCGTATTTAAGGCGGGTGGGGGGCAAGCGGGCCAAAAGCCCCGGCGCCCCCACAAGCAAGAGGCCCCCACAATTTAAGTATTTATGGGAGTCCCAATTCTTGTTTGGTGTTTGGCAACAATGTTAATTACGAAAATGTGCAAAATAAAATAATTTTACAAGGAAAGAAAGCGCCTTAATTCACCCTAAAATTAGACTCTGGCCGTCTCAGAGCACCTAGATGTAAAAGAATTTCTGGGGGAGGACCCACAGACACCCCCCCCCACCGCTCATTCTTGGCCCCAGGGCCCCCACATATCTAAATACGGCCCTGATGCTTGAATGTAATTAACCAATCAGTAGCCAGAGCCCATCTATCATCCAATCGTGTGCTTCATTAGACAACTGACATTCCAATATCTAACTAACAGATGCTATATCTAGGATGTTCATAAGAGTGAAACAAGGACGCTTTATCGGCAAGTACTTATACGCTAGGAGTAGTGACCTATATCTTGTTTCATTAATTGTTCTTATTTCCTGTTTGATCAGCGTATTGTATTAAGTGGCAGAGGAATATAGACGATTGGACCTTTATAATTTCTATACAATCTGGGTTTGACTGTTGATATAGATGTAACACACAGTGTAACACAATACAGTCCACCCTGTGAAGTGTGGCTGGAGCTTAGCTCGGGATGGGCGTGGCATAGCTAAAACTGGAAAGGTCCATTGATTTTATTTGTCCCTGTTGTGTGGTTTAAATCATAAACTGCAATGACGTGTGTATCACCGTCCTATCGCGCTTTCACCACAATTAAAATACTTTACCTGCCAGGGTTCAGATGTCTGCAAATATGGAACGTATGGAAGAATTTGTAATTTGAATTAAGCTCAATTTTAATAACAAGGACAGTTATGCTTTAGTATTTCTTTGGCCTTCAAGTTTTAGTATTTCATTTTGTAATAGAATACCTGATATTGTATTCTGTAGTCGCTTAGGTAGAAAGATATGCACATTATAAGTCAACTATAAACCCCTTTTCAACAGTAAGCGAGAGAAAGGAATGCGTGTTTATATAACACAGATATAGCGTTTAGAAATTAGAATATTTTTTCGGTATTCACTTACCCACAATATGCACTTGAAATTATCATTAAAATACACTACCATATATGGTATATTGCTATATATAAAAGAAACATAAACATAGGTTGTGATTTGTCTTTGGATATGTCGAAGAGATATCTGGTAAGGATCACCCCCCCCCCCCCAACCCCCGCCACCACCACAGCCACAGCACGAACTTTGTTTTAGTGAATACTAAATTATGTTTATTTTACTGAAAGCATCATTCAGGAGGATCATATGAAATGGCAACAGTTGATACTTTTACTCATCGTTTAAAATTTACCAGTAGTGTGAATGTGAAAATGATTTATATTGCAGAATTTGATATCTGATTTATAACTTTACATTTGTTCTTACAGCTATGTGTTCTGGTCAGCACCTCTCCAGCTCGTCATAGCATTAGTGATGCTATACAACCTTCTTGGCGCATCTGTTTTTGCTGGTCTTGCTGGCATTCTTTTGCTGATACCCATCAACTTTGTCATAGCCATGCGATTTGAGAAATTACAGACGAAACAGATGGCGGCAAAGGACACACGACTTAAATTAATGAATGAAATCTTAAGTGGCATTAAGGTAACAGGCTATTATTAAACTACAATTAAGGAATGGACCGTTCCATTTTAGCCATGCCTCGCCGATCTCTATCTAAGCTCCATCCACACCTCGCTCGTGTTGGGATCGATCGATCTCTGAACATCCTGACTATCAATTTCCAGAAAACTATACCGGTAAAATTAGTTTCAAAATATACAACAGCATGTTTATTAAATATTAGAGACATAAAATTCTTATGGGACTATTAAGAGTTAAAGACGGGCCTAATAGAATCATTTATGACGTACGATTATGGCGTCATCCTACACGCCGCTTAGCAGATTATGACGTCTTATGATGTCAGATCATCGATGGATACTCTGGAAAGGTGAATTGATCTGAAGTTTGGACACATGGAGAAAAAAGTAAAAATATAAATACACATACTAATAAAAAAAACCACCTTATTACCTGATTCTAATTGTAGAAAAAAGTGCGTTGTGTTAAAAGCAAGAACTAAAACAGTTCTTAAATTCACATTTAAACTTGAATATTGCCAATGTCTGAGCATGGTATTAACCTTGGCTAGTAGTAGGCCACTAACAAGTACCTTGACGCTCATGTTTTGTTATTTACTGGAAGCATGTCAGGAAATGTTCCAATGTGTTTCCTACATTCACATTCAGATACAGTGACCACCTCAAGCAATCCACCACACCACTCACGCCGCAATGGACCTTTCCAATGTATCAATCCACCATATGATGCCATATGACGTCCTAATGAACTACATGACGTGTAGGATGACGTCATAATCATTATGTTATGAATGGCCCGACTTATTCCGTCTTAAACGCTTAATAATCCGTCAGGTTGTATGAATTGTATGGCTTTACTATTTAATAAGCATGCTGTTTAATATTTTGAAACTAATTTAACTGGACGTTGTTGCTACCATAGGTATACCTGTATAGTTTTCTGGAAACTAATAGCCAGGTAGTTCAGAGATCGACCCCTCACGAGCGAGGTGTGGGTGGAGCTTAGCCAGAGATGGGCGAGGCATAGCCAAAATGGAAAGGTCAATTCCTTTACGTATATGCCCATCAAGGCAAATTACAACTAGTATCCCTTAATTCACTGTATATACACATTTTAACCATATGCTTTGTAGGTTCTTAAGTTGTATGCGTGGGAACCACCTTTTGAAGAAAAGGTAATGGAAGTTAGGAAGACAGAATTAAAAAGCATTCGTGTAATTTATATCCTCATCGGAATGGCGCTTTTCATCTGGAACCTCGCGCCATATATTGTAAGTATTGGTATCACGATCCCAGAGGTCTGAAACCATAAGTTAATGTGATTTATATGTTGAAACCCCACCCGTCCTTTTGAACCATTATCATGTTATTCAAAATTAATTTTCCTGAATTAACCACCTGGCCGGTAGACTGGCCACACGGGTGGGTGGGGTGGGGGGGGGTGCTACTTTATGACACCATCCAATGTTTGTTTCATTGCCGTATAAATATAAATTCATATTAAACAATAAATGATGTTAATTTCAATGAACCGTTCCAGCTTTGCCTCTTCCCCGCTCATCTCTATCTAAGCTCTACCAACATCACGCTCGTGTTGGGATCGATCGATCTCTGAACCCTGGACTATCAATTTCCAGGAAAATATGTAGGTAAGCTGTTGATTATTTTGAAACTAATTTGACGGGGTGCTGTTGCTGCCTATTGAAGCAACAGCGCCCAGTCAAATTAGTTTCAAACTATTCAACAGAATGTTAATTAAATGGTAAAGCCATACAATTCATACAACGTGTCAGACTTTTAAGGGTTATAAACAGACTATATCGAATCATTCATGACGTCATGATTATTACGTTATCCTACACGTCACGTAGTTGATTATGACGTCATGTGATGGATGGATAGAGTGGAAAGGTATATTGCTCACAATACACGCATGCAAGGCTACTTTACAAGTAGGAATTGAAGAGCGAATTCAATTAGGGAATCACATCATCATATGCAATTAATGCATGTAGAAGCTGTTATATAGACCACAGAGAGTTATTGTAATGCAACATCTTGTGTTGAATGGTGAGTGGTTGGCAGGGAGTAGTCTAGGTTGATTTTGAACACGTCCAAATAGCTTGGGGTCATGGGGTTTAAATAACATGCATTCCATCCGTCAAACTTCTATGGAATAAATATCAAAATTCACTCAAAACAACTTAAGAAAAGCTAAATGGGTAACCTACAGCTATTCTGGGTCTGAGCAGCCCCGTATATCAGCGACCTATATTTTTATCGTCACTGTCCACTCGATGCCGGGTCCCAATATCTTATCCTAGATCAACTCCTGAATGAGATCAGTGTCATAAATAGGTACTGACTAGTGTCCACGAGGCCTGGTTCCAAATGTAGGGCATTGTATTCATATGCAAATTCGAGCGTTTGTAATGATTCAAATACAAATGCAAATAAGCTGACGTACACGGAACATATTCAAATGCAAAAGTAAATGCCTCTTACAAATGCCTTTAAATACACGAACGTGCACGTGCATGAGCAGACAAATAACAAACTCTTGCATTCCAGATTAATACCTCTTAAAAATTTCAGATTGAGCATTCTAGATGGATAACTATCCTACGATCAGTATACGAAGTGCCACTTTGAATCGAATAGTGTTCATACTAAACCAATTTATTCCAAATTTGCATTATAAACCTGATTTGAAACAGATCAATATAAGCTGCTGCGAATATATGGCAAACAAATGTATAAAGGGCATATAACCAGTTAAGATAAGGTATTTTGAATGCATTTTATTGTATTTTGCGCTGACCTAACATCTCATTATATTATATCCTCAACATATTTCGTCAGAAATTTCATATAATAACCACACCAGAATAATTTTATTGTAGATGTTCGATATTGGGCGCGTGAACATAATATAATATAGTTACCACATACATGTAGACCAAGAAGAAACGGCTGTATTGATAACATTTTACTTGGTGTTGTATATTCGGATTTAGAGCATGTTTTGCGAATAATAACTTCTCACTTTTGTAGATGGCATCTGAGAATCGGCAAATGCTAACGTCTATAGGGGTGACACCAGGTTAATTGAGTGACCGCTCTTCACGGATTACGAATTTAGCATATTTTGCTGGGAGGTCCTGTCGTTTCAGGACACAGTGACACTTTTTGAAGACCATTAAAAAGTTCCAAAACAGAATATAATTTGATGTAGTTGTCAGCATTAATTTTCACAATACAATCAATGAATTTAAAACTGCTCTTTGCATACAACGTGGGCGAACAGGTTGTTATGGTTTTTATCCGGAACATAAGTACATAAAACTTGTAACACATCATGAATACTGCTAATTTAACAAATAGATAGCACAAAATTATATATTGATATAAATATAATATGTGCGCAAGTCTGGAGGCCTGTTAACAAATTAGCATTCCCCGGATAAATCCGGAAAGATGGTCGATTTATCCGGAAAGTGTTGATTTTTTAACGGGCCTACAGATTTCCGGACAATGTAATAGGTAACATCTGCCCATAGCATGGGATGTGGCGCGAAACGACCATGCTTAACAAACTCTGGACAACTTATCAATACCAATTTGTTCTTTCCTAACATAACAGAGTTTGCTCTGTCTATAACTTCTAAGCTAGATATAAAAGGGCCTCGTCTGTGGTGATATAATTCTACTACTAATGCTGCCGCAGCTTAAGATACAGTGTAGCACGGATCGACCGGTCGGGTACTGGCCGTACCAGCTAAGCTGGGTACGGGCCGCCCGTCCTGGATTCGTTCCTATAAGCGGCCCCCACCCCCTGGGTAGAGCAATAAGCCTGTATAAGCCCATACGAGAGGAATTTCGTCGTTAGAATGCGTGGTGTGCACGCGTGCGCCTGTCGCTGTTTCGACTACACACGTGCGTTACCACCAAGAGCGAGTGTGTACTTTTAGTATACCGAGTTGGTACTCCTTAATCTTTAAAAATTACTTGTTCTCATCACTTCTTGTATGGATAAAGACCAGAATTTGACGAGCTATCCAAAACTGTAAACCGTTTCAAAATCGGTTCAGAAATGGCTGAGTTATCGCCGATTTCTTCCCTAAAATTATGCTCAAAATATAGAAATGATGTCGTAATCGCGTATATATATACACAAATCACTGATTATCTAGCTATATATATATATATATATTTATATATATATATATATATATATATATATATATATATATATATATATATATATATATATATATATATATATATATAATCAGTGATTTGTGTACACGTGACTTACCACGTCATCTACACATCTATATATATAGTAATATTTAGATAATTGTGTACACGTCACAAGATTGTAGCGCGCTGATTGGCTGGTTCAGAAAATTCTGATTGGTAGAGGCAGCCAGTTCTGACGTTTCTATAATTATAAAAAGGGATGATTTCAGTAGATCGAGAGCGTCGCCGGGAGCTGCCCAAAGTATGGGAACCTGACGAACCACGCGGAGCACCGAAGACAGATACACACATCATCTCGGTTCCAAGCACACCTACTAATACACTATCTTGGAACTACATAAGACAGTTACTTGGAAATCCTTCGCGAATCGCTCGTCCCATCTTCACGTAAACCAGCACGCAACACTTTAGTTATATTTTTCACTAGGATGGTCTTTTTCACAGCACCTTTGGTTGAATAAAAGAGTGGCCCCGTTTTGCCAACTCTTTTCCTCTGCTTCAGCAGTGGGGGCATTTTCCTGTGACGGAGGCCCGCGCGAGGCACTTGCCTCTTGCAAGAATTCCAGTGACGGCGGCCCGCATGAGGCTACTACTTCTCACAACGAAAAGTAGCATCTAGAAGTAATGCCCGCGTGAGGCACCATGCCTCTCGCCACGATATGAGTTTCGTTTCCTTTTCAGCATAGAGGTATAATAACTTATATTCATTTAATTGGTGATCTCGTATGCGGGATCCTCCTTTGCGGGGGGGGGGGGGGGGGTACCTCTGCGGACTCAAGAGTCTGTGCTGTACCTCCGGTGTCTCCACGTTTGGAAGTTCATTGGCTGTCTCTATGTCATGTATTATTTGTATGCTCACTGTCATCTATCAAACGCTATGGTTTGTATAGGTTATATTTTTAATTACTTATTTTAGTTAGTCTTGTCACAAATCCTTGTACGTTCATAGTTTCGAAATTGCTATGGACATGCATACCGGTGACACCAATTCGTGGGCTGACACCGTTCAGTTTAATGTTAGCGGCAATGGTCGCATCGCCCCACCAAAACAATTGAGTTCCACTGGCCTTAGGAGCCTGTCCTTGTTACCCGCAGGTCAGTGTCGCATGGGATCTGGAACCCCGAGACCGGGAGCTAGCCAGCCGTCTCGTCCGTCGTGCACATGTGGCGCGGTGACCTGACATTACGCACTGGAACGACCCCACGCAACCTCATGCTCCCCTTCCTCATATCCTGAAACCTTCTGTATGGAGAGTTTATGAACGAGGCATGTGCCCTCCTCAGTTGATCCTTGATTATGTGTATGATATTACTTACAGATTCCAAACTAATCCCTTATATATTTAACATCTCATTATGGGTCCACAAGTTGTTGACCCGTGCACTCAATCTCTTCCCCTTTTCTATCACTTATTATTCATATTTTAATCAGCCCTTTCCATGTGTTTACTCTGCCAACCTTCTTTTCCATCATCACTATTCTGTCTTACCCTAACATCGCAATTAATCAATGGCCTACATTTAATTTCTGTCTCAACCTGATGAAATTTTCAAAACACCTATCCCAAGGACAAGGTGAAGAGGTTTAACAAAGGAATAGTGAGTGGCAGAATGGATGAATCCAGTTTTAGCTATGCCCCGCCAATCTCTAGCTAAGCTCCACCCACACTTCGCCTGTCTTGGAATCGATCGACCTCTGAACTCTCTGACTACCAATTTACAGAAAACTCTACAGGTAAGCTGTTGAATATTTTGAAACTAATTTAACTGGGTATTGTTGCTGCCTATCAGCATGTTTATTAAATAGTAAAGCCATACAATTCGTATAACAGCGCTTAGTCAGTCATCAATTAAGCGTCCGTGACGAACTTATCTACGTCATTCAAGACGTAAATGATTATGACGTTAGCCTACCCGGCACGTCGTAAATTATGACGACGTCATATGATTGACTGAGAAACTAGACTCCTCCATTGCTCAATCGATATTGAGCAGTAATCGTTCAAGCTTGTGACAACAATAAATTAAACGCCTCTCGGTTTCCGAGCTTAAAGGAAGGGAAAAGGGAAATAACAAATGATGTTTATTGGTAATTTCATACAATATTTAATACTATCCATAAAAACTGGAAATGAATCAGGATTATTTGAAAAAAGCATTTACTAAATCTAGAAGCGCTTAACTCGGAGCCAATTAGTGACATAGCTGGTTCTTCGCACTCCACCGCGTGTCAACTGTGTGTGCAGGTATACCGCATATGCCCACCTGAATTTAACGAAAACACACCTGAATATAGTTTTGTAAGCTGCATGAATAGTATTCTCTATAGGCATCGATATAGAGTGATTAACTCACTACTGTTAATTAAATGTTGATCCTTTTGAAAACGTTATATTTGAAAGTAATTTTTTCTGGTGGAAGTAACAAGTTTCGGTCAAAATTACTTCAAAATACACTGCAGGTTTCCAAGGTCGCAATATGATGCCCCCTTAATATTTTGAAATTCGCGTGACTGAATGTAGACCACGTTTCTGGAAACGACTGCTTTCAGTCAAATTGTTTTAAAACTAGACAGTATTTTACATGCGGGAAGTAGTGGCTAATCAACTTAACGCGAATATAATTGAGCTTATATGATCGGCTATAGTGGGTATTATTGATTCGCTTAGGTCCAGCTGCGTCACTAATTGGGTGCCACAATAAATGGCATTTTTCTGCTTTTTTCTAATTATTCTGATTTATTTCTATTTATTTACTGGGGGCTATAGGTTGATTATTTTATAAAGCTTTCATTCAAGAGCATTGGTTAGTTCCCTGGTCCTTTCCTTTAATGAATCATTGATTCTATCTTACCTAGCATGGCGTGCAAAAGCTCGCCAATATAACTCTAAAATTTGAACAAGGAAGTCAACATCATCAGAAAGTATAACATATGGATAGCTTTACATTCCTGCGTGCTGTATTTCTCAAGAGAGAAGTTAGTACGGATACCCAAACTGTTTTATCCAAACCGTGACATGTATTTTTCCCTTTCAGTTCACACTGGTGACATTTACTGTGTATATCTTCACGAGTGAGAACCATGTTTTGGATGCAAATGCATTTGTAGCTATCAGTCTTTTTACAATTCTACAGTCAGCCATTACTACGATCCCAATGGTCATCTCCTATCTAGCAAGGGTATGACATAGTCAGCAAAACTAAAATAATGTTGCTGTAATAATCAGAATGTAATGCATTTTCCATTTAGTGCTTTTGACCGTATTTCATGCCATACTCCTAGTAGATCATGTAATTTGATTATTTCACAGGATGTTGCTTCTTCCTTCATTACGAATTCGCCACCATATCTTGAAAATGAACAGCACAAATGTATGCCCTATGTTCTTATTTGTTATCCTACTGCCGGCCTGTCATCAGTGTGGTTGCATTGTACATGCGAGTGCCGGTGTGCATGTGACTGTGTGCATCTACGTGCATGTATGCAATACTACCAATTATAACCGATTCATTATTCTCTTCTTGAATACTTAGAAAGCATATTTTAACGGATCTAATTCTAAAAATAAAGCCTGTTAAATATCTTAACGGAATTTGCCCAAAAGCACTGCCGGATAAATATTTTTAAAATTTTAAAATAATAACCATAGAATGAAATAAGTGTTGCTGTATTTTCTTAACAGGTGAAAGTGTCTCTTAAGCGCATCAACACATATTTATCACATGGTGACATTAGCCCAGACAACGTCACCAATGGAAGTGATGCAGGTATCATTGACACACACACACACAATAATTCTACAATAATCAATATTAGGCTACATCATTTCAGGGCACTGGAGGATAGATTTTAACATTTAAAAGTAATTTATCTGTTTGATACGGCTGCATTTGTAAATCAACAATATAAACTAGAAGACACTTGCTGAGGTAACTGTAAATCTGCGATATGCTGGCCATTAAGGAATAGTATAAGGCCCTTTCTTACATGACCATTGGAAATTTTCTAGGCAAGCGGAGATGATCTCTGCCATAAACGAAAACTGGTTTGTGTATGGTACCCTTCCACCTGGGCCTGGGATCCAGGGCTGATGAAAACGCGAGAGGATGTCACAGGGTATCTTCTAATATGCCCATTGACCTTCTCTGATGAAGAGGAGTTCATTTCTGCCAAAAACGAAATTTGGTAATTTTGATGCCCAGAGAATACCCTTCAACTTGGGCATGTGCCTTGCAGATGATGCAACACCTTCAGAACTCCTAGTATAACATCCTGGACATTTATGGTAATGATCCGCTCAAAACTCTACGTGTAGCCGTAGTTCAAATGTGATTATTCAATTATAATTTTGATAACCAAGGGGTACCCTTCCACATGGGCATGGGATCCATGGCTGATGGAAACCTGATAGGATGTCACAGGCCTCTTTTAATATGTTCATTGACCTACTCTGATGAAGGTGAGTTAATTTTTGCCAAAAACGAAAGCTGGTAATTTTGACGCCCAAACAGTATCCACTTGCAGATCAATCAGCACCTTCAGGACTCTAATGGTAGCATCTTAGCTACGTGCGGTAGTGATCCGATCAAAACTGATCGCGTCGTAGTGTTTAAAGATTAATACTCAAAATCCCCATACATTTCCTATGGTACGTTTTTGGCCACTCAAAGGTGGGTAGCTCGAAAAGAATTAGGCAGATCCAAAATAAAAACAAGAGCACACGATTCCAGGCTGAGTAGCTGAGGATGAAAACTGTAGGAGGAGATGCAGTCCAAAGTATTTGAGGAAGAATAAGAAAGAGAGAAAGAAAGAAAGAAAGAAGATGAAAGATCCTGAGTGATTTCAATAATCTGCGATTGTATCGCAGATTAATTAATTTCAACATAGTTTCTTCGGTGATACACATTTTCTCACAGTTACATAAATCTCTGCTCGGGATATCATGTTAACATCGTTAACTCACAAGAGTAGACGGGAGACCCGTATGGGCGTCGATTCTGATTGGTTCAGAACTAGAACCAGAACAGCATCATCAATATTTCAATTAGGGCACGTGCCAATTTTTCCTGCCAAAAATACTCGAATCTGAATTGGCGAGAAAAAAATCCTTTGTTCTTTCTCAGCCAATCAGATTTGAGTATTTTGTGCAGGAAAAAAGGGTTGTGGCCAATTCAAATATCGATGACGTCATCAAGCTCTTTACCAATCAGAATCTCCGCCCATATCTGAGCTGTTTTTTGAGATATGTATGGGTGGGCACGTGCCGCTGTGTGTTAGTTGTAAATATGGTCGAAGTCATTAAGTGGGCATGGCCGAGATCACCTCACACCTGTC
Source organism: Chaetoderma sp. LZ-2023a (assembly GCA_034401795.1). NCBI lineage: Eukaryota > Metazoa > Mollusca > Caudofoveata > Chaetodermatida > Chaetodermatidae > Chaetoderma > Chaetoderma sp. LZ-2023a. The sequence continues at coordinate 125,598,792 of CM067371.1, read as the reverse complement.
AGACAAATCAAAATCGACGCCCATCTCGTCGCCCTGGTATGAGCTCACATGACACCCCTAGGTCAATCAGAATCGACGCCCGTATCATTACCATGATAAGGCTGTCCATATCGTCTCCCTGGTCAGATCTATTGATGACAGCTGGCTCAATGTCATGCCTAATGACCCGTAAAATGTGGCATGGCCTAAGGTCTGGGGCGTGGCCTAATGCCGTCCATAGCGTCGCACTGGTAAGGCCGTCCATACCGTCACACTGGCCAGATCTATTGATGGCAGCTGGCTCGTTGCCGGCATAATGACCCATGCAAGTGGCGTGACTTAAGGTCTGGGGCGTGGCCTAATGACTCCATGTCGTCTCCAAATCATAGGTTGGCTGCAAAGCCGTAAATACAGTCACCCTGGTCAGATCTATTGACGACATATATGCTCATTAACGGGCCCAATGACCCGTAAAGGGCAAGTGGCTTAAGGTATGTGGGCGTGGTCTAATAACGTCAATATTGTTGCACTGGTAAGGCAGACCATACGGTCATGCTGGGCAGATCTACTGATACCAGCTGGCTCGTTGCCAGGCCTAATGACCCATGTTCTTCTTTTCGATCGCTGGTATCACACTTGGAGAGCCGTTCTCAAGATAAGAATGACCCATGAAAATGGGCGTGTCCTATATCCTTGGTGCCTGGCCTAATTCAAATATTGATGACGTCATCATCCTCTTGACCAAGCAAAATTTACACGCATAGCCTCGACCTGGGTTTGTATAGTTACAACCTGTTCAGACATGTTCTGGCGAGTAGCTCAAGTGACCCTGGTGTAATAAGGATATAAAAGGTTTGGAAATTTAAGTGGAATTTTACAAAGCTTTTCATAGATTAAGTAAAGTTTTTATAATAGTCACAATGAATTCAGCATATTTTTTAGGTTGCAAAGTGCAAGTAGCTCTTGGAGCCAATTTGTACGTAAGTGTTATGAAACAGGAATTTAGTGTTGGCAGCGTCTATCCTACCAGGCGTGGATTGTTAGTGCACAATAATACATTTAGAAAGTTTACGAAGATGATGACTATATTCGAAGGAACTGTTTGGAATGGTCCATTATGAAGATTTTAAAAGAAGCCTTGAACGAAATAGACTATGAATGCGGTATGTGGTAAGTGCGGCTTCAATAATTTTTCCAAACAACTTAAAATACAGTGCCAGCAGACATTTTGCAATTATTGATTGCATTTAATTAACAGTGGACGTTTGGCTTGCAACATACTTCAGTAATGGTAACTTATTTATTTCAGAGAAACCTGTGGTTATTGAAAATGGCACATTCCAATGGGATTCGAACTTGGGGCCATGTTTAAAAGAGTAAGTGATGCAGAAGCTATATCAATTGGTTTCAGCAAACAAACCATTGTACCATTGTATTACATATTACTTTCGGTTGTTAGTATGTGCACAAATGTTCATCACATTTACTTGGCAACTAGCATGATCAGTTTTTATCCTCATACTTTTTTAATCCTGTCAAATACTAAAATATCAACCTACTAATACAAATACTATATAGTGGTTGATAAGTGATTTTCATATTTGTTAATATTTAGTTATTCAACTCGAGTAGAAATTATTTCAACCCAAGTTGAAATATTTCAAGTAAGTAGAACGATTTCAACTTGAGTGGAAATATTTCTACTGAAGCAGAAATTATTTCTACTAGAACTCGTAGGGGAAATTATTTTAACTCGAGTTAGGCTATTTTAGCCTAGATTAGTGCTACATGTGATTAAGCTTTAGCTTAAGTGTACACTAGTCTATGGTTTAGACTACGGTGGGATAGGGTCAGGCTAGGCGATGGCCAGCTACGGTATGACTGACGGCAGTCAGGTCAGGTTATGGTTAGAGTTTCTAACTTTCTGCTCGAGTTTAAAGTTTTCTACTCAAGTTGAATTATTTCTACTGCAGATTAAATAATTTCCTTTCGAGTTAGGATATCTCTAGTCAAGTTAAAATAATTCCTACTTCAGTTGAAGTATGTATTTCTACTCGAGTTGATATATTTCCACTGAAGTTAATATAATTTCTACTCAACTGATAATACGTCTACTCGATTAAGAATTCTAAAATGCATATTTAAAAAATATGAATGTCACTTATCAGCCATAACAGTAAACTAAAAGCACTCAGTAATAGTTTTCAAATTTATTTCAGTATAAACATAACTATCCCTAAGGGTAAAGTGACAGCTATTGTTGGCACGGTGGGATGCGGCAAATCATCTCTCATATCAGCTATCCTGGGTGAAATGGAAAAACTGGCTGGCACTGTCACAATTAATGTAAGATTGGGCAAAGCGATACGTACAACGTAAATGAATATGTAATTAGCCATTTAATTTTTATGTTTCTCAGATGACAAAATGCTAGCATTGGCTTTCAGTCAAATTCTTGATAAAATATCCAGCAGGTTTCAAATATGTACCAATTGAAAGTAGGTTTCTGAACAGAATGAATTGGCTACGCAGTTTTCTGGATAGGATAGGGCACAAAATGGTTGCGGTTGTGACAACGTAAAGCGGTATTTCATATCGCTTCCGTATTTTGATTTAGTTCTAATTGTAATAGGACTTCGCATTGCTTATTATGCACTTGTTCAATGTAACTGTTAGATCATAAGACTGTACATGTTTTCTAAACAATTGGGTTCATTGAGCTAAATGTAATAGAATCATAGGACGTACTAATAATATTACTGTTTGTGGAGAACAAACGTATCAATGGCTAGATTGATCGCTCGATGATGTGTCATCACAAATCTCCACGTTCAACACTTTGACCTTTTGACCCGACACCTCACCCCACCCCACCCACCCACCCACCCACCCCACCCCACACCCTGGTGTGGAGCCAAATGTAAATGTCCTGTTACACCCCACACTCATATGGGTAACTCACATACCAAATTTGGTTGATTTCCATCAAACGGTTTCGGAGGACATGCATTACAATCAGTTTCTTGACATTTTGAATCGCCCATCCCCCCCCCCCCCTCTCCTCACCCACTCCCTGAAGTAAATATGCTCATTAACGCACATACCCAATCTGAATGAATTCCGTCCAACTGTTTCGGCGAAGTTGCGTTACTATCAATTTCTGCACATTAAAATTATACCTTTTGTCTCCCCCCCCCCCCCCCACTCGCATACGCCCTTGTTGCGGAGCCATATGTAAATGTCCTCTTGCGGTTAGCAATCATATAAGTAACTCACATGCTAAATTTGGTTGAATTCCGTCCAATGACTTTGGACGAGTTGCATTTCAATCTATTTGCCATTTTGAGCCCTCTTCCGCCGCCATAGGAGCGAGCTCAAATGTAAATATGCACTCCTCAGGCATATGGGTAACTCACATACCAAATTTGTTTGATTTCCGTCTATTGGTTTCAGGGGAGTTTCGCTCGTTTTACCGCACGCACGCACGCACGCACGAACGCACGCACGCACGCACGGGAAGCACGGCATAATAACCCACTTTCTTCGAAAACCGTGGGGATAATAAAAGAATACTTGGCAGAATTAACCTTCATCGGAAGCGATGATCTGCCTTTGAGGTCACATTTTATTGGATAAATTACACACTTATATTACCCACGATCCTTCGCTACTTACCTCATCGATCCACCCTATTATCTATATGTATCATTTAACTCTTATTGTCAGCAGCCTCAATGGATCGATCACATATGCCACTCAAGTATTGGCGTTGTAATCAACTGCGTCACATATAGCTTGACGTCACAATCATAATTTACAGAAATACATTGGCATGAACCTAGAATTATCCGTCAAGTTGTACGAATTATATGTCTTTACTATTTAATGAAGATTCTGTTATATATTCTGAAACTAATTTGACGAGGCGCTGTTACTGCCATATTCAAAAGCTTAACTATATAATGACCTTGAAATGGGATTCTGAGAATTCAGGATTCAAAGTATATAAATCGATCCCAATACGCGCATAGCAGGGGCGGTGTTTAGCTAGAAATGGCCAGGGCATAGCTACAATTTTATTTATTCATTATTATGGTGATGTCTGTTTAGGGATCCTTTGCATATGTGCCACAAGAAGCCTGGATACAGAACCTGACACTCAAGGACAATGTTCTCTTTGAGAAGGACTATGATGATAAGCTATATAATGACGTCCTTGATGGTTGTGCCCTTCCTCCAGATATACAGATTCTGCCTGGTGGAGATATGACAGAAATAGGCGAGAAGGTATGACAGAAATAGGCGAGAAGGCATGACGGAATAACAGCTTTATAACAGCTTTATATAACATCGGATAATGGGGAATTGATAATTAAATATATAACTTTTAGCGATATGAAATGTCTGCAAAAGTTCATTGAATATTATGCACACTAGGGGTCTTCTTGGTATACGTGCGCGAGTGTGTTCGTGCTTGCGCGTGTGCGTACATACGTGCGTACATGCCTTCATGCACGCATACGTGCGCGTGTGCGTGCTTGAGTGAGTGAGTGAGTGAGTGAGTGAGTGAGTGAGTGAGTGAGTGAGTGAGTGAGTGAGTGAGTGAGTGAGTGGGTGGGTGGGTGGGTGGGTGGGTGGGTGGGTGGGTGGGTGGGTGGGTGAGTGAGTGAGTGAGTGAGTGCACGCATGCGTTCTCTGAAGGGTGTCACACCATGTCTTTTTAACATTTGCCCCACAGTAAATACGTCCCGCCAGATGTATTTTTCCCACCAGACAGTCAATTGACCATAATTTGTGTCTGCCTTTCCCGTGTGGCTACCTGCGTACATGCATGCATGCTTACCTGTCTGTTTTCTTGTCTGCTGTCAGCTTACCTACCTGCTAGTCGGTCGGCCATACAGTCGGTTGGTTTATCTCGGGCTGATGGGTCAGTCAGTCGGATAGTCGACCTTTCTCTGTTTATACATTGGCGTATATATGTGTTGTATTGTCATATTTGACGGAATTTCTTAACAAAATAGCAAAAGCTTGTAGAGCTAATCCAGAATATTTCACAACTTAGTGGTTTTAAAATTTAAGGGTGGGTTCCCTTCTAAACACTACCTGGTGAATAGAAAATCAGATACGATGTCATGTACATAGTTACCCCTATAATACTCCCCTCAAGTTTTATCGAGATCCGTGTGTTAATAACGGAGGGTGAGCGATTAAAATATTTCAGCATGGGGAATGCTTCTAAATCCTGGTTATCGGTGAATCTAAAATCAGGCTTGGCTATGGTGACAACAGCGATCAGACTTCACTATGGTGACAACAGCTTGTCACGAATTAGGAAGTGGGTGTCTAGGGGTATGGCAAGGGTGGATGCTCAAATCACTACTAAAATGGACAGTCAAATAAAGATATGAGTATGACGCCATAAGACCGACTAGATTGTATCGTCAGATGACAAGGTAACTTAAATTAACAGAGCAATGACTAGGGGAACGTGCTTTCTAGTAAACATCAAAACACAAAGAATTGGTTAAATGAATGAGAATAATGTATTTACAATAAATAAAACAAATACTTAACTAAAGATATGTTGATGTGAAGAGTGATGTGATGACTGTCATGATAGCTGTCGTGATGGGGCCCATGAAGATCCTCGACTTCATATGTATAGACGACGGCTTGCTCAAAGGCTGCAACTCTGACATCTAGTACGGCGACTCTAGATAACTACTTCAACGCACAAACGCACCAGGGCTCATGCCACCAATAGTACGGCATTAACCTGAGGCATGACCAATCAAGATGTCCAAGACATGCGTTAACCAACGCAAAGATATCGCACACAGCGATCTGCTAACTTGAAACTGCATACCAGCAACAATAATGAACGTGAAGTAATGATAGCCAATGACTAAAATTCAAGGACTAAATACAGATAGAAAGCAACACTAATTTACATAACAAGTGGAAGCAAGAAACCGCAGTAGCTACAAATTAACGAAGTCAAGAATTGTGTACAAGACAGTGAATACACGTGACCTGAGTGACGCTGTAAAATTTTCCCACGCTAAAAAATTATGAGTGAAAATACTACGAACTAGTATTACGCACGCATCGTAGTAAAATTAAATTTAAATAATAAAGGATTCCGAGACCCCTTACTTCGACAATCGCACAAACTACAAGCGCACGGTAAACATGCGATAAACAAATAGAATAACAAAAGATTACACGCATTATTATGCGAATGCACTTGCACGCACACACGCGAGCTGTCAACAGAATAATAGTAACAGAATTAGGCATGCTAAAGCTATCATTGATGATACAGTTATTTACCAAATTATGTAGATATACAATTGGGGCATGCATAAATATCACAGCATACAAAATCGTGACACAGCTATCATGCTTCATTATAGCGACAACAGCTATCAGGCTTTACTATGGTGACAACAGCTATCAGGCTTCATTATGGTGACAACAGCTATCAGGCTTCACTATGGTGAGAACAGCTATCAGGCTTCACTATGGTGACAACAGCTATCAGGCTTCATTATGGTGACAACAGCTATCAGGCTTCACTATGGTGACAACAGCTATCAGGCTTCACTATGGTGACAACAGCTATCAGACTTCACGATGGTGACAACAGCTATCAGGCTTCACCATGCTGGCAACAGCTATCAGGCTTCAATATGGTGGCAACAGCTATCAGGCTTCATTATAGCGACAACAGCTATCAGGATTCACTATAGTGATAACAGCTATCAGGCTTCACTATGGTGACAACAGCTTTCAGGCTTCATTATGGTGACACCAGCTATCAGACTTCATTATGGTGACAACAGCTATCAGGCTTCACTATGGTGACAACAGCTATCAGGCTTCATTATGGTGACAACAGCTATCAGGCTTCACTATGGTGACAACAGCTATCAGGCTTCATTATGGTAACAACAGCTATCAGACTTCACTATGGTAACAACAGCTATCAGACTTCACTATAGCGACAACAGCTATCAGGCTTCATTTTGGTGACAACAGCTATCAGACTTCACGATGGTGACAACAGCTAACAGGTTTCATTATGGTGACAACAGCTATCAGGCTTCATTATGGTGACAATAGCTATCAGGCTTCATTATGGTGACAACAGCTATCAGACTTCATTATGGTGACAACAGCTATCAGGCTTCATTAGGGCCACAACAGCTATCAGGCTTCACTATGGTGACAACAGCTGTCAGACTTCACTATGGTGACAACAGCTATCAGACTCCATTATGGTGACAACAGCTATCAGGCTTCATTATAGCGACAACAGCTATCAGGCTTCACTATAGTGATAACAGCTATCAGGCTTCACTATGGTGACAACAGCTATCAGGCTTCCCTATCGTGACAACAGCTATCAGGCTTCACTATACTGGCAACAGCTATCAGGCTTCATTATGGTGACAACAGCTATCAGGCTTCATTATGGTGACAACAGCTATCAGGCTTCATTATGGTGACAACAGCTATCAGGCTTCATTATAGCGACAACAGCTATCAGGCTTCACTATAGTGATAACAGCTATCAGGCTTCACTATGGTGACAACAGCTATCAGGCTTCCCTATCGTGACAACAGCTATCAGGCTTCACTATACTGGCAACAGCTATCAGGCTTCATTATGGTGACAACAGCTATCAGGCTTCATTATGGTGACAACAGCTATCAGGCTTCATTATGGTGACAACAGCTATCAGGCTTCATTATGGTGACAACAGCTATCAGGCTTCACTATGGTGACAACAGCTATCAGACTTCATTATGGTGACAACAGCTATCAGGCTCCATTATAGCGACAACAGCTATCAGGCTTCATTATGGTGACAACAGCTATCAGGCTTCATTATAGCGACAACAGCTATCAGGCTTCATTATAGCGCCAACAGCTATCAGGCTTCACTATGGTGACAACAGCTATCAGACTTCACTATGGTGACAACAGCTATCAGGCTTCACTATAGTGGCAACAGCTATCAGGCTTCACTATTGTGACAACAGCTATCAGGCTTCATTATGGTGACAACAGCTATCAGGCTTCATTATGGTGACAACAGCTGTCAGGCTTCATTATGGTGACAACAGCTATCAGGCTTCATTATGGTGACAACAGCCATCAGGCTTCACTATGGTGACAACAGCTATCAGGTTTCACTATGGTGACAACAGCTATCATGCTTCATTATGGTGACAACAGCTATCAGACTTCCCTATGGTGACAACAGCTATCAGGTTTCATTATGGTGACAACAGCTATCAGGCTTCACTATGGTGGCAACAACCATCATGCTTAACTATGGTGACAACAGCTATAAGGCTTCATTATAGCGACAACAGCTATCAGACTTCACTATGGTGACAACAGCTATCAGGCTTCATTATAGCGACAACAGCTATCAGGCTTCACTATGGTGACAACAGCTATCAGGCTTCACTATGGTGACAACAGCTATCAGGCTTCATTATGGTGACAACAGCTATCAGGCTTCATTATAGCGACAACAGCTATCAGGCTTCACTATGGTGACAACAGCTATCAGACTTCACTATGGTGACAACAGCTATCAGGTTTCACTATGGTGACAACAGCTATCAGGCTTCATTATAGCGACAACAGCTATCAGGCTTCACTATGGTGACAACTTCTATCAGACTTCACTATGGTGACAACATCTATCAGACTTCACTATGGTGACAACAGCTATCAGGCTTCACTATGGTGACAACAGCTATCAGGCTTCGCTATGGTGACAACAGCTATCAGGCTTCACTATGGTGACAACAGCTTCGACTAGAATAGCCACCTCAAGCTTTATAAAGATCCATTTATCAGTAACAGGGGAATAACAGTTTTACAACTTAAGCATGGCCTGCATGGGCCACCCTGCTAAAACCTGCGAGGTGGTGAGTAATTAAGAAATCAGGCCGAGTAATCTCGATAATTACTACTAGAATATAAAAATATTTCCACCAAGTGTTATCAGGATACATTCATCTACTAATGTTTTGTAACGATTTTAAAATTTACGAGTAGGCGTCATTCAAAAAGATATCAATGGTGAAGCGAGAGTCGGGCTCCGACATGATGTTGAGAATTATCTAAAGAATGTTCCTCAAGTTTTATCGCGATACCTTCATCAATAACGGATGTCTGAGGAGTAGTGATTTTAAAATTTAAGGGCTCGTGTCGTTCGAGTGGGTGAAACGAAAATCGAGTTCCGTAATGCTGTCGGGATTTACCCTTAGAATAACCCTCTCAAGCACTATCAAGGTCCGTTCATCAACAGCAGAGGAGTAACGATTTAAAAATTTAAGGGGCGGGATGGTGTGTGTCATTATAAACCAACCCCACCCTTCCCACCGACCCCCCCCCACCCCCCAACCTGCATGGTAGTGAATCGAAAATCACGCCCAGTATTATGATGATAACGATCACTAGACTATTCCTCTCAATTTCTTTAGAGATACATTAATCAATATAGGGAGAGTAGTGATTTTAATATTAAAGGACGCATGTGCCAGCTTTCTAAAACCTACCGGGTGATGAATAGAAATCTAACAAATCTTCCGTAATGATGTCTGGTGTTACCCATAGAATAACCCTTCCATGTTTTATCTGGATACGTTCATCAACAACGGAGGAGTAACGATTTGAAAACGTAAGGGTGGGGCAGGTAAGGTGCTCTCTTTCACTATCATTTACTAAAATATATTAATATCGCATTTTCTGATTTTTTGTTAAATAATAGTATTTCTATTTTTAGGGTATTAATCTCTCAGGAGGACAAAAACAGCGCGTGAGCTTAGCACGTGCTGTTTACAGTGACCGAGATATTTTCTTACTGGATGACCCCTTGTCTGCTGTAGACGCGCATGTGGGTAAACACATCTTTGAGAACATTCTTTCTGCCAATGGAATGCTTAAAGAAAAGGTGAGAGATTATAATGACCTTCTAAAAAATAAGGTAAATTAAGCAAATGCTGTTTGTTTATTGCATAGTGTGTTGCGTTCCATACTTAACTTGTGAGCAGATTCGTTTGGACACAAACATCGTTGTAGAATAAACGGAGGTTAGTGGTAACTGTCAGCCTATGACTTCAATATTTTTGCGCGACACTATTGTAAGGTGGCCCAATAGTATACACTGAAGGGAAAAATGATTATTCTTAGTAAAATAATATAAGAATAATAATTTGTTCAGCTTTCAATGACTAGGTGTACAAATTTGATAACTACCTTGACTTACAATCTTTGCATTTTTAAAAACAATTCATTAGCTTGGGTATGTAGGGGAATGCAATATTCACATGTGGCTCTGGAAGCGAATGGAGCTAGTGATGATGGGCTATATAGTATACAATGAAGATCCCTATATATAGGGCATCATTTAGACTTTCAAACCCCAAGATGCTACGTATAATTAATTATGTATTTCTCCTCATAAACTAAGCACATGTGTAATACTTCCTCTCTAATAGACACGGGTGCTAGTAACTCATGGAGTTCAGTGGCTCCCAAAAGTGGATCACATAATCGTTTTGGCCGATGGAGCTGTATCTGAGGAGGGCAATTATGAACGTCTGATATCTCATGATGGCGCATTTGCTCAAATTCTCCGGACATATCTGACAGCGAATGTGGATGATGGTGACAAAGGCAGTGATGAGGACGAGGAAGGTAGACATGAAAGATTGTCTATAAATACATTCTGTTTTCTGTGTGATAAGACGATGCGAATGATGATCTGAATAGTCATTTCTTATGTATATGTAAAATGACTATTAAACTACCATCTTTCTGTGTGTAATATGGACACGGGGACACGCATAGGACAGTGCAAACAATGCATCTGTACACGTTACCAAGGTATTCATAGCCCCATAAAGTGAATTGGCAATGTTGCAACAGAGCCTGTATTTTCCATTACGTTTGGCAAATGTCTATGTAGATCTTCATCTCAGTCATACACGTCTTCCTTAGCTGATGCACCATATAGAAACGAGCGGGAATTCCAGGCGAAACTGATCACAACGTTAGACAAAACAAGTGCATTGTTCATCAATTTGAATGCATACGATTATAGTGAAAGGCTGTACTTTATACTTTTCTAATATGTTCTGGCTTGGCTTCATGAGTTTAGTCATCACAGATAGGCAGCTCTGTGGGCCCAGCTCAGAATGCTGGATGCCCTACACTGGGCCTAGTATGACCTAAGTAGAGTCCCTTTAGTAATGGTTGTATCAATGTTCCTATCTCTCTGCAATTGCTGGCGTGACCTATTAGTAGACCTACCTGTGCATGTGCGTGTACATCTACCGTAGATTACTATTTTGGGTCATAACAGCCAGCCTATGATTATCCGATTTTACTATAACGCCGTCGTGTGAATCAATTTCATAACATTTTGCTGAAAAAGAAATAATAAGATCATTTCAAGAGATGCGTGATTGCACTCGGAGGGCGGGGTTGAACTGACACACACTGTTGTGCTATTTTGTGTTAATGTGACTCGGTGACCTAACTCAAAGCACTTAGTGACATCGTGGACTTGATATTTGCCCCTTTGGCATGAAACTCAAAGACCGTCTCGGAACCCACAATATGAATAGAGGCTCCAAATAAGGTAACTCTGCGGTCTTTCATTCCAGATTTATGACCGGAAATGTGCATTCCAGTATATACTTAGGGACCCTTGACATAGATATTTGACCCTTTGACGCGAAACCCAAATACATTTAGACAGGCACACTATGAATGGATGTGCCAAATTAGGTGTTTCTCCACTCTCTCATTCCATGGCCAAAATGTGTTTCTGGTATGCGGTTATAGTGATCCCATGGTCTAAATATTTGAGTATCTGATTTACCACATCCATTAGTTAACTGAAAACCATACTTTTAATGAACCTGTTTTCTTGTAAATATCGTGATTGTCATATAAATAGCTTGAACATGACTCTTGAACATATGAAATATGCACATACCTGTATATGGTATAATTGTTTTTGTTGCAGTACAAGAACTTAAATCACGTATGTTGGAACGACTGATATCCGTCACTGATGATGCGATGTCAGCAAATACTGGGTTTGTTTTAATGTATGCCTTTCATTCCTTTGGATACTATTTCCTATCCCACCTAGCACCATGTCTCCAGCACTGATTATACAAGATGATACACTCGGCCTAGCAGAATCTAAAGAAGCTCTGCAAATTGATTATCGTTGATCATTCAAGGGCCTTAATGAAACCCGTGTGAAGCCAAAACCATTTGACGAGCGTAAACACATCAGCCATCTTTATAGTGAATCCACCCAGAGCTGGATTAAGGCAGGCCTAACGCCACAGCCCAGAGGCCCAGGAAAATATGGGAGCCCCCAAATCAAAAGATAATTAGGACGTGTTACTCATTTTAATTACCTTTTAATCCCAGTATCTCACTTTTATAGTCATGGCATACGTAAGTTGTTGAGTATTTTGCTAACAATTTGACTTTGAAGCTAGTGCTGCCTTAGCACCAGATTTCAGGCAAATTAGTTTCAAATATCCAACAGCATTTTGATACATACGTAACAAATTTATTATACTTGGAGGTAGTAGTAGTAGTAGTAGTAGTAGTAGTAGTAGTAGTAGTAGTAGTAGTAGTAGTAGTAGTAGTAGTGGTGGTGGTGGTGGTGGTGGTGGTGGTGATTGATTTCCCCTATTTTAATGTACGGATGCGAAGTTTGGGGCTCATATTTTTAAAACAATCTGCGATAATCTACCAGCGGAAAGGGTTGTTATGAAATGTTGTATACATACTTGGTGTTCGTAGAAATGCAACCAATGATGCAGTCCGCGGCGAATTGGGTCATCATACGCTTCTTATATCCTGTGTGACGCTTGCAATGAAATATTGGCGCAGGCCGTGTGCTCTAGATATTACTTCCATAGTCCGCAAAGCGTATTGTGAATCCTATTCTAATACATCGAGTAATTGTAATTGGCCTTTCTGCATCAGCTAACTGTGTATCTAATTTGGTTTAGACTATTTAGTCGGATCTAAGCACTGCATTTCTTACTGGGCATCTCACTACGTCCCCTTCTTCACTAAAGAATGACAATTTCACACTCCTTTATGATGTTGGTAGCCGCATCCAATCAGAATCAATTATACGTATACTATGACGCGATACTGACGTCATGATGTCGCCTAATATGGAAGTGGCATACACGGTCGTGGCAAGAACGACGTATAAAGATGGAGATTTCTTTGATCACGGGTACCTCCGCGAATTGTGGGGTGATCGTATTAATTGACAGTTTTTTCCGAAAGCAGACTGAGAGGTCTTTGCGAAGATATCAACCACTAAAGGATCCGTTTAGCAGTTCGGAAATGAGAATTATAGCCATTTAGTAATTAACATAGTAGCATATAAACAGTACGCTAAACGGTAAGCGTGAACTAACCCCGGGACACGGCTACGCCTTTAATGGGACTTTGATATTTTGTATTATTGTATAAGAATTGTGTGTCGTCATCGCTTCCCTCAGCAGGGGCTGATCGGCGGCGTGTATGTAATTGCCTATATTAAGCGTACCCCGGCCACAGTCCCAGAGAGCGTCTCAGTTTTAAAGAAATACGCCAAAGCATTCGTACGATCGCATTCGTATTACAGTGGCAATGGAAGAAGCATTTCATAGTCTGGTGGATATGGTTGTATCCGCATGTATATTAGACCAGAAAGCTTGACTCCGAATTTATGTAAATTAAGCATCCGTAAGCTCTGTTGAGCTCCAACGTTGTTTGTGTTGTTTGTGTACATTGGTACGCGTGGTAAATCCCGATGCAGACACTCGACCTCCGGTTTTTGTCATATTTTCCAGAGTTTTTTACTTTCCGGATTTATTGGATCACGGCAAAATTTGCGGAATCCTAGTGTACAGTCCCAACCGTTCTTGCATGTGATAAAATTTGATCCAAATCTGACAAGCAATTTCCAACATATCCATATATAAAGAATTTGATCCAATCCGCATCCGGAATTTGTTCTGGATCACGTCCAGTCTTGAAATGTTAGTTTACGGTAAGTTCCTTTCTTGCGTTGAGCTTGGAGCGATATAAGATCAGACTTTGCTCACAAACACACACGCGCACACAGGCAGGCAGTCCCAAACACGATACCCTCTTCCACTTGTGGGGATATGGTTATAACATATTTTGTCTGTTTCTTTAGCAAAGACAGCTCGATGTCCGATGCTGATTCGAAAGCAAAGAAAACTGTAAGGAGGCGATCCAGAGCGAATTCAGAAGAGAAACCTGTATTAAGTGTCAGCCGGCAACAGTCACGTGTGAGCGATGGTAGTGGCCGCATGTCAGATAAACTACAACGCAGTCTGTCCAGGTCTCAGAGCAGAGCAAGCGCTGTTCTTACTCAGCAGGAGGACATGGAGAAATTAGTAGAGGAAGAGACATCAGCTGTGGGAAGTGTGAGCTCTCGTTGTTTTTATCCTTTCCAATGAACCTGCACAAACACGCACGTGCACGCGCACGGATGCGGACATGTGAACGCACGCACATACTTACGCCCGCCCGCCCACTCGCCTGCACGCACGCACGCACGCACGCACGCACGCACGCACGCACGCACGCACGCACGCACGCACGCACTCACTCACTCACTCTGTGACATTTGGTGGAATGACGTAGCTAGTGGATTCTAGATATTCCTCATTAACCTGTATCTACCGTTCCTCCATCAGCCATTTGATACCGAGGACACATGTGTCCAGTAGCGGCTCATTGATATATTTTTCAATTGGGCCGATATGTGTATTTTGGAAACAGTGTTGCTGAAATCCGTTTAGCTTTTGACCCCCAGCATTGACATACGTCTTCCGGAACCTTTGGGGAAGCTTCCAGCCAAGTTTGTAGAAGATTCCCCCAGTAGAACCAGTGTTATTGAAAAATGTCTATTTTGAAAACAGCGATGCTGAAAGCTGTTGCAGAAAAAGAAGAAGAGGAAGAAGAAGAAGAAGAAGAAGAAGAAGAAGAAGAAAAAGGAGAAGATGAAGAAGAAGAAGTAGAAGAAGAAGAAGAAGAAGAAGAACAACAACAACAACAACAACAACAACAACAACAACAACCAGCACTCCATGCTCGCATTATTATAACATTGAAAATTCCTTACTATTTATTAAACAGCCTGGTGAATATTTTGAAACTAATTTGGCTGGGCTGGCAGCAACAGCACACAGTTAAATTAGTTCCAAAATATTCTAAAGCGTAACTGTAAAATTAGGTTGAAGATGGGTTCTGAGAATTCTGGATTCAACTCATATAAATTGAGTCCAGCACGCGGAAATTGGCGGAGCTTAGTTAGAAATGGGCTGGGGACAAGTAAGAAATATATCCCTCTATCCAAACATGGGCCATATGACATTCTGGTTGCAATTCACGCTCAAACACTAACAAAAACATTCGTATCCCGCGAGATCGCCTTCGATGCGAGATCGAGAAACAGTGTGGCCAAAGTGAGCATTGGCGTAGACGGGCACACGCACAAAATGAGGGCAATAATTTACTGACAATGCTGGGCCCATGTTCCGGAAGCTATCGTTAGCTAGCGATATCGTTACACCCATTGCTTTAGTATGGTGTAACGATATCGCTAACATAACGAGAGCTTAATAATAATAATAATAATAATAATAATAATAATAATAATAATAATCTTTATTTATCGAGGGTATATCATCAGTAAACTGATCTTCCTGAGGCCCTCCCAAACACAATAAACTATATACAGTTAAATAAGCAGCAAACACATACATACAAACACACTCATAAATGCACTTATACACATACGCACACACTGACTCAGTCAGTCACTCACTCCTTCATTCACTCACTCACTCATGACTCACTCACTCACTCACTCACACATTTTTATATTACATATATACATCAATATGAACAAGTTTCCATTAACTCACTGGATATGTCCAGGGAAGAAATGACTTTCAAAAATATAATTTTCAACAGTTATCTCCCTTGAATCCATAATACTGAGTATTCAGTTATTTAGTATATTAACCATTTTATGACGAAGCCGACCCAAACCGATCCCGGCAGTGGTCTTGAGAAATGTGCAGACTATTTCCGAAAATTTACCACTGGAATGACTGACTCGGTAACCGAACCAGCCATTCCAGGAGTCAATTTTCAGAAACAGTCTTCACCCGACCTGCAAAAAGAGTCACAATTTATTTTGACCAAATTTTTCATTAAAGGGTTAATGTGAATTCATATACTTCTGCATATTATGATAGAATGGAGATTGTGTAATGCTTTGAGGTAATGCGTTCTAGAGTTGAACTGCTTTATATGTGTAACTCTTTTTTCCATGGCAAAGGTTTTTGAACGTAAATTAAGGGAATGTGTATCTTCTACATATTTGAACAAGTTCTTAATATAACTTGGAGTAAGGTCATTTAAGGCTTTATAAGTCATGCTATTTGTTTTGAGGTTTATTCTCTTAGCCAATGTAGTCCAATTCAATTGTTTATACAGTTGTTCAGTTGGTTCTCTAAAAGGGGCATCTAGTATTATACGAGCTGCTCTCTTTTGTAGTTTTTCCAGCTTGTATACTAATGTATCAGTTGAATGATAGTAGATGAGAGAGCAGTGATCTATATGTGAAAGGATGTAAGCTTTATAGAATAGATTCCTTTGTTCAACATTCATATAATTCTTGTTCTTTTTCAACATGTATATTAAGGAAGAGACTTTTTTTACAGATTTTACTTATGTGTTCTTGCCATGAGAGTGTACTATCAATGTGTAGGCCAAGGAGTTTATCCGATTTTACAGTATTTAAGTTTCCATTTTCAGTAGGTATAGCAATATCGGTTGTTATGCTCTTCAATTTGTGATTAGTGTCAAGCATCATCAGTTTAGTTTTATCCTCATTAAGCAACATTTTGTTATTTAAACACCATTTCTGTACAGATTTCATATCTTTTGTTAACTGTTCTTGTATTTCAGAGGTGCTTCGGCTGTTAACATGCAAAGTAGTATCATCAGCATACATATCTATATTACTAGATGTACGGAGTGGAAGGTCGTTAATATATAAGATAAAAAAGAGAGGACCTAATACAGATCCTTGTGGGACTCCGATGTGGGTTGATACATGTTTAGAGGTCTTTCCAGCAATTGAGACATATTGCTGCCTATCGGTTAAATATGACGAAAACCATTTTAGTGATCCTGTTTCAAATTTATATATGGCAAGCTTTTGCAAGAGAATATTATGATTTAAAAGATCAAAGGCTTTTCTTAAATCTATCATGATAGCTCCTATGAGATCACCATTGTCTATTGAAAATCGCCACTTTTCAACAAGTTTTAATAAAGCGGTTTCGCATGAGTTTTTTTGTCTAAAGCCTGACTGTGACTCATTCAGTAACCCATATTGACAGAGAAATTTATAAACATGATCATGTACATGGCGTTCAATAATTTTAGATATAGCTGGTAGGATTGATATTGGCCTATAATTGCATACATTGTCTTTGGAGTCGGATTTGTGTAGGGGTATAACTTTAGCATGTTTCCACACTGCTGGAAAGACTCTAGAATCTATACTCTTGTTAATGATGCTTGTGATAGGTGGGGCTATGACATTTGCTGCGATTTTAAGAAAATAAGCATTAAGATCATCATATCCAGCTGATTTATTTGTCTTTAGATTTTTTAGTTCATCATGTACGTAATCTACTGAAATACATGGTATTTGAAATTTGATGCATTCTGGAACTTTACTATTTACATGTTTTCTTAGTTCACTAAATTCTGTATCTGCTTGTGGTATGGATTCAGCTAAATTAGATGCTACTGTACAAAAATATGTGTTGAATAGTTCAGATTGCATCTGCGGGTCCATAACTTCATTACCGTCATTATCGCGTAGAAAGGTAGAACATTTGTTAGCCTTTGGGTTTATACTCTTCAAGATTTTCCATATATTGGCAGGATTGTGTTTACCTTCATCTAGCTTTGCACTAAAATAGTCCT
Source organism: Chaetoderma sp. LZ-2023a (assembly GCA_034401795.1). Classification (NCBI taxonomy): domain Eukaryota; kingdom Metazoa; phylum Mollusca; class Caudofoveata; order Chaetodermatida; family Chaetodermatidae; genus Chaetoderma; species Chaetoderma sp. LZ-2023a. The sequence goes on along the minus strand of CM067371.1, from coordinate 125,580,707 downwards.
TTTTAGATTCTTCTATCTGTGCCACAACTTTATTCTTTAAGTCTTTGTAGTTTGTAATATTTCCTGATACTTTCTGGCGATCTCTTTCTTTCATTGTATTCAAAATATCTTTATTTATCCATCCTGGTTGACAAAATCTTTTAACTCTCCCTTCAATGATGGGTGCGTGCGTGTTTAGTATATTTGTGAATATTTTCTGCCATTTTTCAAGAGCCTGATCAGGGTTATTTAATTCATCCACATCCAGCTTCGGGAACATGGGCCCAGGCTAGTCAAAAGAGATGAAGTTCTGGAGTCACCTATTGCATAAACAACCAAACATGCCCTAAGCATTTTATCCCTAAAAGATAGTTTGTCGCCTGAGCAAGGCTGTCTGTATTAATATTTGTGAGAACGATTTCTAGATGTGATCACTGTGTAGTAACTGATATGAAAGAATCATGTTTAAGCTATGCCCTGCCCATCTTTAGCTAAGCTCCACCCACACTTCACCGGTGTTGGGATCGATCGATCTCTGAATACCCTAAATATCAATTTTCAGAAAACTCTACAGGTAAGCTGCTGAATATTTTGCCAATGGCAACAACAGCACCCAGTAAAATTAGTTTCAAAATATTAAACAGCATCTTTATTAAATAGTAAAGACATACAATTCATACAGCAACGCTAAGTCCGTCACCAATTATGCGTTTGTGACGTGATGATTATGACGTCATCCTACATGGTACATAGTTGATTATCACGTCATATGATGGATGAAGACAATGGATAGGTCCATTATGCGGTGGTGACGAACTTAATTACGTCATTCATGGCGTCATAATGTCATCCTCAACGTCGCGTAGTTGGTTATGATGTCATATGATGGATGGATAAACTGGAAAGGTCTATTGTACGAACTACAAAGAGTTAATTGGATACCGAATGGGATTGTGTTCTGCTGTTTCAGGTAAAACTCTCTGTGTACTTGCGCTACATGAAAGCCATTGGTTACCTGGGTGCACTATTCATTGCACTATCGTTTGCGTTATACGAAGCGGCTATGGTGGGTGGCAATATCTGGCTTCAACAATGGACTGACGACCCAATGTTACAGAACATGTCTGTACCAGCTAACAGCTCTGAGAAGTCAGACAAGAATAACCTCTACCTGGGTATATATGGATTATTTGGTGTTCTACAAGGTATTTTAATATTTACTAAGAAATGCCATAGACAACTGCTTATATACTCCAACCCAAATGTTGTCACTAAAGTCAAAGGGTACTTTTGTAATAATTGTTATCTGCCAAATGAAATTAATGGATTATTGGATGAATGCAGATTAAGCTATTCCCAGCCCATTTCTAGCTAAGCGCCGTACATGCTTTGTCCGTGTTGGGTCGTTTGAACACTGAACTCCGGGAATCTTAATTTCCAGTAAACTAAGCTGTTTAATATCTTGAAAATATAGTTTCAAAATATCCAACAGAATGTTAAATAGTAAAAACATACAATTCGTAAAACTTGAAGGGGCTATTAAGCGTTTATAACGGAGTTAGATACGCCATTCATGACGTATTTGATTGTGACGAAATTCTACAAGTGACGTATTTGATTATGACATCATATACTTGACTGGTCCACTGGATTCCTCTATTTCTAGCTATGTCCCGCCTATTTCTAGCTAAGTTCCGCTGCCTATGCGTACGTTTGAATCGATTTTAACATTGATCTATGAATTCCCAGAATCCCGATCTCAAGATAACTATACAGGTAAGCCGTTAAATAGTTTAAGACTAGTTTGACTGAGAGCTGATGATGCATATGGTAACAAAAGCTCACAGTCCAGTTACTTTCAAAATATTCAAGAGAGTGTTTAAGGTACACGCTTACTGACTCACCATTGCCACGGGCCTTTGTCATTTGCTTGTGACGGCAGGTATTTTGAATCATGTATTTTGATTATGAAGTCCGCTACTTGAGTGACAGAAAGTATTCCTCCACAGCCTTTCACACCAGAAATGGCGGCTCTCTGGAGAACGTTGGCCTGCGTTTTGGCCCCACCTTTCATTCTATGTCCACGTTCTGTGTGAGAAAGTTTGACCTTACTGTACACTGTGCAAAAAGATCTATGAATGATCAGAGGACGAATGGTATGGTGCATGCAAGCTTATAATAACGCAGTTTATCTGTTAGACACGTACTCTTTAATTTATATTCGTGAGACTACGGCAGATATGTGTGCCCATCCGCACCTGCAATATTTGTATGTGATGTTTTCCCCCCACAGCGAGTTGTATGCTGGCGTTTTTGACTGTGTTGGCATACCGTATGTATCACGCATCTCTAACAATTCATCAGGGAATGCTTTCCAATGTCCTTAAATGTCCAATGAGCTTTTTTGATACAACACCTGTTGGTCGTATTTTGAACAGGTAAGCTACCGTTCGCATCCTCCTTCTACAGTATTGCCTCTCTTTCGTGTGTCTATTATTTATAAAAATTATTGCTTTTGTAAATGGTTAAATTGTAGCGTTGTTGCATAAAATGACAATAAACCTTTTATCTTAATGGACCGTTCCCGTTTATCCATCTATCATATGACGTCATAATCAACTACGTGACGTGTATAAGTGCGCTACGGACGCATAATTCACCTTTCCAGATAGTGCAGCCTGATATATGGCATTTATGAAATGGATGGCTGTGTTACAATATTTTATGTTCTTTAGTGTTTTCTAGTGATGATTCCATGGCACCTGTTATCGTTACGTAGACAATACCGATAAATATTCAAAATTGCATATCTTCTATATTTAAGTGCACACATATATACAATTAGACTCAAAATGACCGTCTTGTTGTTCCCCATATATGAGACCCAGTGCCGAATATTTTATTGACCATTTTCATATTGTTTTATACAAACTTAACTAAAACAATGCGACTTTCTACTATATAATTCTCGTGAAAAACGAAATGATGAAAATATCTGTTATGTTATTAATATTAACTTTACTTCTAATGACGAATCTGTCTGCATTCTTATATTTATACATCTGTGGGCATTGATATGTACAATATTCATTCTTGACCATGGATATTGAGGCACCTGTAGTGATATATCGCAAATTTGACCCAGGTCATTGTATTATATGCTTAAGCCACGCAAACCGAATAAGAAACCTGCTGTTAGCAACCCAACATCAGATGACTTGCTTGCAATCATAAATGCTAGCCAACAGCGAAAAATTGTGTTTTTAATCACTGTGTCCATTGCAAGTAAACAATTAAAGTTTTTAAAATTAAGAGTTGCTTTCCATAAGGCATGTCGGTACAAATAGTCGGTAAGTCTAACATTCCTAACGGCTGATTGACAGAAAATGGCCGGCAGCCTGGAACCTCTGCGCACAGAAATTTCAGTAGGACGGAAAAAGCTTGGTTTGATAGCAGAAAGGATTTCTTTATCTGTAGTGAATCCAACAACAGAAGAGAAATGTGTACTCATATAATGATGGGCGCATGAAAGACGAATCTAGATAAAGTTCTTGCAGCTGCATACGAAGGAGAAGACAGTGCAATTCACCTGTGAATGTTTTCTTACACTGACTTGTTCGAAAGGCAAGGGAAGCCAAATCACAAACACTGTATGATAAAGCTTTGGAGTACCTCGCGAAACAGTTGCATCAAACTGTTTTTTCAAGACCCACAGCGGTGACTACACTTAGCAGATTGTAGTCAAAGTATTAGCTGAACATGGTGTAAGTAACGTAGACCACTATAAAACATCGAAATAAAATAGTTAAACCAATTGGCTGCCAGAATAGTGGGTTTAGCTCTCGGACTGAAATTTCAAGTGCAAATTGACATTATTATATTCTGCTGTGGTTGCAGCAGTAGATGCTCCAAAGAAAGCATCTTCCCCACAAGGCATGCTTGATGACAATGAGATTGAATCTCTTGAACCCACAAGTGCGACATCATTTAATGGGCTGAAAATAGTGCATATTGTGGTTGCTACCCTGGAGGAAACACATGGCAGACATCCATGATTCGTCGAGTGTATACGTTTTAGCTGAACGAGTAGAAGTTGACCATTGTGCAGAATATGCTCCCAATATAATGTATGACGTTGTGTGGTGGTATCTAAGCAGTAAGTCTTATTTGATTGTCACAAACTGTAGCGATGAAGATGTGCATAAGAGCGACAAGTGATTGCCATATGCCACGATATCATATCAAGTGTCAGCAAGTACGTACTGCCATAAAATTGAGCTTAGCATTAAAGATGCACCATGACTTTGGGAGAAACAGGTGATTGATGTTCTCTTTTCTTTCGGACATTGTTTTTCTTATGACGAAGTTCAACGTTTCCTTACATCTGTGGCTGTTGATCAGGAAGGCCAGGTTAATAGCGTTCACATTCCACGAAGGCGACAGGATAAAATTCAAACTAACAATACCCATTTGATATTCACACTATCACAGATGAGCTGGTAAAGATAGCATCGGGGCAGCTTACATCACAAGAAGCAGCCAAAGAGATGGGGCAATTATTAGAAGATGCCAAGATGCGTAATAAGACATTTGTTGAAAAACGGCTTCTCGAGGACAATCAGTTACTGGGAACCAGATCATCGATCAATAACACCAACCTTTGAAAGTATGTACACGCCTCTCAAGTCAAGAAAAATAGATAAGACCATGACTGATTCTGAAATACTGTTCCGACGACTCTTGGCTGTGTCAAAAGGTGGGTCGTGGACAGTGACTATAAGCTTACATCAGTAATCTATTAGAAGGATGCAGCGCGGAAGTATGTGACCTCACGTGACCTCACCAATTTGTACTGCACTGATGATAACTGTACACTCGTTAAAACAACATGCCATTGTGCATCATCTGGGTTGCTATGCATGGAATTTTCTTCTTGCGATTTTCTAGACTGTCCAAATGCAGATAGTAGTTTTATTGTTAGTTATGATAGTGATGATTTTATTAATTGAACGGTGATAAACATATAATTAGCTGCGAACACCTACAAACTAATAGTGATATACAGTGAAACCTGTCTATAGCGGTCATTTGGTTTTGGCCCCATAATGTTGTGTCTCATTAAGAAAGGACGTGCGCACACTACCTTTCTTTTATATATCTCCCTTTCGTGACATCAAAAGCCATTTTAACATCAACTAACTTGTAATAAGCGGCATGGTGTTGCTCGATAATGTGTCTGTTATAGGCGGGTTTTATTAATCATGGCAGAAATACGTACATACTCTATATCGCTATTAACAAATAATACCATATGTAAGATGAATCAATGTTCTTTCAAATCACCCCAGTGATCATGATTGTAGCAATGGAACATAATTTGCTTCAAACAACAAATTAAGAGTGATGTACAGTAAAACCTGTATATAGCGACCATATGTTATTGGGGCTGCAATACATGGTGGTTCTTCAAGACATGTGATCGTAAGTCCACCTGTCTCAAATAACCAACATTTAGTGATCCCAAAAGCAATTTTCATAGCAGAAAAACTTGTAATAATTGACAGCTACTTAATACTACTGCATAATGCTATATGTTTTACAGCATTGTTGGGTTTTGGACTTACTATTGAGGTTCCTTAAGACAGGTTATGATAGGACCCATTAGTCCTAAATAACTACTGATTTGTGATCCCAAAATCAGTTTTCATAGCGCATTAAGTCAAAATAAGTGACCATCAATTTATCTTTAGTAACCATTTGTGTTGGCCCATGCTGTGCCTGTTGAATAGGCATGTTTGACAAACTATTACGGCAGAAATACATACGTCCTGTATATATCGATCTTAATTTGTTGTTGAATATAAATGTACATATAAAAATAATTAGTACATATGAAGAGGGATATATATTCTTTCAAATGAAACCAAATGCTTTATCCTATGACAACACATAATATATTTGTGCCACTTGTTGTATGTGATGTCGAAATACAACAGGTCGAAAGCTGATTAATAGGTATTCAGCAGTACATCTGAAAAAGGCCATGGCAATATATGAAAAACATATTTTATTTTGACACAACCATCATTTTCTCATTTACAATACATAACTCTTCGAGAAAAAATAGATTGTCTTTTGTTCTAAGATAGGCAGGGGTTACTCCCATTTTAGGCCCCTTTGAGATTTGGCCGCTGCACTAAGAGTATCCATCTATCATCTGACGTCATATAACGCCACAATCCGCCAAGTGGCGTAGGATAAATGATTGAATATGGCCTGTCATTAACTGTTAATAGTACGACACATTGTACGAATTGTATGTCTCTATTACTTAATAAACACGCTGTAGAATATTTTGGAACTAATTTGATTGGACGCTGTTGCTGTCATTGGCAGCAACAGCGCCCACTCAAATTAGTTCCAAAATATGCAATAGGTTACCTGTATAGTTTTGTGTAAATTGATAGTCAGGGAGTGCAGAGATCAATCAATCCCAACACGAGCGAGGTGTGGGTGGAGATTAACTGAAGATGGCCGGCGAATAGCTAAATCTAGAACGGTCCATTAATCAGATTAATCATGCACCTATTAATTAATCTATATAAGTTTCCTTAAAGGAGAGCACACACGAGAAACAGATTTTAAAAAAACCGATAAAAATAAGTTTTTATCATATTTTATGAGTTAATATGAATTTGAAAAATTTTCACAAATTCTATCGCTGTTAAAATTTCGCTTCAAGCTCGTGCAATTTAACACCCACCACAAAATTCACTGTGTGACGTCATCACGTGAATCGTCAACCATGTGGATTCACATACACTGTTTTCAGAATAGATGAAATTATATATGTTCAAGCTCTAGCTTATCAAACATTAGTGTTTCTCTTGCACGCCGTTAATATGATGGTGTATTGCTGAGCTGTTGTGAGCTATCAATGATCGACAGCAAAATATTATTCACGCGATAACGTCATACATCATCTTACGTGATTTGACCCCTTTCTGTGTGTGTCCCCCCTTTAAATGTTTCTTGCACTTTAGGAAATAATCTTAACGTTTGAAAGGTGTTATATCAGCCTCTAAATACAGTAACGCATGCGGTATAGATTTAGGATCTAGAAGATCATTACATTATACAAACTCCAAATCAACCACTGATTCCGAAATTTTTGAGAGAGAGAGAGAGAGAGAGAGAGAGAGGGGGGGAGAGGGGGGATGGGGGCCGGCGGAGGGAAAGAGAGAGAAATTGGTAAGCTAATGAGAACTGCAAGAGTATGTTTAGTTACTTGCGCCCTGTAAGTGGAGACGGTATTATATTCAGCTGTCCGTCTAGGCGTGCGTCCATCCGTTCATCTGCCCGCCGATTTGTCTCAAATTTCAACACAAATAAGGGTGTTATAGTAAAGTAGCATTTCCAGACGTTGGCCATGATCAGGATTACAAAATCCAAAATTTTAGCACAAGAAGGTATATATATATACCTTGTGCGTTCATTTGCGCTTGCCGCGGCTTCTTCGGTTAGATATCCTGAAAGTCTGTATTGATATATTTTTACATTTAACTCGTCACTGTTTGATGCAAACAACAGAAATAAATGCATAGCATTATGTACAATTAGCATTTTAAGTTCTTTCTGTCTTTCACAGATTTACCAAGGATACAGACACTGTAGATGAGGAATTACCTAATCTATTCATGAATTGGATTATGCCTGTTTTTGCTTTGGTTGGAACAGTAGTGGTCATAGGATATGCCACGCCTATTTTTCTGGCTGTTGTCGTGCCAATGGTCATCATTTATTATTTTATACAGGTAGGTCATTAACACCTGTAAGCTAGCCTGGCATGGAACACGCTGCGATTGATATAGCAAGTTACACAAAAGCACTAGCATCGTTAGAACCAAGATTGTTACACCGACCCCGGTCTCCGTAATCGGGTTGTAAACTACAACCATTAGCTGTCAAATAGTTACCAGTTTTACATGACGGCGTGGCATGACAATAACAGAACTTAAGACAACGTCATCTATAATAGTATGAGTGTATGACATAACATCACAATATTAATTAACCAGGATTTCTTATTCTGATTCTGTCATATAGGGCATGTTCGATTCCCACACCTTAGTTAGCTATAGGTTACTATACATTTCAATTGAACTGGAAATAATTAATTCACCTTTCCAGAGTATCCATCCATCATTTGACCTCGTATGAAGTCATAATTAGTTCAACGCCTGTATGATGACGTCACAATCATTACGTCACAAAGGGTTCCATATAGACTGTCATCAAATCTCAAATACTCGGACACGTTGCATGAATTGTATTTATTTGTAATTCTTTGCTACTTAATAAACATGCTGTTAAATATTTTGAAAGTAATTTGACTGGGCGCTGTTGCTGCAACCGCACCCAGTCAAATTGGTTTCAAAATATTCAACAGCTTACCTTTTTGAAAATTGATAGTCGGGTGTTCAGAGATCGATCAATCCCAACCCGAGCGAGGTGTGGGTGGAGCTTAACTAGAGATGTGCGGGGCATAGCTAAAACCGGAAATGTCCATTAGCTCGTTAACTAGAGGCCTGCTGAGCTCGATGGCAAATGTGTAATGCGAAACTTGTGTAAAAAACAAAATGGCACGTGCGATCCCTCGCCAATACTAAATACCGCAATGCCACGAATATCTGTATAAACTAATGTCATGGCTGTACATGTGTGGTCTCTGTGGTAAGTCCACGGGTAAGGTACTGCGTGACATATTGTGTACATTAATCGCTACCTAGCTTGCGAGTTGCCACTACGCTCGATCCACAATTACATAGTACACCGGCAAAGTAGGGTTTTAGTCCCGCAGCGTTAGTCTGGTGGCAAGATCTGTGAGCTATGATGCTTGGCACTGTCGCCAGTCATGGGATCGATCCCCTAAACTGTGTTATTTATCACTATTTCCCCTGTATTTGCAGAGATTTTACGTGGGTTCAGCACGCCAGCTCCGGCGTATGGGTGCCACGACAAATTCGCCAATCTTCGCTCACTTTAGCGAAACCCTGAATGGTGCTAGTGTTATCAGGGCGTATGACCAACAGGACCGCTTTAGTCATGAATCATGCCAACGTGTGGACACAAACCAAAATCTGTATATACTTAGACAAGCTGCGATAAGGTAATGGTATTGAATACCGTAGAAACAGTTAATTAATCCTGCATCGGCTATATGTTGTTATATAAACTGCCAACTATGTCTGAGAGAAGCTTTTCTTGAGGTGGCAGTGTACGTGCGCGCGTGCGTGCGAGTGTGTGTACAAATTACTGTGTTTCTGCAGAAAAAAACATATTCATCACTATAGCATATTTATATCTCATTTGTTTTGTCCCCGGGAACTCCCTCCTTACAACCCCACATAAATCACTAAATCTGAATGTCGCCATTTTGTTTTCAGTTGGCTGAGCATTTGCCTGGACATCTTGGGCGGTTTCGCCATTCTTGCTGCTGCGTTGCTGGCTGTTGCTAACAAAGGAACCATGACAGGAGGCATCATGGGCCTGTCAATCACATATGCCATGCAGGTGATGTAATAGATAAATGGTGTGCGATTCTGAACTATTGACGTGTGTGGTTAGGCCATGAGTGTTGCGTTAACTCGACGGTTACTTGTCAAGCAGGGATAGGTGTAGAACACTTAGAGACAAAACCAACTGCGGATAATTCCATAAATAAAAAAGAATGAAGGGGTAGTCTATGTCAAAAGAACACCGTAACTACTATATGTGCATCCTTGATTCTACAATTTTGAACCACGGTCTTAGTAGCATCATCTATTTACCCCCAACATCATGAATCACGTGCGAGAAACTCTCTAGTCTATTTTATTTGACACACTGGAAAGAATGGAGAGCTCCGACCTGTCACTCAAGTATATGAAGTCATAATCAATCACAACATAGAATGACGTAGCTCCGGCATGACCATTTTAAAGTCCGTCAAGCGTACGAATTGTATATCTTTGTGATGAATTTACTATTTAATAAACATCCTATTGACTATATTTTTAATGATTTGACTGAGCGTAGACACAGCACCCAGTCAAGGTAGTTGCAAAGTATTTTCAGTATATTTACCTTGAAAATGGGATTCTGGTAATTCAGGATTCAAAGTATATAAATCGATTTTAACACGCGGAGCATAGCGAGAAATTGGGGGGTGCATAGATAGAAATAGATCATTCTTCTAAGTTACAGATGACATAATCAGACATTTTAATCTACCTTAATCATTTCCATGTAAATGGCTAATTGCATTATTCATTATTCATTTGGAAGCATTTACTGAGAATGGGATACACTTTGTACTTATCTTAAGGTGTATTTCCCCTGTTGAACAGGTAACAACTGGATTGACGGCGATCGTCAATGCAATCTCCAATCTGGAAATCGCGATAGTGTCAGTCGAAAGGATAAATGAATACACAGTGGAGCCGACAGAGGTTAGTTTTGTCGTATTCATGAAAGATATATAATAATAACTTTAGAATGAAAAATAGATTTAGACTAACATACAGAACACATTTGCCACTAAAACCACGATCTGCGGTCTGCGTAAGAGGAATATTCAAAACACCATCACTAGGCAGACCATGTTGTACATATATGTATACTGTATGCATATTTTCATTAGGCAGACAATGATAACATTTCAGCATTAGGTAGAATAGCATGCACATATGCATATAGTAATCATAAAATCTGTATTATATATAGACCATTGCAATAATCCAATGGCTATGCAATACAGAATGCATAACATTCATGCATAAACCAATCTTATGAAAAAAATATATTCAAAACTTAGCCTGTTTAGAGCTGATCCAAAGTTCATCACGAGGCAAGCAGAGTAAAAGTGATATTAAAGCCATACTAATCTTAAAGCTAGTTTTAGACAGACTACTTGTAAATTTCATACAGTAGGAAAAGCAGAATGTATATATGCATACAGTGAACCACTTTGTACCGTATATATGTTACCGCTTAAGAAGTGGCAATCTCTCGCCACCCAGGAGTAAAACTGGGTACCGGTGTAAAGACTGGGAAGTTACCAATAATAGAGTGAAATAAAACTAGCTTAGATATGGGATCTGGAACTTGATAGACGCCAAACAAATCAATATCACTGAAGAGAAATTACTTTGTAGGGTTAATGTTTTAATGAAATATGGGTTTAGACTAAACTTTACCAGTAAACTCAATAATAAAATATATATACAGGGTCTACGGACTGCATAAAATATGAAAACACCATCATTAGGAAGACGATTTTGTGAAAAACCATAGGCAGACCAAGACATATTTCAGCATTATGTAGACCATCGCAGGACTCACTGGATTGCCTTCCAAAATTAACATCTATATCAAGTTGGCCATTATACTTACTCATTCGTAGGTTCAAAATATAGCAGAATTGAAATCTTTCTTAGTAATTATAGTTTGTTCCACCGAATTATGAATTTATGCATTTGTATATATTTTCTGAAATATGCGACTTATTAAAGACATTGTTTTGCCATACAGTTACAATTTCATCAGATCTTTCAGTTTACAACTAGTATGTCGCCATAATCTTAAAAGATAAAAGACCCCACATTTGACATAAGGTTACATTTTGAAAATTGCCTAAATTATAAAGTCATATATAATACAGGCGTTATATTAACCAGGTTCAATAGGAAATGTGTTATTGGAATGATAGGTTTTGAAAGACCCTTATTAAACTATCATTATCGTTTGCATTCAAATAACAGCTGATCCATACATGTAGACCTGAACATTATGTTGTGGTCAATTCCGAGTGGAATTTATCAGTTAATTCCAATCCTATTTCGATTTGCAATTGGAATTAATAGATCTTAGGACTCTGGAATTAGAACTGATAATTTGAATTGACCGGAATTAGTAAACTCCACTTCAACTCCAATCAATTCATCATATTTGTCATAGATTTACTGTTGTTGGCTATGTTAATGTACATGTGATATCTGTATTGTACACTGATCTTTATATGCTCATATTGTAGATATAGAGACAATTTAGCGATGAGAGGTTACACCTTACCACTTTAACACTCAAGCCAGTCAAAACAGCTTCTGTAGTGGTCTTTCGAAATGTCTTTTTGCAGACCAAGGGAAAACTATTCTTGAAAATTTACCACCAGAATGATTGCCTTGATAACCAAGCCAGTCCTTCCAGTGGTAATATTTCAGGATGGTCTTCTCTTGGTCTGCAAATGGACATTTTCTATGGGAAATTTTTTAAATAACAAATTTGAATTCTAAAGTGTGAATGGTCAAACCGGGCCAAACTGCCCTCTTCGATGGTCTTGAAAAATGTTCATTTGCAGGCTAAGAGAAGACTACCTTTGGAATATGATAACGGAGCAGCCAGTCATTCCAGTGGTAAATTTTCAGAAATGGCCTCTGTCTGTGAATGGACAAAAGATCTAATAAATGCTATGCTTATTATATTATTGAATTAAGGCAGCTATCTCTCATTAATTGAACCTTTTATCCCTCGTGAGCTTTGTAAATCCTGTATTCACTCAAAGCCAATGAGCTTCAACCCATTTCATTCTGCATTCCTTGGAAGCAGGGTTTCCTTTCTATGAAACCATAAGTCACCATCTCTTTGAAATCATATAATCTTGTGTCAACAGCACCTCAAAGCGCTCAAATGGAAGCGTAAATCAATTAACAGTTTAAAGGTCAATATTTCTCAGGAAAATTAAAATTTTTACATGTTAAGGGGAATATTTCTTTGTAAATTTATAAAAATTGTTTTCTGTTGGCCTGCAAATGGGCATTTCTCTAGATCACTGCAGATACCGCCCATCAACTCGGTATTGATAAAGAAAGCTCCAGTTTTCTCTCAGTCAGTGTCCATTTACATGCCGAGAGAAGAGTAATTTTGAGAATTTACCATTGGAATGACTGGCTCGGTTACCGAGCCAGTCATTCCAGTGGTAAATTCTCAAAATTACACTTCTCTCGGCATGTAAATGGACAAGCGTGGCCTCATGATCACTGCACAGAGTTCGTTCTGAACAGCTTGGTGATTAAAGGGTTAAGTTGAAAGAAGAGGGTTTAAACCAGTTTAGTTAATATCAAATATATAAGATTGCCAGGATAACAAAATACTATTCACGAAGATGTTAGGAATAGCATCCAGTAAAGTAATAACTATCATCTGACAGAAGTGAAATGGGTCAAGAAAGTAGTACAAGATAATTACCACGTAATTGCACCCACAACCATAGCAAGGCCATGGTTGAACACACCCTCTGTGAAAAATCGTTCGGCTTTTAAACCACAGATGGCTGAAAGAGTTGTGTTGTTCAAACATGCATGGTGAACTACATACTTCAGTCTGTACCGTGCTATGCATCTTCTCCAAGGAATAACTGTTTATACAGAATTCATAAACATGTTAGTTGAAGTCAGATTGCTTGAAATTCAGATGCGCTAATAATAAAATCTGAATCATATTCAGAAAATTATTAAAGGAAAGGACCAGGGAACAAACAAATGCACCTGAATGATAGATTTAGATAATAATCAACCTATAGCAGCCAGCAAATAACAGAAATAAATCGGAATAATTTGAAAAAGCAAATAAATACCATCACTCTGGCGGGAACCAATTAGTGAAGCATGTGGTGCTGTGCGCTCTGGTGTACGCCGAGCGAATAAATAATACCCACTACAGCCGGTCATGTAATCTCGGTTATATTCGCGTTAAACTGATTAGCCACTACAGTCTACAGATAAAATACTGTCTAATCTTAAAACAATTTGCCTGAAAGCTGTTGTTTCCAGAGACAGGATCTGCATTCGGTTACACGAATTTAAAAATATTCAGTTGGCATCATGTTGCTACCTTGGAAACCAGCAGTGTATTTTGAAATCATTTTGACCGAAACTCGTTGCTTCCACCAGGAGTAGGGTACTTTCAAACATAATGTTTTCAAAAGAATCAATCATGAATTAACGGTAGCGAGTTAATCGCCTATAGAGAATACTATCCATACAGCTTACAAAACTATATTCAGGTTTGCTTTTGTTATATTCGAGTATGCGCTATACCTGCACACACACTTGACGCATGGTGGAGTGCAAAGCACCAGCTACGTCACTAACTGGTTCCAAGTTAAACGCTCCTATCAAATAATTCCGATTCATTTCCATTTTTACTGGTGGTAGTTTATGTAACATTGTATGAAATTACCAATAAACATCATTTCTTATTTCCCTTTTTCCTTCCTTTAACTGAAAGTTATTTTTGCCTTTAAGATTATCTTCTTGTATTTGAAATTCAGATTGAAGAATTTTATTCTAACCATTTTTAAATTAATTTGACTTAACGATATAGCTACCTATAGCAACAGGAAATTGTATTCTAATTGTTTTCACCATTTAATGGACAAGCCAACCATAAATGACATATGCTGTGGTCTTGATAAAGGTCCATGTGCAGGTTAAGAGCAGGCTATGTTTTATTTTATATGTTATTTTAGCACTGGAATGACAGGCTCGATAACTGAGCCTGTCATTCCAGTGGCAAGTCTTGAAAGATTGCCTTCTCTTAGTCTGCAAATGGATATTTACTATTGACACATTTAGCTGTTCTTATCCATGTTATCTCTGGCCTTTTATAGACCGCAATTATAAATTTGAAGAATACCAATATTGATCTCTGAGGTAAACATTGGTATGGAAATTCGAATCCATCAAATGGAATTGGTGGAGGTGGACTTTGAATTGATGAAATGAATAGATGAGGAAACGGAATTGAAATTATAATTGATAAAACACATTGATGTGGACATGGAATTGATGAAATGGAATTGACATCCCCATCACCATCCTTGCTGAAGATCCTGAGTGCAACATAACAATGTGTATTCTACCGTGACATCGATCTCCCTACAACCTCGGGGATTTATCAAATTGACAGGTATTGTTTTGATATATTATATTTTCTATTGGGTGGCAGTCATTACTATATGTTGGAGATAACATATAGCGCTTAGCCATTTTTTATTTTGCTTAACACATCAGGCACCCCGCTATATACCTGAGACGATGCCTCCATCTGACTGGCCTGCTAAAGGAGAGATAGAGTTCACTGACTACACCACACGCTATCGTGCAGGACTGGATCTCGTTCTCAGAGGAATCAGTTTTAAGACAAAGCAGGGTGAAAAGGTGAGTGCTAACCCCGGAATTCTTCATGGTAATTGAGGAAATGAACAGACATGGTCACCTTATCGGTAGCGAGATGTGGCCATTATTTAGATTTTATATTGGCTTTTGAATTGTTAGCGCAACAATACCCGAATTCTAAACGATTCTTCAATAATCCCTTTAGATAATTTATATCATTTGAGGTATATATTTGCAGGTTGGAATTGTTGGTCGTACAGGAGCAGGTAAATCTTCTATAACCCTGGGATTGTTTCGTATCCTTGAGGCTGCTGGTGGGTCTATTAAAGTGGATGATAAAGATATCAGAGCATTGGGACTTCACAATCTTCGCAAACGGTTGACTATTCTACCGCAGGTATTTCAAGCTACATTTTCAATTTTGACCAAATCATACTACTTTATAATATATTCTCATCTACCAGTATTTACTATGAAAATTACACTAGGAAAGCATCACTGTCCGTAAAAGTCGCCCAGCAAGGATGGCCCATGTTTAGCCATGTGCTAAGGATGCCAGGGGAGACACCAGCACAGATAGTCTTGCAAGTACAAAGCCAGGAGAGGACGACATTGCACACATTTTTAAGCGTGCTGCGAGGTAACCTCAAGAAAGCAGGACTCGGTAGAGACAAATCAAGAATGGATCTGAGCAAGCTAAAGATTTCGGCTGAGGACAAGACACGGCGGGCAAAAAGCGAAGAAGGGCTGATAGAAGCTGTAGGATGTTTCTACTACTACAGGCGCAGAATACAGTAATCATACATAATATATTGCTGCAACAGAATAAAATGAAAAAGTAACGGAAACTGCTTAGACGATTGCTAATATGAATATGCATTCAAATATTTATGCACATGCTAAGTGACTTCACCTGTAAACGCATTTGCATAATAAGGATAACTGTAATGTAGCCGATGTAAAGTTCTTCAACTTCATCTTGATTTACTGATTTTCAATCTTATAGTGTAGATTGTTGAACCCCATGCACTTTGATGTTGATTGAGTAGCTATCTACGCTAGCTGGATTGTTGTGCAATATTTGTCCCACCTCCCAGAAATGCGTGATTGGTTAATGTAAGAATCTAGTTTGAGTTATGCCCTGCCAATCTCTAGCTAAGCTCTACCAACACTTCTAGCAATTTCCAGAAAACTATGCAGGTAAACTGTTGAATATTCTGAAACTAATTTAACTATGGCAGCAACAGCGTCAAGACAAATTAGTTTCAAAACATTCAACAGAATATTTATTGAATAGTAAAGACATACAATTCGTACAACAACGTTTAGCCCGTCCTCAAGTAATCGTTCGTGACGAACCTATCTACGTCATTCATGACGTAACTGATTATGACGTCATTATTGCATACCACTAATGATTCACACGAAGATACCAAATTGATACACATAGACTTGCATACCGCCGGCCTGAGCATGCATGTGTCATTGGTGTGCCCTAAATCAATTTATTTATAAATACATTAACTATAGATTTGTGTGTATATATATTTCAGGAGCCTGTGTTATTTTCTGGAAGTTTGAGGATGAATCTAGATCCGCTTGATGTGTACACAGACGCTGAATTGTGGGCAGTGTTAGAGCATGCGCATTTAAAATCGTTCATCGAGGGACTCCCGGATCAGTTACAGCATGAGTGTGGAGAAGGGGGGTCGAACCTTAGGTATGCTTAACATCATTATCCTGCGCATTCTTGGTTGCTATGGAGCGGATAAATGGCGTTAGGGCTAGAGCTCAGTAGCCACACGGTCACCTATGAGTAAAATATATGGATGTCATATATAAATCGGCTTAAGAAGCTCGTGACAGAAAGTACCGTAAATATTATAATAAAAGCTATTTCACTCAATAAACGTGATGCTGTGTCTATTTCAGTGTTGGTCAGAGACAGTTGGTGTGCCTTGGACGGAGCCTGTTGCGTAAGACGAAGATCCTGGTATTGGATGAAGCCACGGCAGCTGTAGATATGGAGACAGATGAGTTGATTCAACAAACCATTCGCTCAGAATTCAAGGATTGTACAATATTGTCTATCGCTCATCGACTTAACACCATCATGGATTATGACAGGTAAAATATATGTCTTTAAGCACACTCACCCAAGTGATAAAGGTCGCATGGGAATTGATGAATCCACTTTTAGCTATGCCCCCCCCCCCCACGTATAACTAAAATCCACTCACGCTTTGTGCGCGTTGGCATCGATTTAAATAGACTTTGAATCTTGGATTCCCAGAATCCCAATTCCATGGTAGCTATACAGCTTTGTTGAATATTGTGTGGCCCAGTCAAATTAGTTTCAAAATATTCAATAGAATGTGTATAATCTAGTAAGGGCATACAATTCGTACAGCTGATGGCCATGTATGTATAATTACTGAATTCTGCGGCTCTAGTAGTAGAAACATCCTACTGCTGCAATCAGTCCTTCTTCGCTTTTGCCCACTGTGTCTTGTCCAAAATCCTTAGCTTCCTCAGGTCCATTCTTGACTTGAGTGTACCTAATCCTGCTTTGTTGAGGTCACCTCGTAGCATGCTTAGCAGATTTATGCAATGACGTCCTCTCCTGGCTCTGTATCTGCTGGCTCCGAGTAGGGCGAATTCCAAGGCTCTCTGTGTTGGTGTATCTTCTGGCATCCTTAGCACATGACCAAACATGGACCATCTTTGCTGCGCGACTTTTACAGACAGCGGCGGGGTATTACACATATGACGGACATATAAACGTTTATTACGGACTTATAGCTACATCATTCATTCCACACTTATATTGTGACGTCAGCCTACACGTGGCGTAATTCATTATGGCGCCATATACTTGAGTGGCAGATTGGATGCATCCATCCATTGCTCATAAATATAAATGATAATTAAAAGTTCATCTGTATGCATTCAAGCATATTTACAGCTCAGTCTAGTCTACGCCTTGGCTCTCTATTATTCTTACGGATACGATTAGACTGGCAGACAAATCAAAACTGGCAGTGACATTATATTGTCTGTGTAAAACCGAAGCAACAGACCGACGGGGATAAGCAACAGACAACGTGGCAATAGTGTCATCACACAATATACCTTTCCAGTTTTAGCTATGCCCAGCCCACCTGTGGCTAAGCTCCACCCACACTTCGCCGTGTTGGGACTGATCGATCCCCGAATGCCATGACTATCAATTTCCAGAAAACTATACAGGTAAGTTATTGAATATTGTGTAACTAATTTGACTGGGTGCTGCTGCTGCCAATGGCAGCAACAGCGCCCAGTAAAATTAGTTCCAAAATATTCAACAGGAAATTTATTAAATAGTAAAGACATACAATTCATACAACAAGGTCCGTCTTCAATTATGCGTTCGTGACGTACTTATCTACGCCATTCATGACGTCATAATGAAGTCATTGATTGCGATGTCATTCTACACGTCACGTAGTTGATTAGGTCCATTCATATGAACAATATACAGCAGCTAACTATCACTGAATCATTAGAATAATATGTAGTTGCTATGTACATGGAGATACTTGAACCAATTAAGTAATCAAAGCTATAAATCTTGAGCGTGCGGTCAAGTGATATTACATTTGGATGATATCACAATCAAAATACATTCTTCAAACATAGAGGCCCACAAATTTGAATTATTTATCATTTTGCATGTACGTGCGTGCGTGTGTGTAGATAAATGTCCATATGACCTCGAAATTGGTGTTAGTTATCAGTGTATCCCTTATAGACTGGCTTATGGCTCTCAAAGATAGACAGTGGTTTAATCAGTTTTGACATAGACTTGGTTCCCATATATTAACTTGATATTATACCCCTTTACCTGATTATGCATGCACGCCTTAGCAATTTAGCTGTACTAGAAGCTATTGCAATGGCTGGTAAATAATTAAATGATTTGTTTTACCAGAATTCTAGTGCTATCGAATGGCTTGATCTCAGAGTACGACTCGCCTAGTAACCTCCTGCAGAAGAAAGATGGCGACTTCTACAGCATGGCCAAAGAGGCGGGATTAGTCTCGTGAATAAGATGAGATTTAGATAAATGACTTCGTCTACATTATCTCGGCCTGTGGAAGTACATGAATGTGCAATATACAGACTCTAAGCTTTAATCAGATTGTTGTCATCTATCGCGGTGGGCCAAATACCGCATTTACCATTGTTTAAGATAACAGGGATGTGTATGTGTTTTGTGGTTTGAGCTGGAGGAAAGTATGGTTAGATTCTCCCCCTAGGCCATGCTCTTTCCAATGGACCTTTCAACTGTATTCAACCATCATATGACGTCATAATCAACTACGTGACGTATAGAATGACATCTCAATCAATGATGCCATTATGACGTCATGAATGGCGTAGATAAGTACGTCACGAACGAATAGTTGAAGACGGACTATGTGTTGTTGTACGAATTGTATGTCTTTATACTATTTAATAAATATCCTGTTGAATATTTTGAAACTAATTTGACTGGGCGCTATTGCATGTGTAAGCTAGCGATTTCAAACGATGTACCTTTATTCTATATTGTTCTAAACTGATCCGAAATGATTTTCCTTAATCGATTTTAAAACAAGAACCTAAACAAATTTAAGAAAGGAATTTTGAATTCGCCAAGATAAGGCCAGAATTTAATTTATTGAAAATGAATTCGTCAGCTTTACAGGATCTGTAATGCGTTGGATATTGTATGTTGAACGGTGGACAACTTTGTCAGAGTGAGAGGAAATCACAACAAGAGAGTGATTGCAGGTAGATTCAATTTTTTTCTCTTTATATCCTTTTTCAAACAGGTCTATACAGCCTATGAAATTCAATTTATTAATAAAATTCCAAAAACTAAATATACTACCTTCGTAAGAAATAGTTTATATAGAAAAAACCCACAAAGAAAACATGACAATAATTCGAAATGGTTCTCATATAATCAGAAACCTTCTATCACACAAGGTGATAGGTATAATAAAACGAATACAAAAAAATTCGTCCCCCACCTTACTTTCCCACTAGATCGTATAGCCCAAACCCCTGTACCATATTAATCACTTCCATAGTATTTCCCAGATCACTTTCACATAAAAACTTTCATATTTAATTTGTTCTTAACCATCGAAAAGTCCTGCAATTTGACATTATGCTGGGTTTTTCTTCATTAACGAAATTTCCGAATTTAAATGTTCATAATGTCACTTTTTAAAAGTTCAAGAATAATATTCAACTGCACGTCTCAAATCTGCAACTCTACATTGGCAGTTGACTACATCAGTTACGCCGAAAGCTGCTCTTCTCCCCAGGAAACTATGAATTTCTACGTCATCCCAAGGACAGACAATCTACCTCAAACTACATATTCTTGTTGTACAAATCTACGGGTAAGGGTAAAACCTGCAGCTGTGGTAATTTAATGAACGAACATGGCCGCACTCAACAAACGGTAGCCCAACGGCCCTCGGTTGCTGCTCTAGCAAACTTGATGTGTGTTGACAGATGGATTACAATATCTCGAATCATGTGGTTCTGCCTATCGTAGACAACTTGCGCAAACTATTTTCCCAAGCCTTGCACACAAAGCAAAATAGTGCCTGCTTTAACCAATCACACTGACATTGTTTTGCAGTTATCTACCAATGCTTATCTTGTCCACAGCTTCCACGACTCTTGTCGTACAATTTGCTAGAATTTTCCCGTAAATCAGTGCTATATCCCTACGCCGCCAGTGCAGATGACCATTGCACTAACCCATGCATGAAATGACACCCACACACGTACGTCACCAAACTTAAAGTTACCATACCGCAACAAAATATGTAAAATTAAAACTAGTGAAAATACTGACAACCATTGTGACACAGTGACGTCACCAGCGGTGAAATCACACTCGCCCTGTACAAGATTTGATTGTAGTTCGTACAATCAACTTACACCCACATGCCTTAGTTACAAAATATTCAACAACTTAACTGTATAGTTTTCCGGAAATTGCTAGTCAGGACATTCGGCGATCGATCAATCCCAACACGGCGAAGTGTGGGTGGAGCTTAGCTAGTGATGGGTGGGGCATAGCTAAAACTGGAAAGGGCCATTACATGGAATTGTGCAATCTCATGTTGTCTTAGGGAAGATCCCCTGAGAGAGGGGACCAGGTTCAAAGTGGTATCTATGTTTCTATACATGATCTAATTTAAGACAATTGTATTATGTATATAAAATATATTTCTATATTTGATGATTTGTGCAATACACAGTTTCATTCTTGGAATGGCAGATCGTACATCCCTCTAGTTACAATCCAAATTACATGCAATGCCGCCAATATATAATTCTCTACTTATTTAATATAAATCATACCAGGTTAGATAATTTCAAATAACTGTTTTTAAAATACTGAAATCTGTTCACATAATGATGTCTTTGAAAGCTGTTAGATATCATATCATCTATGTGCTGAGGACACACTTCATTGGGTTTCCATAATTTACATTCCATTTGTCTCCACGTCTATCTGTGTCTGACTGAGTTGGTTAATCTCGTCACAGAACTCACATACTGAATCATTTTCGTGGTTAGTTGTCCGGTGAGATCTTACGGGTATACTTGTTGGTATACTTGTTGCTATATACGAATATATGTTGTTGTGTCGGATGCGTCTGGTGACATTGCTGGGGTAACTGGCCATCTTCGGTCCATTGCGGGGTCATCGATAACTAGGATAAGTGGTTTGGTCAGTCGATCTGCGAGCAGATTCTCCATTAGTACCTTTAGATTCTGTGTCTTGCTGATTGGGACCTTGTACCATTGGCCCTGTCAACCACCTCAGCAGCGTGTGCAACAAGATATTTTCCCCATGTCCCGAAGGGGCGATGATCAACACCACCTGGCTAGTTAGTAGTGTCATTTGGGAGCTGCCGTGACCATTTCGTGCGAAGGAAGGGTTGATGATTTATTTTGATATTTTAGGGTACTCCAGCACAGGGCCGAATCCAAGATGGCCACCACTCGTCGGAGCAAAAAAAATGGAAATTACAATAACTTTGCATCTAATTAACTTAGAAGCATGTGCCATTTCTATAGATTTTCTAGTTGAGAAAGCAAATGGAATAAAATGAATTGGGTTTTATGGTAAAGGTCAGGGTCAAACTCCAATATGGCTGCATAAACCATACCAAGATCTCGTATTTTGATTAAACATGATATAATTAATAAATTACATAATTAATATGTTTATTCCAACTACTTCATCAACAAAATATAATTACATGTGTATGTATTACTTTTGTTTTCTGGTACATCTCATGTTAACTATGTGACTCACTTTTGGACAACTATTGCACAAGAGCCAAATTATTCTTATCATGACAGCATATGCATGGCTAAATGACTCAGAAGTAGAAAATGTTGTGCATTGCATTGTCATTGACATAATTAACACAGGTAAATATAATAAAGAAACACACATTTTTACTAAATCCTATCCTCTAGTGGTACAGATAAGATGCCAGAGTCAGAGTCTGTCTCATTATTTAAAGACTCGTCATTTGTTGGTAGGTACTGGTCAGTCAGATGAAGTCTGATCATTGGATGCCTTATCATCAGATACCCTATCATCAGATACCTGACAGACACCTCTACTGGAGCTAATATCATGCCACTTTGTGGTAGCGACTGGGAGACATCTGCCACCGACAAAATTCCCGCCATGAGTGAGAGGTGATTGGTGAACGTTCGCAGTAAATTCTTCTGAATAAAGGCCAAATAGTTAGCACCCATGATATGCAGCATTATACCGTCATGACCAAGAGGCAGGCACATTGTTGACTTTTTTCAATTTTATCACTTCACTGCTCTCGCTTCTCCTGCTGTGCCACTCTTTCTGTCAAAGTAGATGTAGCGTATGACGAATTACTTACGGTCAAAAATAGTTTCATCCGTAACTGGCAAAGCCTACATACACACACTTTCAAAGAATGTTACATGCCTCAAGATCACTAGCAACTTGAGTGTAGATTGTTGTTTCGCCATGACCATAAACTCCTGAGTTGCTATCGCTTCCACTGAGAACATGGAGTGGAATAATGAGATACATTATTGTCACAGAGCAAGAGAATTCCTGCCTTCTCTTTATGCACAGCAGACCGTTTGTTTGATGAGATACATAGGACGCTTGTACACATATGTCTGTATTCTCGCTGTCTATTGTGGCATCATCTTCACAACCAGCATTATGCATTGCTTCATAAATTAAGAAGATTTTTGTGTCTGCCTCTGCTTGCTGACACGTGAAGTATGGCACTTCGCTATTGGTCTGGGGATTGAATGACCCATTGCCCACACAATATATCTGCCGAGCTGCTGTGGAAAACGCATTCTTTAGAAAACCATTCAAACCATTAATTCTTTCACGCTGTGTTCCATGAATATCAACTACTAGACAATTTTTAGTAATCTGTTTGATATGCTGGGCTATCTTGACCAAAAAGCGTCAGTTCCAGTGGCAGAAACAGGTCCTAGTCAATACAGCACCAGCATTGGCAGATTATCTTGTTAGGTCTTGAGGTTTATTAGGCTTTGCAGGGTTCAAAGGGTTACTGCGGCACTTCAGTATTTGCATTAATGGTGATTAGTGTGTTGTGCATGGTCACAGTGTGTTGGATAGATCTATGTTGTCAGGGGTATCGAAAGTGTCAAATGATAACAGATGGTTGACTAGCCCGTCAATCTGGTGTATTGGCAAAGCCAAGCTCTATTCCCGCAGTCTATGGTTGGGTTAATTTGTAACGTGCAGATTGGATTCACGTGAGTTGAATTGGTGGTGATAGTGTTGGGTAGTAGTAGTAGTAGTAGTAGTAGTAGTAGTAGTAGTAGTAGTAGTAGTAGTAGTAGTAGTAGCTTGCTTTGTTTTTACGACTGATGTTTTTAGAGCTAGGGTTGATTATCAGTGAGTCCAAACATTGACAAATACAGATGTACGACACATCAGTATCCGCCAATTATGGACTCCCTAACAATTTTCTTACATGATTTTCTATTTAGGATCTGTTCTCGTATCTTTGCGCTGGTGTTGTTCCATAATTTTGTGGCTGTTATTGTAATGCGCTGTGCTCCTGTTTCCGTTCTTGTGAATTGTGTATGTAGATTATGTTTATTTCTAGTATTGTGCGTGCGTGCGTGCGTGCGTGCGTGCGTGCGTGCGTGCGTGCGTGTGGATGCCAGTGTTGAATGTAAAGTTGGAGGTTATGGCTTGTGGCAATGCATTGTGGAGAAAGTCTCTTACAATATTATACATCTGTAATTTGCCTATGTCTTTGAGTTTAAGTAATTTCGCCGTTTTGAATATATTCTGGCCAACTGCTGGTTTAGTTAAAAGCTTTATGCATTTTTTCTGAAGGTTTGAAGTTTTGTTAGTTTGCTCTTGTGTGCTGCAGTCCAGATAGCATTGCAATAGGTGAGATGAGGGAGGACAAGTGTGCAGAACAGAGTTTTAACGGTCTCTGGTGTCATGTATGGCTTTAGTCTTTGGATAACACCTATGCCCCTGGCCACTTTTACCATAACTATTTCAATTTGATTAGCCCAGGTCAGATGTTTGTCCAAGTATACTCCAAGAATTTAGTGAATTGAGCTTCTTCGACCTCCTTACTGTTAATGTAGATCACAGGAATTTAATTTTTCCTTAGTTTTGTCATGTTTGTAAATAACATATACTTTGTTATATCGACATTTAGTGATAGTTTATTTATTGAGAACCAATTCGTAATTTCTTCCATTTCTTTATTTAATGAACCTTTCCATTTTTAGCTATGCCCCGCCCATCACTAGCTAAGCTCCACCCACACCTCGCCGTGTTGGGATTGATCGATCCCCAAATGCCCTAGCTATAAAATTCCTGAAAACTATACAGGGAAGCTGTTGAATATTTTGTAACTAATTTGACTGGGTGCTGTTGCTGCCTATGGCAGCAACAGCGCCCAGTCAAATTAGTTTCAAAATATTCAACAGAATATTTATTAAATAGTAAAAGCAAACAATTTGTACAACAACGCATAGACCGTCATCAAATATGCGTTCGTGACGTACTTATCGACGTCATTCATAACGTCATTCATTATGATGTCATTGTACACACCACGCAGTTCATTATGACGTCATATGATGGGTGGGTACTCTGGAAAGGTGAATTTTGCATATAACCTATCTATGTTCTCATCGCTGAAAAAGGCATTGGTGTCATCAGCGAATAGTATTAGTGGCATGTACTTACAGAGGTTTGGTAGGTCATTCATATAGATATAGAAGGAACAGCAGGGGGCCAAGAATAGATCCCTGAGGGACACCACAAGTTAGTTTTCTGGTTTCAGAGCATGTTGCACTAAATTGTACGCATTGAGTTCTTTCACTTAGATAGCTCTGACACCAGTCGAGTGTACATCCTCTTATACCTTAATAGGCAAGTTTATCTAATAGGATTTGCTGGTTAATTGTGTCAAAACATTTCGAGAGGTCCAAAAAATGCCCATTATGCTTTGCTTTTTTTCTAACGATTTGATAATTGTAGTGTTTTTCATGGAATCCATATTGCTGTTTATATAAAATTGATTTTTTATCCAGATAGTTTATCAGTCTATTACACATTAAGCGTTCTAAGAGTTTTGAGAAAAGTGGAAGTATGATCGAGACTGCTCTGTAATTTGAAAGGTTAGAATCCTTGGCTTTGTATATTGGTGTGACACGGGCTATTTTTAGTTTTGCTGGGAAGATACCTTGCACTAATGATAGATTGCAGATGTGGGTGAGTGGAATAATCATATCCTCTGCACAGGTTTTAAAGATACGCCATTTAACGCCATCGATACCGGCACTTTTTGTTGGGTTGAATGTGTTTAAGATGTTAAGAAGTTCTAGGGTGTTAGTATGGTGGTTAAAGAAAGATGACGGATAGCTGCCTGTGAGGTAGTTGGTAAATTCGTTGTTAGATGTTGGCTGAATCTTATTTGAAAGTTCTGGGCTTATATTGACAAAATAATCATTAAATCCATTAGCAATTTCGAGTTTGTCTGTAATGACCTTGCTAGTGCAGAGAAATTGAGTTTCTTGCGCTTTGTTTGTCTTATTTAAAAGTGATTTGATAATTTTCCATGTCTCTTTTATGTCATTTTTTTACTGTTCAAATTTACTATCGTAATATGTATCAAGGATGGCGAAGTGTTATAACACTTTAGTATGCTACTAATTAGAAACTTCGTTGATTCTTCATTTCTTGATTACGTCCGCGAAACTCCTAAGTCATATTTCTAGAAACGGTTTCCTCTAGCCAAGGGGACTGTTGGCTTTAGGAAGCACAATACTTAGCCGTTTTTATTATTTGATCTAGTTTATTTCGGTATTTTTAAATAGGGTTTCGCTATGCTTCGTTTGACACTTAATGAATGTCAAGTATAGTTGATGTTTTTGTGGCAGGCAGCTATAAGTCCATTCGTGATCCACGCAGTAGCGTAGCCAGGGGGAGCACTCCACCCCCCCCCCCCCCGATCGGATTGACCAGTCGGGTACCGGCCGTACCAGCTAAGCTGGGTACACGCCGCCCGTCCTGGATTTGTTCCCTGAACACGCCCCCATGGGTAGAGCCATAAGCGTATATGGGCCTATGAGAGAGATCGCATTGCGAAAACGACTAAGTGCACATAATGCGCATGCGCGCGCTTAGATGCTATTTTTGATGGAGCACCTGAATTATGACCAAGATAGGATGACGCTTTTAGTGTACCGAGATGGTACCCTGTAATCCTTTTTGATTACCTATTCCCGTTAGATCTGGCATTAATCAAGAACAAAATTCGAAGGGCTTTTTAAATCTGTAAACCATTTCAAAATCGGTTAAGAAATGGCTGAGTTATCCACGGAAAACCCTTCTTGGTTGGCTTCAAAATATTGCCGTGACGTCATAACCACGTGGGCGCAGAACTTCTAGAATGTTCTAGAACATTCGACTGCGCTATTATTAGCTACGCGCTGATTGGCTGTTGCTTGAACGATGATTGGTTGGAGCCTGCACATGTGACGTCACGAGGAGTATAAAAGGAGACGCGATCCAGAGATCGAGACCATCCTCGGCCAGGGGCCGAACAGGTTGGACCTGTGCTAGCTTCGGTTTCTGACGGGTTCTCTCCCGTAGCTAGCAGTGCCAACACACCGCACTAAAAACAATTGTGTAACTCCCTACTTGCGGGAGCAATTTGGAACTTTCTAACTATCGTTCACGAATATCAATATCTACTTCGGAACACGAACTTGCGATGAGGCCTTTACGGCCTGAATATGTGATTCTACAGATGTAGAGGCAGAATGTTCTTTGATGGATGACTCGCCGGATCTGCCGGCCATGCCTAAAAGTGGTATTTCAACTGTCACCGCACTAATGTCGTGTAGGGTCCTCCAACTTTCGACCGCAGCAAGTAAACTCTACCCGGTGCGTCTTCAGAGCTGGCTGACGTACCCACCACCATTACACTTTGTTTTGTATCTTCATTTGCATCTGACAACCCCCGCTTGTGATCGGGTTGTTTACAACTTCCATTCATGCCATCGGCGTATGGGAACTTTCTTCACAGCAGTAGTACTATTGTATCTTTTGCGGACTGCTTGTTAGACATCCTATTAGGCTTACAGTGCCGAGTGTTGTACTCCCTCCATGATTGTTCTTGCAGGAATCCTGTTTGCGGAAACCAACTTGCAGGAACCGACATGCAGGAACTTTCCAGCTTCCTGAAAATGCATCAATGCACGTCAAGTATTGAATGACGTATCAATTTCAGTAACACTGTAGCCTAACTTAAGAATAACTACCGAGTATTCAAGTAACTATACTTCACGTTTTAATTATTTCACTATATATATACTTCTCTAATTATATTGTATCCGTAAGAACGGTCCCGATGACTAAAAGGTACCATAACGGTTTTGGGAGCCCGAGAGTTGTAATTTCTGTATTTGTTTATAGTTATTCTCATTTTCTGTAAGGTGTTTTACTAACCGCACCATAGTAGATTCGTTAACCTGTGCTAAAATATATAATTCTGATCACATTACACTGTATTGATTGCTCTGGTTAGTTTATTTATATATATATATATATATATATATATATATATATATATATATATATATATATATATATATATATATATATATATATATATATACACCTGTGCAAAAGTTAAGCACCAGCAAAACCAATAGAACGTAGAAACATGATGGTACAACTAGGCTGCCATACTTTTTGTCCCCGCGTTAGCTGACATAATTCCAAGTACGAAATGCACATGCATGCATGACTTCACGCCGCTTGATGTCCGTGCGTGGCGGGAAACAGCACACGTGTTCAGTTATGTAAAAGTCCAGTTTGAGGTGTAGAACATTACATACAGATTTAGGCGACAAGATTAGGAATTTTGTGTTCATGACCGTGGTTTATTTGTACAGAGAGAATTAGCTCGTGATTGTGAACCGCTATGGCAGGACGAAGGTTAAGTGATCGTGTGAAATGGCAAATCATAGGCATGCATACCACTGGTATGTCATGCAGAGAGATTGGCAGACAGCTGAACATTAACCATACTGTAATCAGTCGTTTGATTGCAAAACATGGGCAAACTAACGAGGTGAAGGACAGGCCTAGATCTGGAAGACCGAAGAAGACTACTGCCCGTGATGATCGAGCCCTGGTACGCCTTGTTAGGAGATCTCCATTCACCAACAGCAGAGTGCTCAGCCAGCAATGGGAAACGCACAATAGAGTGTCAATGTCTACCGTCAAAAGGAGACTGTATGCTGCTGGCATGAAAGCTAGGAGACCTGTCAGACGTCCTCTCCTCACTGCACACCACAAAGAGGAGCGTCTGAGGTGGTGCAACGAAAGAAGACACTGGAACATGAGATCCTGGAGACGGGTACACTGGTCCGATGAAAGTCGGTTCCTGCTTCATGCCACAGATGGTCGAACTCGTGTATGGAGGTCCAGACGCACGGCGTATGACCAACGTAACATCAAGGAAGAAGTTCCATTTGGTGGAGGTTCCGTTATGATATGGGGGTGCATCTCATTTGATTGTAAGCTGGATCTGTTGACTGTACCTGGAACACTAAATGGACAAAGATATCAAGATTCCATACTGGATAGAGTTGTGGTCCCTCATTTTGTAAATCATGCACCTGGAACCCACCCTATATTCATGGATGACAACGCCCGACCACATCGTGCTAGAGCTATGCATGAATACCTCTGCCAGAATGCCATCGAAACCCTACCATGGCCAGCAAGGAGCCCTGACATGAACCCTATTGAGCATATCTGGGACATTCTGGGAAACATGGTGAGAAGGAGGGATCCTCCTGTGCAGAACCTACAGGAATTAACAGACGCACTCCATCTTGAATGGCAACGAATACCACAATGGCGTATCAGTCGGTTGGTGACCAGCATGAGACGTCGTGTCCAGGCCGTCATCCAGGCACAAGGTGGATATACCCGGTATTAATAATGACAGTCTCAAACTCGTGCACAGATGTTAAACTTCGTTTTCAGACACCATTAATGACAATCTAGCCACGTGTGTCAACTGTAGGGCAATAGTTGTCAGTTGTGTCAACGTAACCATATTCAGGCCTCGTTTTCAAGTTCAAACAAAAACATACAGTGTTTCCCCACCATCATAATCAGCATTCCTCTAGTTGCATTATTACCTCTTGCACTAAGATGGATGGGTACATACATGTTTATGCTATTGCTTTCTTCATAGCACATGAATATACCCTCGCATGTGCGTAAAAATAGGGTGGTGCTTAACTTTTGCACAGGTGTATATATATATATATATATATATATATATATATATATATATATATATATATATATATATATATATATATATATATATGGCCAGTAGCCATCAGTTCATATGTTTTGTTTATTCATAGAAAATATATGACTGCAGTGCACGTAGGAAACACCATACAGCAACACTTATATATGCAGCACTTTCTCCCGCCACCAACAATTTTTCACTGAGGTCGCTATCCATGCTATAACTATGTTTAGCCCGGCATGCTACCGACTAAACCGTTTCTATTCAGCTCTATAGGATAGGTTTAATATGATTAGAGACACTTTCTTCGTTAAAAAATCTGTAGTATATTCTTCTCTTCCGGCAGTGTAATAATCTAGCCCTGCACTCCGGTAAGACTCATAACTCCAAGATTTTGTCTCTCTTCATGCTCCACTCAGCCTTGTGGCTTCTTATATGTTTGGATGTCCCTATCCGCACCATGGGCTGATCCGACTCTGGGAAACTATTGGGGTTTCCGAGCGGTGATGGCCAGGGTGTGGTATCACATACATTCCATCTGTATCTTCGGATACTTAGTAGTTAGCACTTTTGCCAATGTAGGAAAGCACTGCGAAAACATATCTTAATTATTATTTTATTTGCTGAACAATCCTCCCGCACCACAGTGGAAAACTGGGCAACTTGTATATAAACCTAGCGACAGGTTAAAGGTTAGTTCCATAGGATCCGGTGACGGGTTAGATGCGTATCCCCACTGAATTCCATAAGAATGTCTGGGCATGATATTTAGATCTGCCACGCCCTTATGGGAAGGACATTTACGGTGGGTATTCGTCTCCCTTACCCCCACCATAACGATAGGAAAATTGTCTAATAATGCTTTCGTGAAAAGTAACCTATGTCCTGTAACGTGTTATGTGGTTACGGAGTGGGATGTCCGGATTCTTATCCAGTTCGGGGCTCTTACTAAGTAACATGTATGAGCGCTGTCTTCAGTATTGATGTCTTAGGGCATCTGTTCTCAATGAAGGCCCGCATAAATAAAGCGGCAACTACTAATTCAGCATACTAAGAATCACATAAGACGGTGATGAGGGAATCCATCTGGAATCGCTCGTCCAGTCTTCACGTAAAACAGCACGCAATCCTATAGTCATAATCTCACTAGGTATGGTCTTTTCTTCCTCAAGCATTTTTGGTTGAAATATTAGAGTGGGCCCATTTTTGCCTACTACTCTTCTCCCAGCAGTGGCGACACCTTCCCGAGACGGAGGCCCACACGAGGCAAGTACACGAGGCACTTGCCTCTCGCAAGGATTCAGCGACGACGGTCCACGCAAGGATAATACTCCTCACCCAATCTAGCACTAGGAGTAGCGCAGGCACATAACTTTTCGTCCGTGATAATCTTCTTCCTTTCAGCTTAGAGGTATAATAACTTATATTAAGTTAATTAGTTAAGTCTCGTGTACGGGAGCCTCCCTTGCATGGATACCTCTGCGGCGTCTGTGTGGTACCGCTGGGAGCCCCATGTTTAAAAGTTCATCTACCTGTCTCTATGTCTCATATTTTCGTGTGCTCTTATTTTAGTTTTATCTAGCATATTTATAATTGTTTGGGTAAAATCATTGTATAGACGTATATTTTTAGGTCACCAAATCAAATCTTGTAAGTTCATAGATCACGAAATTGCTATGGACAGGCATACTGGTGACACAAATTCTTGGGATGAGACAGTTGTATTTAATGTTCGCGACGATGGTCGCATGGCCCCACTGGAATGATAGAGTTCCACCGGCCTTAGGAGCCGTTTTTTGTTACCCGCAGGGCAGTCTCGTACAAGGTCCATCAGCCTGAGACTGGATGCTAACCAGCGTCATCATTCGTCGTGCACTTGTGCCGCGGCGAGTCGACATGATACACCAGAACGGCCCGACACTACCACACGAGCTACAGGTGGTGCCCGATGTGGGGCTCGAAGAACATCAGTAATTACATGCAGCGAACTCACACCCACACCATACAGTGAGGTTAGCTCAATACCTTCTCCACTTAGTGACAACTTCCTCGATCAAGAGGTGGCGTCATATGATGAATTTTCAGCTCACATGCTCACCGACTATGCCAGCAATTCAGCGGAATCAACAACGCTGCGATATAACCTGTTTTCGCCTGCCAGCGACAGCACGTTTCGGGATGCCTCACAGGCAGGAACAGAGTTCAGAACTATATTGGACGTCCGCGACAGGCCACCACCAACAACATAGCCGAATCGTGGATGACCCCGACAAAGACCCGATTACGGGCATCTCAATATTACTACTATCGTTCACCCGTGTCATCTACGGAGACCATATGGTCAGGTGATAATCCACATTACAGACAACCTCCCGCACCACCACCTTGTAGCGCAACGCTATACTCAAGGGGGACACCACAGCATTATCGGGAGGAATCGGTTTCGCCGGTACATCAGTCACGCCACACATCATGACCATCAGCCGACTGCACCACCACCATATGAGGAATATCAGTCCTCCCCTCAGGGAGAATGTCCGCGTAATCTTCACAACATTCCACCATCCCGTCCATAGACTCATGCCAGTCTATGGCTCTACAACCGGGGCCGACTCATTAAATTGGAGTACGCGTGTCCTCGCTCCTCAGCATTCAGCATCGACGGGAAACACGACCACCACCACCACCACCTGCACCATGACCAGCCTCCGCATATTTGTCAGATTCTCAGATACCCACACCACCCGGATTTCAGCCACTTCATTCTTCCCGCGGTCTTGGCCGAGTCATCCTCCCTCCCGAATTTAGTGGGGAGAATGACAGGACCAATTATAAAATACAGTTCGAGATCATAAGTCGGACTAACCACTGGAACGATCAGCAAATGGGTGAATATCTCGCCGCAAAGCTTTCCGGAAAAGCCCTTCAAGTTCTTGCGGATCTTGGGACTGACTACACACCCACCTACACACAATTAGAACGAACATTGACGGAGCGATTTAGCGACACAGCCCTTGGAGAAACCAGTCATCTTCAACTTAAGAACCTCCGACGATGCGCGGGAGAAACTCTTCCGGAGTTAGCCAGCCGAATCACGAGGCTAGTCACCCACGCATATCCGAGCACCAATACGGAAAGCATGATCCATCTGCATCTCGACACTTTTATCAATGCATTGAGCGGTGAACCCGCCCTGAAAGAAAGTTAGTTTGGCCCAATTAACGGCAACCGCAGTTCATATAGAAAACTTTCTGGAGTGGGAAAAGAGTAGCTGACGTCAACTTCATACTATCAATGAGATAGAGGGTGCGGCTATTACCCCGCCCGCCAATGCTCCCCCCAGTTCATCAACACCAACCGCACAGACATCACCACCACCAGCTATACAGAATTCCAATCAGAATCAAGCGCCTGGAGGAAGGGGGGCGTGCCTGTAGAGGACCCTCCAACGGGGCCACCGGGTGCGGGAACCAGCGCAACAATAACAACAGCAACAGCAACATGAAAGAACGGATAGACGAGATCAATAAGCAGATCTCAGCACTCACAAATTTAGTCACGACACTTAGCACCAATCTCGCCACCACGCAGCTTAGGACAACAAACATCACCAGCACCACACCACCACCGAATACCTGTTTCGGATGCGGTCAGCCAGGCCATTGGAGGAAGCGGTGTCCTAACCGACCTCCTTCCACCACGCCTGTTTCCGACTGCAGCACACCACAACCAGAGAAGCAGTCAAACTCCTGAGGGCACCGAATCATCTAGAGCCACATCGGTGCCCAATACCACTTCCTGGCTCAACTGTGGCCTTCGTACAACAACGTTCAGTGGCCAACCATCATCCACCTAAATCAGCTTTTACACAAACACCCAAATGCATGGCTTCACACATGTCAATGCCTACGTTGCCTCCCCCATCCGCAGCATTGCCATCCCCCTCTTTTTCCGCCTATAACAAGCCTTCTTTCCTATGTAAAATGGCAGTGGTAGGTTGTAGCACCTCCGCTGAAACAACGTTTTTGCAAGCACCACGTCCCCCCACCAAGACACTAAATTCTCGGTGTCTTTGGTGGTATGCAGAACATCACCCCATCCAGCAACATCTCCCGCATCCACAGATAGCAGCAACACAGGAGAGACGGTTCACTCTGCCTCATGGATTCGCAAGCGCCGACGTAAACAGGGAAAAACACGCCCTTGGCGGCAGCACTGTTTCTTCACCAAAACATCCCATGAAGTATTGTAGGAAATGGCGTGCATAGGTAGCGCTTATCCATCATCCCATACGCACCGCTGTCTACACCAATACAGCATATCCTGAAACAGCAACATCTCCATCACCATTGCTACCCCCAGCTCCGTCTTCACTGCAGCCCTCACAGCAGCGGCGACAACGAACTAGCCCTTTTCTCACTCAGCCATCTACCACATTAAGAGAAGCAATTAGGAAACAGTCAGAGTACATACAGAGTGATTCCGTTCCGACGCCATTGTCACAGACGGCATCATTGGAAACTCTTCCACAGGTATACTGCAAAGTAATATACAAATGTGCCTGTCTGTTTAGTGGCATTTCCACCAGTACCACCGTCGACACTGGTGCCTCAATCACTGTATTTAACAAGCGCTTGTATGAGAGCATCCCACCTCATTAAAAGCATCCGCTTAAACCTACAAACATTTACCTACAGACGGCTACGGGAGCTGATGTGCCCGTAGCCGGTGTAGTCAATTTAGTCATCCAAATAGAGGAGATGCAATTCATACAGCGAGTTGTCATCGCCTCTATTCATAACGATGCCCTACTTGGCTCTGATTTCCTCAGTGCCAGCGAAGCCATCATACACTGCAAACAACAGGAACTTGACATACACGGCCCACGAATACCTCTTGGACCGGCGGCATCATTATACGACACGTGTGCTGTGATATTATCCAGTACAGCCACAGTTGAGCCGGGACAGGAACAAATCTTATGGGCCACCGCACCACAGTTAGGAAGCAACACACACATTGCCATGCTGGAACCCGATCCAGATTATATGATCGCCTCACAGTGCGCAAGTCCCTGCATAATAGTAGACACTACTAATAAGGAAAATATACCTTTTAGAGTGTTTAATGGTACCGCAGATCCCATCACTCTGGAACCCGGAGTACGCTGCGGCCATTTAGTAGACATAATCTCATTGGAATTACCTGCACCTGCTGACACACCACCACATATGACTGATGATTTACCCAAACATTTACATGATTTGTATCTACGTGCCACAGTTGGATTACTGCAATCACAGAAACGTGAAATTCGGAAACTACTACATAAATATCGCGATATGGATCTCGGAGAAACTCACTCCATCGACACAGGCAATAACCGCCCCATACGACAACCAGTACGACGTCTTCCCATTCATAACAAAGCAGAAGTACACCAACAAGTGAACGGCATGTTGCGGACTGGTATAATTGAACCTTCAGCATCTCCATGGGTAGTGCAGACTACCGCCACCTTAATGATCTTAGCGTTAAGGACGCTTATCCATTACCCCGGATAGATCAGGCCTTGGATTCCTTGTCCGGAACCAAGTGGTTTTGTACCCTTGACTTGGCTAGCAGTTACTGGCAAGTAGCCATTGAAGAGCCTGACATGGAAAAGACCGCATTCGTTTGTAGGGATGGCCTTTTCCAATTCCGCAAGATGCCCTATGGGTTGTGCAATGCTCCTGGGACTTTTGAACGACTCATTGAGCAGGTATTAACCACCAAGCAATGGGAAAGCTGTCTTTTTTACATCGACGACGTAATAGTCTTCGGACCAACGTTTGACCAAACATTAATAAATTTGGACACCGTGCTATCAAGATTCCGCACGGCCAATTTGAAACTCAAACCGAAGAAATGTCATCTCTTTAGACAGAGCGTTTTGTTCCTGGGACATGTCATATCCGGTGATGGAGTGGCTACTCAGCCATCAAAAACTAAGGCAGTAGCAGAGTGGCCTCAGCCCTCTTCAGTTACGGAGACACAGAGTTTTCTTGGCCTATGCCAGTACTATCGCCGTTACATCCGACATTTCAGCGAGATTGCTTCACCCATCTACAAGATCACTGAGAAAGATCGACCATTTGAGTGGACAAGTGAGTGTGAAGGCTCCTTCAGGGCGCTGAAGGAACTCTTGACGACCGCCCCGATTCTTGCTCACCCTAATCCAAACCTCGATTTCATCTTAGACACTGACGCGTCAGCTTACGCTATAGGCGCGGTTTTTATCTCAGGTCACGGAAGACGGAACAGAGCAGGTATTGGGTTATGGTTCGCGTTTTCTAAATAAAATGGAGAGACGATACACAACCACCAAGTGAGAACTATTGGCGGCGGTCCATTTCATCAAGTATTATAAACACTTTCTGTACGGGCGCCCTTTTACACTCCGTACAGGCCATGCCTCATTACGGTGGCTCAGGAGCTTAAAAGATTTGGAGGGCCAGGTAGCGAGATGACAGGAATCCCTGCAGGCCTATAACTTTAACGTTGTTCACCGTCCCGGCAAATTGCATGGGAATGCCAACGTCCTCAGCAGAATCGGCGCGGAAGTTGAACACGAAGAGGCCGCCACCGTGGCACAGTCAACACAGCCATCTCCAGAGTTTCCTGAATTGAGGTGCGCAGAGTGGAATCTGGAGAAAATCGCACACCACCAAATATCAGACGTGCAGACACGAGATATATACGCGTGGATCCAGGAGTGGGTACGTCCTCACAAGGAATCGGTAACACGCGGAGATGCTTACTAAGGAAACACGCCTTGATTGTAGAGATTGGGACCTACGGCTCCCGTATGTACTCATGGCTTACCGCACTTCAGTACATTCCAGCACAGGCTACACCCCTGCTTCGTTAATGTTAAGCCGTGAATTAGCCTTACCCCTGAATCTGGCCACACCTCGAATACCAGGAGAGTATGTTGAAGTCATGCGGCAAATGATAGAACAAGCCCCCGAGTTAGTGAGAGGAACCTTAACCACTGCACACCGGCGGCAAAAAACAAGGCATGACCGAGGGTGCATGGAGATCCGTATGAAGCAGGAAGGATGGTTTGGGTACATGACTCACGACGGTCTGCAAGCGTGCCAAGTAAACTGAGTTACCAGTGGAAAGGCCCCTATGTCGTAGTAGGTAAGACGTCGGACGTGACCTACCGTATCCGTGCTTTGGATGGCCTGACCTCAGTCATCCACTTCGATCGACTTAAACCTTGTGTCAGTGACGACCCAGCACCAGAGCTCAG
This sequence comes from Chaetoderma sp. LZ-2023a, assembly GCA_034401795.1. Classification (NCBI taxonomy): domain Eukaryota; kingdom Metazoa; phylum Mollusca; class Caudofoveata; order Chaetodermatida; family Chaetodermatidae; genus Chaetoderma; species Chaetoderma sp. LZ-2023a. The sequence continues at coordinate 125,543,295 of CM067371.1, read as the reverse complement.
ACTGGGCGTTTCTCGTGACACCGGTACCCAGACTGATATTTCTACAGAAATTAGTATTCCCACTGTTAGCACAGACCACCGCGGTGCCAGTTCAGACCCACTTCTACCAAGCCAGAACATGGGTGAACAAGCAGCTAACGCTGACGACGATGACGAGATACGTACTCGCCCTCTCCCTCCTCAGCAAGGGTCTACTCGATCTGGGAAGTCGTATCTGAAGAATTTTGTGTTTGTTTTCTCCAAGGGACTGGATGGAAAGGTTGCTCCTCCGATCTCTTCCCATTCCCACCCACTTCATACTATGCACCCCCCCCCCTCATAGAGTTACCACAAGTGGAAGCGGAGGCTGACCCACGCCATGCTGCAACAGAGGAGGTGGGAAGGGAAGCAGCCTGTTCAGCAGGCTCTCGGCTCGAATTTGCCAGGTGTCTAAAAATTACGACAAGACACCAACCGTCGTGTAACGGGAGATGGCCACATCTCCCTCTCCAAAGGCCATCCCATCCACTTGGCCTACCATACTCCCCCGTGAGCAGTCAGGACATCATACAACAAACAGAACGTCAACACCTACAGAACACATCTGCCTTCAAGACTGGATACGTCAATTCGTTATTGCGCGTACATCACATACTTACTCAGTTATACTCAGCATAACAGAGACATTCAACATGGGAAACAACGTCATTTAGCAGCACCTACCAGTACTAATTAATTCCCGATAGAGATATAAAAATTCTCACAACAGTTCCTCTCGCACAAATTGCGGGAGAAATAATATCTCCAGCAGACCACACCTCCCGCAAATAACAACAGACTTGGCATTCACCAGCGTGGAAAACTGGAATGCGCCCACTACGCTTATAACATCGGCATCATACAGCAGCCTGGGCATCCCGACAACAGCATTATTATCAACACACAACAGCCGACAAATCTCCCACACACACCTTCTTATCCAGTTACGGGAGAACTGATCATTTGGATATAAGGAATGCATTACAGCCATCTACAGTACGCGTCACGGGAGGAACATTTGTCCAGCGATCCTCCCTTTTTCCCTTTTCCCGAAGTCGTACGGAAACAGCTAAATCTACACACTTCATTTACACGTAATAACAGTCAATATTATTAAGAGAGCAGGATGCCCGCATTGTCGTCAGTCATAAGTAGGATTTTTCTACCGAAAAATTGAATTCGACAATGGATTGATCAAAGTTATGACAGCATCCGACAGGTCATCCGCGCTCTAAAGTAACTCTGTCCCACCCACGGGCTCGGCCATTACAGAGTGAAATACCATCAGGGTTTGATAAAGTTGACGTTCACGCCGCCTCTCCCTCCCCACGTCACTGTCACCACAGCGCAAGTATCATCCACAGATAACCAGTCACGCGTATCAGATTCAAATCACCAACATGTCAGAAACCCAGACACTCAGGTTGACTGTATTCACGATCTCCGGACGACGGCATTGTAAATTATAATAACTGTGGCACACACTTTCGAGTTGTACTGTAATTTAACCATTATTAAATGGTATTAATGTGTCTGGTCTAGGCTGGGATGGAGCTAGTTCTGCCCATTGAGAAGAATGCATGGCCAGCCCTCCCGCTTGGAAAGCTCAGCTATTTTGACGGGATCAGCAACGTTAATCTACCGCCTGAATAGATCTGTTTAAACCACACATCAAATTACTTACAATTTTACTGTTAAATCTTTGATTAAGAACACAACTGCTCTACCGTGCTACAAATCATTAGATAAAAAATCTGACAGTATAGTTAGAGAGAATTTCAAAAATTCTCTTCCTTGCGTTCCAGTCTATAATCAACGCGGGCTGAGAACTACCTATTACAGACACCTATCAAGATGCATGTTAAAGAACTCGCGCAAAAAAGGGGACTTTATAAAGATCTTGATGTAACATATATATTTCTATCTCTCGCATATGCAACACGACTACACCTCGGCAACAGCATTTTGGCCGTCACCATGAACAGCATATATGTTTCCAATCAAACACGTGCTTTTTAGAACCACATAACATTTACTGCTATTTTTCAGTAAATTGGATCAAACGCTTTAAACACAAGAGCCGCCCAAAGATGCGACTACCACAGCGTGATGGAGGAGTGGCGAGGGTGAGTCAGAGTAATTGCCGCTGATGTCACCTGGCTCCCACACACCCCATCGAGTGCTCCAGCCTAAAATTAAAACAGGCCAGTTTATAAGCATCCAATCTGGAGAATCGCCTCACACTAATTAAAAGGTGAGGCCCCGCAAAGAAAAAGTAGTACCACGTTTCTATGTTAATCGAAGGCTGTTAAATGCGCGAAACTAAGACAGGGTTAACGAGCCATTCTTCCTATAATTAAAAGTACTCCCTTTATACGGGAAGAATTAATCCCTAGATGTCGAGGTCAGAAAAAGAGGAAACTTTCCATATAGGGCTGACCAAATCACCTAATAAAACTTTTGGGTGTGGTCATCCGCTGCCTGTGACGTCACCAAATAGTATAAAAGGAGGAAGCGCGCTCTGAAACTTTGTCTTCCCATCAAAGCTCGACACCAGGGAAGAACAGATAGCATTAGGCATCTTTCGTGTCGCAAACCAAATTCTGCTGTTTTATTATTATTTCATTATTATACTTGGCCTGGAAAGTTAAAATACAATGAAGTGATAGGGCATTAGGTTTGGAATAAGGTTCCCACAGCCAACTACCATACAGGAACGAGATGTCACTCCTTGAAGATTTAGCGTTATCGGATTCGTCTGAAGAAGAATCGGTACCAGTTCCAAAACGGTTCCCGTGCAGCTCATTATTAGCTAGCGGAGAGCCCTGTACCAGAACTTTTACGAGAAAATCCGACCACACCCTTCATGTTAATAAGGATCAGCTCTTCCAGTCAGCCTTCTGTGTGACGTGCCAGTATCTTTACACCGCTACTTGCTACGGGGTGACCCACATGGTCTGATATCATCACGGTGTGTTAGATGTAACATTAGTTCCTGGAGAAGAGAATGAGGATTGTGCCGTTTTAGCCACCCATTTCGAATCTCGGCTCCCGGTCAAAGTTCTCCCGACCGAGAAAATGGCCAGCACAAAGAACACTACTCGTAGATATCCCGTTAGTCATCGTCTTCCCGCGGCTACCGTAAGCAACGTACCGACAGTCAGACGTGAAATCCTGCCTGCAGCCGCGCCAGGAAGTGTTACCCTGGTACCAGTTACTGCATCTACACTGGTCCTGAAGAGGAGTAAGAAGCGAAGTCTTCCGCAGAATCCAGTCCGGCAGCACCCGCATCAGTTATTAGCCATCCGGCTACAGTAACTACACCCGCACCCATAGTGTCTAAAACAGTGTTAGCCAGTCAGCCAATTTCGGTAGTGATCACGACACATTGCGGAAATAGACATTCCAAGTTACCCGCAGTCACCATCTCCACCAGAACTAACCATAGACGAGGGACCAGGACCATTGCAGCATGTGGCGATTAGTATAACTCCAACCCGTGTCCACCTCCTAGCCTTTCTGACCCAGCTATCAGAAAGGTAACTACGCCGGAACGTCCATACGCGGGAAAGAGACGAATCGCCCACACACAGGACATTCAGCCCGTACCTAACGTTACCGCAAATCATCTGTTAAAATATGCTAAGTTTTGGAAGATGTCGTCGCCAACTGTATCCGCTCATGCATCACGGCCTCAGCCTATGGTACAGCTCACCGCCATCACCACGACAGCTACAGCAGCCACCACGACGACTACCACCACTACAGCATCAATGACATTAGCAACCACTAGTACCGCTGCTGAATTACGGATGAATATATTAGAACCGGCAGTAACTGTGAGAGACATTATGGACGTGCATATTTCCGCCACCATCACTTCAGATATTTCCGACAGTTCCAGTAATAGTGAACGCATCTCAGCAATGATAGTGCATCCACCGCGATCAACCACCATCAGTCGCGGGACACAGACTCAATGGGGAAATTTTGCAGCAGAGGTGTGATCATTTGTGATACAGCAGAAACATCAATGGTGCGATTTGTGGTATTAATTATTACTTTATTTTTTTAATACTTTTCTTCATTTATATATGCTAGATCAATTGAATCCCGTCCCTATGATGACTATGGTTATCCGACACAGCCGTGCACTCCAGTGCGTGGCTGTGTCCCACACGAAATGAGCACTGCCGACTCCGATGTTGTAAGAACGTTGTATGCAACGTAAAGAATAGAACATCCCGCAGTGCAATAATGTCATAATCCCGTCATGCAGTCTCAGCTAGGCTGGGGCTGCCTGATAAACTAACTGTTACGTTATTATTATTACATTATATTTTTCGCATTATTTTTCTTCCTGTCTTAGATGTCAGGACGAATATGGGGTTAGCGAGAGCTGCCCGTTGCGGACCCGCTATAACGGGCCACAACTATATTTTTAATAAATAATAAGAGATACGTGTTGCGTACCCCTTTATTTACCCCGGGTGCACAAGTAATTCGGAGTAATTCACTAAAAAAATACCCCATGAGGGTATGCTACATGGTTCATATATGTATATTTATATATATATTATTTTATTATATTATATATTTAAAAACTTATATTGTGGTACGTTGGAGCTTGGGTGTTCTCTGCGGAGATAATGATTATCCGCACTCGGAGAGAACACCCATGCGAGCTATTATTTAGAATTATTTACTAAATAAAGTTACAATGTGCTTTGTCTCTTGAATGCGCGTCTATTGCATCACTACTCCTCTCCGGCCATGCGCCGGCCTGGGAAGTCTATAATTCCTGCCTAGCGTATGTCCGTGCATCGATCCGCCATGCACGATTGTTTGCCATGGATGTCAAACTAGGAGGGGGTGGTGTAGTTCGGATTGACCGGTCGAGTACCGGCTGTACCAGCTGGGTACACACTTCCCATCCTGGATTCGTTCCCTGAACACGCCCCCCCCCCTGGGTAGAGCCATAAGCGTATATGGGCCTATGAGAGAGATCGCGTTGCGAAAGCGACTAAGTAAAGCACATAATGCGCATGCGCGTGCTTAGATGCTATTTTTGATGGAGCACGTAGTTTACGACCAAGATAGGATGACGCTTTTAGTGTACGGAGATGGTATCCTGTAATCCTTTTTGATTACTTGTTCTCGTTGAATCTGACATTAATCAAGACCAGAATTCGACGGGCTTTTTAAATCTGTAAACCATTTCAAAATCGGTTAAGAAATGGCTGAGTTATCCACGGAAAACCCTTCTTGATTATCTTCAAAAATCACGAGGAGTATAAAAGGAGACGCGATCCAGAGATCGAGAGCATCCTCGGCCAGGAGCCGAATAGGTTGGACCTGTATTAGCTACTATTGAGCGACAGATATTACGCATATAACTTCGGTTTCTGACGGGTTCTCTCCCGTAGCTAGCAGTGCCAACCCACCGCACTAAAAACAATTTTGTAACTCCCTATACTTGCTGGAGCAATTTGGAACTTTCTAACTATCGTTCACGAATATCAATATCTACTTCGGAACACAAACTTGCGGAGCGGCCTTTACGGCCTGAATATGTGATTCTACAGATGTAGAGGCAGAATGTTCTTTGATGGATGACTCGCCGGATCTGCCGGCCACGCCTAAAAGTGGTATTTCAACTGTCACCGCACTAATGTCGTGTAGGTTCTTCTAACTTTCGACCGCAGCAAGTAAACTCTGCCCGGTGCGTCTTCAGAGCTGGCTGACGTACCCAGCACCGTTATGCTCTGTTTTGTGTCTTCATTTGCATATGACAACCCCCGCTTGCGATCGGGTTGTTTACAACTTCCATTCGTGCCATCGGTGTACGGGAACTTTCTTCACAGCAGTAGTACTATCGTATCTTTTGCTGACTGCTCGTTAGCCATCCTATTAGGCTTACAGTGATGAGCGATGTACTCCCTCCATGAGTGTTCTTGCGGGAATCCTGTTTGCGGAAACCAACTTGCGGGAACCGACCTGTGGGAACTTTCCAACTTCCTGAGAATGCATCAACGCATGTCAACTACGGAATCATGTATCAATTTCAGTAACATGGTAGCCTAACTTAAGAATGACTACTGAGTATTCAAGTAACTATACTTCACGTTTTAATTATTTTGCCATATATACTTCTCTAATTATATTGTATCCATAAGAACGGTCCTGATGACTAAAAGGTACCATAACGGTCTTAGGACCGCTAGTTATAATTTCTGTATTTGTTTATAGTTATTCTCATTTTCTGTAAGGTGTTTTACCAACCGCACCGTAGTAGTTTCGTTAACCTGTGCTAAAATATATAATTCTGATCATATTACACTGTATTGATTGTTCTGGTTAGTTTATAAATATATATATATATATATATATATATATATATATATATATATATATATATATATATATATATATATATATATATGGCCAGTAGCCATCAGTTCATATGTTTTGTTTATTCATAGAAAATATAGGACTGCAGTGCACGTAAGAAACACTATACAGGAACACTTATATATGCAGCACTTTCTCCCGCCACCAACAATTCTAAACCGTTTCTATTCAGCTCGATAAGATAGGTTTAATATGATTAGAGACACTTTCTTCATTAAGAAATCTGTAGTATATTCTTCTCTTCCGGCAGTGCGATAATCTAGCCCCGCACTCCGGTAAGACTCATAACTCCAAGATTTTGTCTCTCTGCATGCTCCACTTAGCCTTGTGGCTTCTTATATGTTTGGATGTCCCTATCCGCACCATGGGCTGATCCGACTCTAGGAAACTATTGGGGTTTCCGAGCGGGGATGGCCAGGGTGTGGTATCACATACATTCCCTCTCTATCTTCGGATACTTAGTAGTTAACACTTTTGCCAATGTAGGAAAGCACTACGAAAACATATCTTAATTATTATTTTATTTGCTGAACAATCCTCCCGCACCGCAGTGCAAAACTGGGCAACTTGTATATAAATCTAACGACAGGTTAAACGGTTAGTTCCATAGGACGGTCGAGATGCGTATCCCCACCAAATTCCATAAGAATGTCTGGGCATGAAATTTAGATCTGCCACGCCCTTACGGGAAGGACATTTACGGTGGGTATTCGTCTCCCTTACCCCCACCATAACGATAGGATAATTGTCTAATAATGCTTTCGTGAAAAGTAAACTATGTCCTGTAACGTTTTATGTGGTTACGGAGCGGGATGTCCGGATTCTTATCCAGTTCAGAGATCTTACTAAGTAACATGTATGAGCGCTGTCTTCAGTATTGATGTCTTAGGGCGTCTGTTCTCAATGGCAGCCGTGTCTAATAGCTAGGTAGATACCAGTCATTTGCGGTCTAAAATAGTTCTTGTTTCGAAAAACTAAAAGCTAAGTAAGTGAAGCAGAAAGCCCACATAAATAAAGCGGCAACTACTAATTCAGCATACTAAGAATCACATAAGACGGTGATGAGGGAATCCTGTCTTCACGTAAAACAGCACGCAATCCTATAGTCATAATCTCACTAGGTATGGTCTTTTCTTCCTCAAGCATTTTTGGTTGAAATATTAGAGTGGGCCCATTTTTGCCTACTACTCTTCTCCCAGCAGTGGCGACACCTTCCCGAGACGGAGGCCCACACGAGGCAAGTACACGAGGCACTTGCCTCTCGCAAGGATTCAGCGACGACGGTCCACGCAAGGATAATACTCCTCACCCAATCTAGCACTAGGAGTAGCGCAGGCACATAACTTTTCGTCCGTGATAATCTTCTTCCTTTCAGCTTAGAGGTATAATAACTTATATTAAGTTAATTAGTTAAGTCTCGTGTACGGGAGCCTCCCTTGCATGGATACCTCTGCGGAGTCTGTGTGGTACCGCTGGGAGCCCCATGTTTAAAAGTTCATCTACCTGTCTCTATGTCTCATATTTTCGTATGCTCTTATTTTAGTTTTATCTAGCATATTTATAATTGTTTAGGTAAAATCATTGTATAGACGTATATTTTTAGGTCACCAAATCAAATCTTGTAAGTTCATAGATCACGAAATTGCTATGGACAAGCATACTGGTGACACAAATTCTTGGGATGAGACAGTTGTATTTAATGTTCACGACGATGGTCGCATGGTTCCACTGAAATGATTGAGTTCCACCGGCCTTAGGAGCCGGGTTTTTTCACCCGCAGGGCAGTCTCGTACAAGGTCCGTCACCCCGAGACCAGATGCTAACCAGCGTCATCATTCGTCATGCACTTGCGGCGCGGCGAGTCGACATGATACACTGGAATGGCCCGACACTACCCCGCGAGCTACATTCCCAAATGTGCCGCCTAATTCATGTCCGTAACACATACACATTTCTGGACGTCCCAACTCTCAAGCCACCTTTATACAAGTTAACCTACATTGAAAATTTGAACCCTTTGAAATTACAGCGTTGTTAATGTTTTCTTGTCATGCTTGTTCATTGCTATGTTGAGACATTTTGTTTTAATTAAGCCACATCAAGACAAAGAATAGTAGAATACACGCTACTTTCTCGGTAGAATAAAATAATTGGCGATCCTGGGATGCTATTTTGTCCTTACTAAAGAAATTTAAGCAGATTCTGATGCCTAATTTGTATGCGGGGTGGTGCCTTTTAAGTCCTCGCTCAGGTGGGGTGGCACCTTTTTAGACCTCGCTCCCCCTGATGTGAAAACCTGGCTATGCCACTGGAGCCACGGCTTAGTAGGGTTGTGTTTATACCACTTCTTTTCTTTCATAGGGAAGCTGTGATCAAATAAGGGTGTATAGATATCATGGAATTTGTTGTAGGCATGTCCACAAGAATGTATGTCTATTATTGTACACCACTCAACCTCTGACATGTATGGACCTTTTGAAATTTTCAACATTGACCTGAGAGTAATCTCTGCATTCAAACTTTTCACGATCTAATTGTTTTTGAAATATTTGTTATTTTTCTAATAAAAATTTCGATAGATGATCTGAAATGTCAGCTACAAAAATTCTGAAATGGGTTTTGTTAATGTTCTGATTAATGTTATTGCCAAATATGTTGTCAATGACAGTGACCATGGATGCGGTTAATCTAGTTGGTTTGGTTATTATCAGATAGTAAAAGTAAGCATTTACCAGGTTGCTGAAGTCTTTTGTTTGACAACAGTTCCGTATTTTCAGATCAATATTGAAATCACCCATGAGGTAGGCCGTCTTGTTTTCAGCTTGAACTATACCTAGAATTTTGCCTAGTCATTCGATGAATTTGTTACAGTCACTGCCATTAGGCCTATAAATTGTACCAATGATTTTGTTTCGGCCTTTTTGTATTGCAATTTCGATGAACATTTGGTTATGGAGAGGCTTTCACGTTCAATGTACTGAATGTTATCCTTTACGTGCATGCCTACACCGCCCACCATCCTTGTCAATCTGGTTTGTTTGGTGTTTTTCAATAAATGTATAATTATTTTTGTTAGCAGGGGTAGTGGCTGAATCTATTTGTATCCATGTCTCCATAATTCCAATAATCCCAAACTCACGTGCTCTCATATCTAGAAAATTGTGTAATTTATCATTTTTCTTCAGTATTGAGCGGGTGTTTGAATGAATAAGTGAGAAGGTAATATTTTCTTTATTTTCTAGTATGCCATCATTAAATTTACTTAGCAGTGTGTAGGCACAGTTTTGTGATGGTATGTTTAAATCATTTCTAGCATCGTTTGCATTAATTTCCCAGTAATTATTAGTATTTAGTTTAAATGGGTTTAGAATGAGGTCTTGGATATGTTCTGTATAATTGCAATTTGCATGTGGGTTGGTGAATACGAGCATGTAATGTAATCAGTGTCGTCTTTGATGTTGTTATATGGAAATAATAATGTGTTGCAGTTTAGGCACCTGTATCTGTATCTGTATCTGGAATTCCAGCCTCCATGTGCTCACCCATAGAGCAGTAGGGTAAGGATCAATGTCAATTTATTATCACGAAGTTCAAAGACGTAATGTACAAGTCACACACAGACATAGGTTGACAAAGTAAACACATGTAGAAGTGTGCAGAACTAATATTTATAGTGATACTATTTAATAATATTTATAATAACGAATCCCCACTATAATTATAATAATATTTATATTTATAGTCCATGCATAATGTTATTGAGCAGACGTGTCGGCAATATTTGGCGCAGTAAATGTGGATAGTTCTATCAGCTTTGTGTGCGCCAGATGCAGAGAATAGCAAAGAAAGTATGTGACCTTTGCTATTTCAAGTGAGTTTGTGAAGGAGAGCTTATACATTGGCTCAACAAGAATTTGTTTATGATCAAGGAACAGTTGAGTGATATTTTCAGGCTCGTTTGTTAGCTTGCTGATGATATCTACATCTTTTTCCCGGTAGAGTATAGAGAAGATTCTTTTCAGATACAGATTTCTGCACTCCTCCAGCCATACACAAGAGACGATGAAGGGAGTTGTGTCTTCTGGAGCATCATGACAGAGTGGACATTCTTCTGAGACAGAGCGCTGATTGAAACGTGCACAGTTTGATTGCAACCTGATACCATGTAGACATTGGGCCAACATTGGCAACAGGTTGGCAGATCGCAGTTGCCATTACAACATTGGCCCATCATTGGCTGTATCACCGTTGGGTCAGCGTTAGAAATTTCAGATCAAATCAAACAAAATTATCATAATATTCAAATTTTAACTTTTAAATTGTTAAATTATGCTCTCTGGTGTGCTATTTGAAACATTTTCATAGATGTATGCCTGTTGGCTCAACATTGGCCCAATAACGTATTGCCAACATTGGGCCGATGAGCAAAACTACATTGGCCCAATGTAGTGGTAAATGTTGGATCAATGTTGGGCCAACGTTTGCTTGCTATCAGGGTAGTATGTAGGCGCTTGTTAGTAGTCTTCCTTTGATTGCAGCTCTTGTAGCATCTCTGGTAGTATTATCAGCAGAGACCCAGCAGTGATGGATGGTGTTCACTGCACACGTTGCAATGTTCAGGTACTTGAGGCTGAATTTATCATCATAGTCAGATTCACATGAGGAGTGTATGACGCTGTTTATTTGAGTGTCAACGAGAGATTTCCACACTGTCTTGCTAGCCATGTTGCTAATCAGCTGGTAGATATTTGGCAGTTTGTATGTATCTAGTAAAGATTGACATGCCACAAACCAGCTGTTGCTCTTGCCGGACTTTACTGCAAGTTGTCTGGCAGCTATTTGAAATTCAAGAGTGGTGCTATCTCTGAGGATGTTACCTAGCAATGTGAGTTTTCTGCAGTGTAGTTCAGCTTGGACTGGACGAATCCCTGCTAAGCAGAGAGATGCTGTTGTGGCAGTGGGTTTTTTTTATAGGGACCGCAGTTGCTTGAGTACAGTACGCACCACCACGGTTGCTCATCAGTCTCAAGCCATAAATAGTCAGATGAGTTTAGTCCAGACCATCCCAGGTGAACCTACTTATTACACAAGTCACAAAGTAATGCCTTCTGGTTAATTTTAACAGATTATTTACAAGTAGAGCAGGGGAATTTAGTGGGCATTAGGCTGTGGGAAACGATGGGGTATTAGGATGGAGAGAATTAGCGGACTGGCTACTAGATGGTTTTCTTATCCTGGCAATGGCTGATGTGGCACAGATAGTTTTTTAATCCTTCAACACCCCCATCAGCCAAATCAGTTTCTACAGTGGTCTTGAGAAGTGTCCATTTGCAGACCAGGAGAAGACTACCCGTCTAAGGTGATGTTGTCTCTTCCATGTCTATGTCCAATCTGTTATCCTATTTTCTTATTGTTCTGGAGCCTCGCCAAATCACTTTCCAAGCTGCCAATCATCATTACCGGAAGTAGATTCTAGTATTCTGTGGATTCTATCTCAGAATTTAGTAGTCGCTTGCAAAATGACCACATTAGTCTATGTATTGACATATGGTAACTTTAATTGTGTGTTGCTATCCGTAAACAATATGGCCGACTATAGTATTTGAACAAGCGCTTTTGCAATATTATATCCAGAAAGATGTCGTCATTCATGAAATCTTTGAATCCAGAACTACGGGCTTATTTGCAATTAAATGAGTTGCCAGGAATCTATGAGGTGTGTTATTTGAAACGAGAAAACATTTCGAAAACCGGTTACTTCACTTTTTTCACTATAACGTGCATAATTCTACGTGGCATAAGCGCCTATATCATTAATTTACCCGTAATGAAAACTGGCGTCTTTGTGTTATTGGACATCCTGACTGAGTCTGGATCTTGATGAAAACTTTGAAACAACCCCAAACCCAACAATCATACAATGCTCAAAGATTTAAAAAACCATGGTAGAAAAACGAAAACAGGTGTCTTAAGTAACAGGCCGTAAAAAATTTCACTGATCACTTATTTATCCAACTTTTGCATAAGTAAATCAGTTTTTGAAGAACTATTTCAATTTAAGCAAAGAAATTAATTTTTGCGTGACAGATGTCCGGTAAACATTGACTACTATATAGAAAAAGAAAACAAAAAAGGAAAATCATTTGTAAAAGAAGCGGTAACTTGTAGAGACTTCAAAAAGGAAAATATAGAAATGTTCAAAAACAATATGGCTAACATAAACTGGAACCAGGTAATTGAATCACAGTCATGTGAAGATGCCTACAACACCTTACCCACACTATATGGTCTAACATCTTTGAATCTGCCTTTCCACTTAAAAATATTAAGAAATTTAAACAAAATCCTACTAAACCCTGGATTACAAGAGGAGTGATAGCTGCCTGTCACAAGAAAAACAAGTTATATCTGAATTTTATTAAATATCCGACAAAGTATAATGACTCACAGTTCAAGAAATATAGAAACAGGCTAAATCAGATAATTAGGACAGCAAAAATAAATTATTTTCATAATAAATTTGATGAACAAAAAGATAATATAACGGAAACATGGAAATTGATTAAATCATTACTAAATAAGAAAAAAAACAATACTGAAGCATCACAGTTTATTTATAATAATAGAGTCATTAACGACAAAAAAGAAATAGCAGACAAATTTAATGAGTATTTTACTAACATTGGTCCTAATTTATCACAAAAAATTCAACCCAGCTCGAACATACATACAAAGGACTTTCTAACAGGTAGCTATCAACACTCTATTTTCCTAAATCCAACAGATACTCACGAAATCTACAAAATACTAATGCAAATTAACACACCTAAAAGTGCTGGAATCGATAATTTCAAATGGAAAATTTTTAAACACTGTGTAACAGAAATACTAACACCATTGGACCACATCTGTAATCTCTCACTTACACAGGGAGTATTTCCATCAAGATTAAAGGTTGCACGTGTGACACCCATATACAAAGCTAAAGATGTATCTGACTTTACTAATTATCGGCCAGTCTCGGTACTTCCACTTTTCTCAAAACTCTTAGAAAAGCTGTATTTTAGTAGAATTACTAAATATCTAAACAAAAACTCAATCATATATCCTTCTCAATATGGTTTCAGAGAAAAACACTACTATGCTTGCCATTGTGGATATGATAGAAAAATTATCAACCTCCCTTGAGAATAATGAACATACGCTAGGTGTATTCTTGGATCTTTCCAAAGCCTTCGATACAATTGATCATACAATTTTACTGCAAAAGCTTGCATACTATGGAATAAGAGGTACTGCATTGAACTGGATACAGAGTTACCTGTCAAACAGGGAACAGTGTGTACAATTCAATGGGGCTATCTCTGAATACAAAAATATAGTTTGTGGTGTTCCCCAAGGTTCAGTTCTTGGGCCCCTGCTGTTTCTCCTATATATGAATGACATACCCAACGTCTGCAAACATCTCTCACTAATACTTTTTGCAGACGACTACAAATGCTTTCTGCAGCCACAAGGATATAGAAATTCTATACAAAAATGTCAATAATGAAATGGCGAAATTAATAGACTGGTTTAAAGTAAACAAATGGTCCTTAAATGTATCAAAAACTAATTATATACTATTCAGAAAATCTAAGAAACTAAAAGAAATAGCTCTCCCAAACCTCTATATCGACAACCAGATAATTCAAGAAGCACAATATGCTAAGAGTATATCTGGACAAAAATTTAACATGGGAGAAGCATATTGAAATTATTACTACCAGGGTAGCAAAAAGCATTGGCATCATTCGCAGACTGAAACCCTATCTAACACCTAATATTATTAAAAACCTGTACTGCACAATGATACTTCCTCACATCACCTACTGCAATGCTATCTGGACTAATACATCTCAAGCTAGACTAAAAAACCTAAAATCTCTGCAAAAGCAATCTATTAAACTATTTTCACAAACAGCAGGTGGCCAGGATATATCTTTAAATCAGAAAAGGTCTTAAAACTTGAGGACATAGGAGGGCTCCAACTATACACAATCTTAAGGGACTTCCACAATGGCAACTTACCCTCATCCTTATCTAACATTTTTATGCTCAATACACAATTGCATCCTCACAACACAAGAACAAGAAATAACCTCCATTCAACACACCACCAAACAAAAGCAGCACAACAAAAACCCTCATACAAAGCAATTCAGTTATGGAATAATACAGACACAAGCACACGCACAGACATCATAAAGCTACAGTACTTTAAGCAGAATATCAAAAAGAAGATTATAGAAACCTACTAGACTCTGGAAAACACTCACCATCATGGCATGTTATTCTCATACTTGCACCCAGTCACCAGAACAAATAATAATAATAATAATATTAATAATAAGAATAAGAATATCTGTCATAATGGTAACTACCAAACAACTACCTCCACCATCACAGCCTAAAAAAAAATAAAAATAAAATAATTAATTAATACTTTGTCATTGATAATAAGAATATGTAATATAGAATTATTAACTTAAGCAAGATAAGCACACATCCCTCTGTCATGTCTTTCCCTGTAAAAATGTAAATTGTCATACGTCTATTAACTGTTGGACTGCTGGAAGCGGACAATAACTCCAATTGGCAATGACTCTGGATTGGCTGAGTATTTTAGAAAAAATTTGACTGAAAGTTGCTTGTGGCTTTTTTTTAGAGGTACTCAGCATACCCTGAGTTAGGCTCCATGGAAAATGTAGACTGCAGAGGCTTGGCAGCGAGACAGTTAACTATATGTATATATGGGACTATAACATGTTAACCTTATGTATTCAGTATTCTCAAGTCCTATATTGTTGTTATATGTTATATAAGGCTCTGCCTTTGGTGGACTACCTGTTGTGAAACTGTAAATGTATATTCTATATCAAAATAAATAATCTTGAACTTGAACTTGAACTACCATGGTTTTAGGGTACCTTGCCCTAATTCATTCTCCGCTGCCTCAGATATCGACGTGTCTGCGTGACTAATTATTCATTGTCTATAATCACTCTCAACGTGAACTTTCTACTCCTGATAGGAGGTGCCCCATATTTGGAGGAACATAACGAGAAGATTCAAAATTCATGTCGACCGTCCATCATCCATCCGTCCATCAACTTTTACTTGAAAATGTGTCTCCTACTAGAGAATCCCGGTTGTTTCGCCCCGATTCCTGTTCGCACCTGGAATTGTTCCGTGCCTTTGCCTGTTCGCCGTGGGTCATTTCCCATCTATAGATACAGGACAAGATGTGAGGTGGGAGGGCTATGGGAGGAAGGCCTAGCGCTTGTCAAAATTTCATAGCATTATATCATTGTTTGAGTGACCGGCAGTTGTCACTGTTTCACAGCTGTACATTCAAAGGATTTAAAAATTATCTGACTGATAATTGCTGCTGTCCATCTCACATTGTCATCTACTATCTACTTAATGAGTTAGCAGCAGCAGTTGTCATTGTTTCACAGCTGTTCATTGAATGGATTTAAAAATTATCAGACTGATAATTGCTGCTGTCCGCAGGGATCGAAATGTCCGTTTGCCCTGTTGCTCGGGGCAACCTGATTTTCAAAAGGGCAACTAAACTTTGACTGTTAGTGGTACACAGGGCAACCATGATAAATACTCAGACTAATAGTATTATACTGTGCTTTTGATACCTACTGACTAACTGTTCGTTTTAAGGCATTTATTTATTTAATTAATAGAAAGAGTAACCAGTATGCTTAATGCCATTTCTCAATAATTGTGGCCATTCGTCAGAATTTACTTGTTTCGTGCTTGGACTCGGGGTGATTAGCACGGTAGGGTTAACTCGCTTGGCGTGGGGGTGAAGCCTGGATAGAAGCAAACAAGAAGTTAATAACACGATACACTTTTATTATTAGCTGTTGGCTGTTCAGCTCAAGTATGGAATCTGTGGCGAGTAGCATAAATCATACTCAAGCCATGTCCACAGTAGAAGTCAAGAATAGTGGAATAGCAAATAGTAGTAGGAGAAATAGTAGTAGCAATAGTGAAGGGAGAGACAGTAATAACAATAGCATCAGCAGTACTGTATCAAGGAGTGGAAGCTGAAATACTAATATATGAATAGCAACAGCAGCAGCAGCTGCGGCAGCAGCCACAGCAGCAGTAGTAGTAGCAGCAGTAGTAGTAGTTGTAGTAGTATAAACAAATATAATCAAAACTCATTTCTATGCTAACATTATTATTATTATTATTATTATTATTATTATATTATCAATTTCATTATTATTTTTGTTATTATTATTATTATTATTATTATCAACAACAGTTGCTATGGAGCGTAAATGTACTTTCTACAAAACTACTATTTTAACCCTTATCATTCTGAATGGCAGAAATCAATTCTTTAAAGATAAAGGACTGGTACAGGTTCATTCTGAAAGCTATGCTTATGAAAACTGTTATATTGCTTCCAACATGAACACGGGTTAGTATTCAATCATATAGAATTGAACTGGAAATTCAAAGCCGTTATCAAAAGGGTTCAACTGGACTGTTTATGGGCAAGATTATATTCCCATAAGAAACCCTTTTTAGCATAAGAATATTTGTACTTATTTGGATAACATTTTTATAATCTCAGCGACTATTCAAACAGTAAAGTAAATCAGACCATAGTAAGTATGTAGCCATTTTCATCCTGAATCTACCCGTGTTAATGATATCTCTGGAGCATGAAGGATCTTGAAAAACAAGCTGCATATCTTGAAGTCAAACCATCCAGATTTTAATTCTGAACCTCTGTATTCAAGATAGACAGCATGGTAACCAAGGGATATGGCTGCTGGGTGGATTTAAGTTACAGGATGAAGTGAGTTAAATATTTTTGAGGCAAGGTTCTACAATAAATTCAAAATACGAGTAGCTGATGAATATTTTGAAAGTACACCAAAGGGCAGTATGCTGATAGCAAGATTTGAGTCTCTGGCCTATTAAATTCTAAAAAAGATCAATCATCAAAATATTAGCTTAAAGAATAATAAAAACTGAAATTTCATAAAAATAATCTCCATGTATCACTCATTAAATTTTATAACATTAAAATTTGGTTTACTGGGCAGCAAAATAATTTCTCCCTTTAATATGCCTGATACTTAAACTAATTAATAATAGCTACGTATAGAATCTTAGCCGGATAGAAGCAAACAAGAAGTCAATTACGGGATACACTTTTATTATTAGCTGTCGACTGTTCAGATCAAAAGTATGGAATGAGCTTTTATCAAGCAGCAGTCAACCAGCAAAACATTTCTTGTTTGCCTACCAACAGATTCTATACCGTTAGCTACACAGGAAGTTGTACATTGAAGAATTTAAAAAGCTTGATTGGTTAATATTCTGAACTTCATAGATAAAAATGAATTTAATATCTTCTCATTGGAGGAAAATAACAACTTCCTCTGTAGTTTGAAAATTCATGTCTGCGCAAGCCACCTATCCATACACAGCCCAACACATTATTGCTAAAGGAGAGTGAACCATGTCATTCAGGTGTGCTGGACACATGAATGAGCTGACCCATTGTTTATGATTCCCTTTTAGGTTTAATTAACCTTAGCTTGTAATTATAATATGATTCTTCTATCTTATACACAGTACACAAAATGAAAATATTTGGAGTACAACTTTTAACTAATTAGAAAGATTAAAAAATTAATACAACAAAATTTAACATAACAAGCATAATATTTTAAAAGGACAAACAATTAAGATTTTATCAACATTCAATTAAATATAACATAGAATGCTTATTTTGAAAATGTTTTAACTGGCAATATTTTCCAGTGAAATGATTTTCAAAACAAGCAGCAGGATAAAAATTATTCAAGAGCCATGCTTGAATATAACATGAATCCCATTCTGAAAATATTCCGACTGAATAATATTTTCAGTCAAATTATTTTCAAAATAATTTATATCCAACAAAGCTTTAAATTCATATCTATTATCTGTACACCTGATAATTTAATCCTTGTATACAAAGGATTTACGCTTAAAATCAATATATAATGAAATATGGACAGTGTATTTAATAATTAAACAATCTTTCAGCTTATGTAGTTTTATAAGGATACAAACTCATTCTACCAGGGTTAATCTCTTGCCACAATAAGACCGTTTACAGAAGCTGGCCTAATAACTTGAAACAATGGCTGTGAAAGCGTGTCTGCAGCAACAACTTTCACAGAAATGGTTTCAAGATAACAAGCACAATTTCCAGCCTTGTGGCAGCAACAACTTGCAGTCAAATTGTTTTCAAATAATTGATTGAACCGTGGTACCACAATTGACAAAGCAATAGTGATTATAATTTTCTTTGTCATTTAGCTTAACATATACGGGCAACCTTTATCTGCAGGGGATGGAGGGGGGGTGGGGGGGGGGGTGCAACCTGAAAATGCATGAGATGGCTTCATACATTGCCCTGCGGGCAACTACATCTTTTAATTTATTTCTAACCCTGGTCCATATCACATTGTCGCCGACTATCTAGTTAATGGGTGAGGGGCAGTTGTCGCTGTTTCATAGCTGTACCGGAAACTTTAGAATGTTCAAGTTTACGTGCGATCACGATCGGTTTGCAATGATCGGTGGTTTCAAAATTCTTGAGTAGATGCATGGTCTGCGGTTTTACCGTGTGATACAGCAGTTTGTTATACATTTTGTTGTTTTCTTCACATATCGTTTGGCTTTCGTTAGGGAGTATAATTTATATTGATTGGTAAATATACCCCGAATGCTATGCGATATGATTCCTGGAGCCGTTACACATCCTGGAGGATCTAATATGGGTGTGTTTTATGCCCGCTTCGTTCTTGTCGTCATAATCAATGCGATCTTTGTTGTAATGTGGCGGGGTGGGGTGCGGGAGGGATACGGTTAATTTATGAGTCAAATTATTTGAAAATTAATTGTCTGCCTTCCATCAGGGTCTCGTTCCGCTTGTAATTGTAGGTTTGTGCTTATTTTATAGGCCAAGCCAACCCCGCCATCATGTGACGAGTGCCATAAATTTGTACGTGTCGTATTCAAGGACCATGTCTGTTTTAGGTGTTCGCCCTGTAACCTAGACCATAGGTGTAATGTGTGCGCAGTGTGGTCCGTGGATATGATGGTTACGTTCCTTGCCCAGAAGGACTTGGCTGGGTCTGACGCGGGGTCAGGCGGTCCGAGAGTAAATCGTGGAGCACCCAGTTCGGCTGGTGGGGGTGCTCCACGTCCCCAGCTGGAGGTGGCGGAGATGGCACCGCCAGCGTGGTTTGGTCCGGCTATGCAGGGTTTTCTGCATAGCGTTCTGCCCACGCTGGTGTCGTCCCTGCTACCAAAGGTTGGGGGGCAGTTTCTCCCCATGCCTGGTACGGACCCTGTCCTCGGACAGGGTTCTGGACTGGTTTCCGAGGGGGCCGTCTTGTATGGAGCCGTGGCAGTCCCGTCTGGCTCCGGCCAGATGGGTTGTGTTTCTCTGCGGCCACCTCCGGGTGGTCCAGTAGCGGTGGCCGGTCCGTCAGGTGTGAGAGCCGTCCGCCAGGACGGCTCCACGGTTTCCTCGTCTAGTGACGACTCTTCGGAGTCTGAAGACGAGGAGGCCGAGGAGGAGAGGTTGCTGCGGCCTGTGATGCCGCAGGTGGAGAATATGGAGGCCGTGGCTGGCAAGCCCGTGAACACGTCAACGGGTGACGTGTTTGCAGGTGTGTCTTCATTGGAGATAGATTGGTCAGAGGCTCTGGCGTGGCTAGCCAGGGTTGACCCGTCTGGTTTCGGCCACGGCCGATGAAGATGCGCCCCATGCGTCGATCAGGACGGGGATTTTGCCCGCGGCCCGGATCCAGTCTGTGGGACTGGATCCACGGTTCATAGAATTGTTGGAGGCTATTTATAGCAAACAACTTATGACCAAGGGTCAGCTCCCTGCAGCCTCCAGGGAGGTGCGGGCAAGATGTCGTATTCCGCGGGGGGAATACGACAGATATGGTGTAGTCCCGTCGGTCACCGAGGATGACCGATGGGTACTGGGCGTTCAGAGTGCCGGGGCGGGTGGCCCCAGTCCGGCACTTGTGGACAAGGCTCAGGTACACCAAGAGGAAGTCCTGTCCCTATGCGATGAGGGTGTGAGGGCAGCTATGAGCGCTGTCAACCACTCTTATCGTCTCCTTCAGTCGGTGTGGGCTGAAGCGGGGGCAGGCCACCCTGTGCCACCTGTGGTGCTTTCGTGTGTAAATGACGGCCTGGTGCTGTCTATGGACGCATTGGCAAGGGTGCAAGCGCGAGTGACTAAATCCAGGAGGCAAATGGTCATTGACCATATGCATCCGGCTACGGCAGTCAGGGAGCGTCTTCTTGGGACGCCCCTGACAGGGCCTAGCATCTTCGGTGGCCAGGCGCGGGCCATCTTAGAGGATACAGCCGGTATCGCGCAGAATCGGTTAGCGGTCAACCTGCAGCTAGAGCTAGTGCGGCAAGCGCACGCACTAGAGGCTGTAGGGAAACCGCTAAACGGACAACCTTCAAAGAAGCAGAAGAAGCATAAGGGCAAGGCGAAAGCTAAGCCTGTTGCGACTTCTGCTTCAGCTGGTTTTTCTCAGCCGCCGCCGGCGAAGAAAGCCAGGAAGGTTGTAGAGGCGCCTACCCTCCCCAAGGTTGCTCCTGACCGCCCTAGAGGCGGGAATGGCAAGGGGAAGGGTAAGGGTAAGTCCTCAAAGGGTGGACAGAAGGGGCCGGATCGTACCTGAGGGTACGAGAGCTCCCTTCATATCAGTCTGGTCCATGCCTGTGCGACAGGAACAGCGGTGCCAGTTATACCCGTCGAGTCTAGAACGAAATGGTTCTCTATCTCTCTCATTAAGAAAGAGGGGGGAGCGGACTACGAGCCGGACAACCCCGTTAGACGTTGAGGCGTCTATGGTGGGTGGAAGGCTCATGCGTTTCGTCGAGGCCTGGCGAGGTGTGACGTCAGACAGTCTGGTCCTGGGATGGTTATCCCAGGGTTACATGCCGGAGTGGTGGGACTTTCCACCACAAAATCTGTCTTTGGCACCTGTCTGCACACCCGTACCAAGGGAGCCAGACAAGTTAGAAGCCGTTCAAAAGGAAGTGTCGGGTTTGCTTCTGAAGGGAGCAATAAAACCAGCAAACCGAAACACTTCAGGCTTCTATTCAAACATGTTCCTTGTCCCCAAGAGCACAGGGGGATGGAAACCCATACTCAATCTCAGGCCATTAAATTGGTTTATCCATACGCCTCGGTTCCAGATGGAAACGCCGAGGTCGGTAATGGCGGGATTGAGGAAAGGAATGTGGTGTGTATCGATCGATCTGAAAGATGCATATTTCCACATTCCGATGAACACGAGTTGTCACAGGTTTCTGAGATTTGCGTTTCAGAATCAAGTATGGGAGTTTATTGTTCTCCCGTTTGGCCTGTCGACAGCTCCGAGGGTTTTCACAAGAGTGGTCCTTGCGGTGACAGCGTTTCTCAGAAAAGAGAACGTGGCGCTACACACCTACATAGACGACTGGCTGATCAAGGCAGACTCGGCAGCCAGGTTGAACGTGGATACTGCTCTGACTCTGAGGTTACTTTCAGATCTAGGCTGGATGGTCAACGAGGAGAAATCCGAGTTGACGCCCACTCAACATTTCGTTTATTTGGGGATGCGATTCGATCTCGAGGAGGGCAGGGTGTACCCGTCAGAGCCCAGAGTGGTGTCTCTGTTAGCCATCCTCAAGAGTTTTCGAGTGGGAAACCACATTCAGGCGAGGCGGTTCCTTCAGATGCTGGGCATGATGGTCTCCATGGAGCAGGTTATCCCGTACGCTGCTCTAATGCGAAGGCCTATCCAGTTGTATCTGATGTCTCTGTGGAAACAAAGAACAGAACCCCTGTCAAAACTGGTACCAGTTTTGGAGCCGATAATGTCGCATCTTGTATGGTGGAAGGAGCATCAGAATCTCCTAGTAGGGGTTTTGCTGCACCTACCCCACCCCCAGCTGTCCATGTACACGGATGCATCGCTGGGGGGGTGGGGTGCCTGCCTGGGAGAACACCAGGTCTCGGGCACATGGACTCTCCCGGAGAGTCAGCTGCATATCAATCTGTTGGAAATGATGGCAGTGGAACTGGCGTTGGAAGAGTTCCTTCCGATGATCAGGGGCAAGGTGATATTGATACGGTCGGACAATTCGACAGTAGTATCATATATAAATCGCCAAGGCGGGACCAGGTCGCCCACTCTGTGTATCAGAGTGTGGCACTTGATTCAATGGTGCAGGAATTACTCGGTTGTTTTGAAAGCAGCTCATATTCCTGGCCGATTGAACATTCTGGCAGATGCTTTGTTTCGCAGACAGAGAATTCTGCCAACAGAATGGTCCCTCAACCCTCCAGTTCTGCGACGGATCTTCGAGCATTGGGGCAAACCCAACGTGGACTTGTTCGCCACAAAGGAAAATGCTCAAATCATGACATATGTCTCGCCAATTCCAGATCCAAATGCCGTCGATACAGACGCTCTGACGATAAGCTGGAGAGGGATGCACGCTTATGCGTACCCACCCACCATTCTTCTACCGAAGGTATTGGTGAAGGTCAGGGAGGAACCGTGTCTGGTCCTGCTAATAGCGCCGTATTGGCCGAGCAGGGCATGGTTCACGGATCTTCTAGATCTGTTGGTGGAAAATCCTGTGCAGTTGCCCGAGATTCCGAACATAATCTCCCAGGCCAAGGGATGCTTCCTACACGAGTGTCCCGAAATGTTCAAATTGACTGCGTGGATGTTATCAAACAACGTTCCATGTCGGAAGGCTTTTCTCGACAGGCTGCTGATTTCATCGCGGCTGTGAGAAGGAGGTCAACCTTCAAGTCATATAGCAACAAGTTTAACAGATTTGCAGACTGGTGTGAAGAAAAGGGTATTGATACCTTTCAATCCACTATTCAGCAAATAGCAGACTTTCTCTGTGGGCTGTTCTTTTCAGGACTAGCTCCCGTCACTGTTGCTGGATACAAGTCAGCTTTGGCATCAGTTATCCCTTGTCTAGCCAACAGGGATAGTCCAGAGGTGGCCCAGTTAAATGTGATGTTGAAGGGAATGAGAAATCTCCGACCGAGACAACCGGTAGTCATTCCAGCCTGGAGTCTATCTTTAGTGCTTAATGTACTGGCCAAGCACCATTTCGAACCGTTGCGTTCGGCTAGTCTAAAGCATTTGACTCGAAAGGCGGTCTTTCTATTTGCAGCTTCCTCAGCTAGAAGGCGCAGTGAGATCCATGCGCTTTCGGCAGAGAGGGACCGATTTATTGTTTCTGGAGAAGGTCTGCGTCTTCTGCCAAGAGCAGAGTTTATGTCAAAGAACCAATCTTTGAGATATCCCGGCAAACCGATCATTATACCGAAGTTAACTAGGTTTGATCGTGATGCCAGTGTCTGGTGCCCGGTCTGTGCTTTGACTAAGTACAAGAAACGGACTGACTCGTTACGGTCGAACGATAGACATCTGTGGATCTGCCATAAAAAGCCTTATGGCGCCGCATCCATGGATACTATCTCTCATTGGGTGGTCGAATGCATTCAGACTACTCACGAGATGGCGACTGAGTAAGGGCACACGATGTCAGAGGAATAGCCGCCTCGACCGCCCTTTACAATGGTGTTCCGTTAGAGGACATCATGGCCATTGCACAATGGCACTGTGAGTCCTCATTTACGGATTACTATATGAGGGATGTGTCAGACTCAGCCAATCCACTCGCTTTAGCTGTTTTGAAACGATAGTTAGTGACCACACTGCTCTTCACCCTTTTTTCATTTTGGTAAGAAAAGAACCTAAAGCAGGCATGGTCAAGCGAGAGGATGACAACCAGATTGTGTCACTGATGGCCGAACCAGTGAATGGTTGGAGGCGGTACGTCTGGAGTCCAATTATCATAAGGTAATTCAATAGTGAGAGTTTTTTGTATTATGGATGTGTATCATGTTCATTCATCTTATATATTCATGCTCATTCCCAGGCTAATACATGGAATATGCAGGGAGCAGTTAACCCTCTTGGCATATTTGTGTTTCAGGCGAGATACATGTTCGTGAGTTCTCTCCCTTTTCTTAGGAGGAAAAAGGGGGTGGTGGCGGTGATGCGAATGTGATTCGGTTCCGTAAATTTGACGGTCCTTTTAGGTCTCCGTTAGTCAAGTTTGAAGTCTAAAATCTTTCTCCATGGGGCAAAATTAGCATTTATGGCTTGCCCCTTCCCACCAGGTTACTGATCAAATCTGGTGTATATCAGAAGTAACAGAATGGTGAGTATTGATCAAAGGAGAATGAAGGAATTGTCAATTTCCCTTTCTCCGAGATCTAACAATACTCACCATTCTGTTACAGACCCAGCCTCCAGCCCCACGGAGGCAAGCCATAGTTTTCTCTTGTTTGGTGGCTATGCAAACAATATGAGCTCTATGGTAAACGGGTACTCGGCAGTTGGGAGCCGAGTACCCGGTTCCCAGGAGTCGGTAAAGCTTTCTAAGTCTATAATCCTAGAGCTGCTGTCAAGGCCAGCTGTATATCAGAAGTAACAGAATGGTGAGAATTGTTAGATCTCGGAGAAAGGGAAATTGACATTTCCTTCATTCTCCATTCATCAATACTTACCATTACATTACTTGCACCTTGGTGTTTGTGCCCTAAGAATCTTAGATTTTTACAGACTCTAACCTGGTTCCTGGAATCGTGTACCCACCCCAACAACCGGGTAGCTGTTACCATGAACCCTCACTCTTGTTTAGTATGTTTACATAGCTGAGCAAGAGTGATGTCCACTTTGAATTTAGCAAATTTCCAAAGTTTTACTTTGTTAATTGTGATGATCTAGTGCCATTAGATTCTTAATTCGCCTACAAGGATTGGATTAATATGGAGAATGCATCTGGAAGCCAGGTCCTAGTATATCTCTATACTAGTTATAGTTGTAGTGGAGACTAGTGTGACTGTCTCCTAGTATTTCCATTGGTATCAAAGGCTCCACTTTTTAAGCTAGTCTGGGGCGTATGAGAACGCAGAAATGTCAGTTAGGATCTTAGGATCGCCTCCTTTAACCCCCAATGGTGATCAAGCAGTATGCAATGTCGGTTGAAATTCACGGTTTTAACACTAAATCAGCTTTATGTCATAGATCGTGGTTATGTCTGGGCGGGTGACATCACACCCTTTTGGTCCAGGTTATTTCATTATAAAATATTTCTTAAGTCGCACATCTCTTAGTAGTTGCAGTAATTGAATGAGTTTTTAGTCAAGTTTTTGCTATTGTTAATGTCTGTTTGGCTTTGAACGGTTATGGAATATTCTTGATTAAATGTTGTGGCTCTACCGTGATTTACAGCAGTATGGTTAATTCGCTTAATGTATCTGTTTTATTTCTTGTGTCGATTCTTAACTGACTGTCTGTCATGGGAGTTAATTTTTTTAATTATTCTTAAATATAACACGGATCGACATGGTTTTCTGGTTCTTATTTATACATCCTTGAGGATCATTATGGGTGTATTTAGGGTGTTGACGTTCTGTCGCCTGTTATAGCGATCTTTTCTGCACGTTAGCGTTTTTTGGGTATTGTAGGGTTGATCAATTAATTAATCCGCTACCGGTAAAACCAGGGTGTGGTGTGGTTTGGGCATGTGGGGGGGGGGGGTGGATGTGTGTGGGGGTGGGGGCTGGGGGAGGGTGTTGGGGGTGTGTATGAGGGAACTATATGTTTGCATTCCATCTGTCTGTCACAGTTGGTTTTCCACACTTTTTCAAATCAGAATTGGTACATTGCTTTGTTATTTTTTTTTTTCATTTTCAAAAATTGCTTTGTTATGAGAAGTTACAGACCAGGTTCGAGTTTCAGGTGCATGCAGCAATTTTTTATCAAGTTATGCCCCCCCTTTCGACTTTAGAAATACAAAACATATCAGCCTTCCGCACTTTTTTCGCACTCGTATAATGAGTTACAGAGCAAGTTTGAGTTTCAGACATTTTTGTCAGTTTTTCATGGAGCCCTTTCGGCTTATGCAATGTGAAAAATATTAGTTTTCTGCACTTTTTCGCAGTCTTTTAAGATATTATACTGAGAATTGCTACATTGCTTTATTATGAGAAGTTAGTGACCAATTTCGAGTTTCAGGCATTTGCATCAATTTTTGACAGGGTTATGTCACCTTTCGATTTAGTGATATACAAACGTATCAGCTTTCAAGAATTACTTTTCGTTCTCCTTCCCCATATATAAGTGAAACTTGGTTTATTGCTTTGTTATGAGAAGTTACAGATCAAGTTTGCGTTTCAGTTGCTTCTGTCAATTTTCAATGTGGTTTTTGACTGTCAATCTAAAGATTTATATCATCATGTAAGGGACATGTATAATTGCAAAGTAATACTTACAGAATGCATGTTTTGTTATTCAATTATTTTGGAAATTATTTGTCTGCCTCCATTCATATTCGACTGGCTTGCTTATTGAATCCTTATTCTTTCCTTGCAGACCCGGCCTGCCTCGCCCGCCATCTTGTGTTGAATGCCATAAGTTTATGGAACCAATGTACAAGGACTATGTCTGTTTTAAGTGTACTACGTGTAACATGGCCAATAGGTGTTGGATATGTTCAGGGTGGTCGGTGGAATTCTTTGTCTCTTTTTTTATCCAGAAGGATTCCGCTTTGTCTGACGCGATGTCAGCCAGTGCAAAATTAAATCTGGAACCCCCTGTTTTGGCTCAGGTTGGTGGTTCCCATCCTCAGTTGGAGGGAGAGGTGTCGGCATCCCCTGCACTGTTTGGGCCTACTATACAAGGTTTTTTGTGTAGCGTCCTTCCCACAAGGGTGTCGGCGCTCACCCCGAAGACCAGGGCGCAGTCTCTTCCCATGTCTGGGATAGACCATGTTCTAAGACAGGGTCCTGTTCTGGCTATCCAGTGTTCCATCTTGCATGGTCTACTGGCAGTCCCTTTAGGCTATGACCTATCAGGTCTGCTCCTCAGCAGCCCAGTAGCGATTGCTGAGCTGTCCAGCATGGGAACCGTTCACCATATATAACGATGACTCTTCGAAGTCGGAGGATGGGGAGGCCATGGAGAAGAGATTATTGTGGCCTGTGATCCCGCGGGAGGAGTGTATGGAGGTTGATTCTGTCCCTGACAGGACCGGCCTCCATCTGTCTGTCCTGGTGCAAGCCATGATGGACACACACCCACCCCCACTCCCTGTGGTGGAGGCAGCATTGCTACTGGGCATACATCCCATGACGGGTGGCTTGCCAACAACCATGACGGTCGGTGCTGCTGGCCAGCCGTGGTTCATACCTACCATGCCTAGGCGAGTGGTTAGACACAGTGTGCCGATGGCGGCCATATCCGACCCCGGGGCCCGAACCATCACAGGTCTGCACTGTTTTCCGGGCTGACCATCTCCGTGGGCTGGATTGATCCACAGGGTGGCGCCAGAACCATATGGTACCAATGGCTATGGTTTTCCGACTGTGGCTCCTTGTTGGGAGGCTATTGTTGTTAGGCCTGTAAGTACATCAACGGGTGATGTATTTACAGGAGTGTCCACTTCAGAGACGGACTGGGTCGATGCCTTGGGTTGGCTAGCCAGGGTTGACCCATCTGTGGTAGCAACCACTTCTGAGGAGGACACTCCACATCCATTGGTGGCAGCCATATGGATCAGGGTCTTGCCCGCGGTCCGGGTCCAGAGCATTGGCTTGGACCTGAAGTTTAGAGAGTTACTGGATGCAATCTATGCTAAGCAACTCTCGACTAAAGGCCAGCTCCCTGCAGCCTCTGCGGGCAAAATGTTGGAATACGGCAGCTACGGCTCTGTCCCCACGGTCACTGAGGATGATCGCTGGGTGATAGGTTTTCCAAGCACTGGGGCAGGTGGTCTCACACAGACACTTGTGGATAGGAGTCAGGCCTCTATGGAGGAAGTTCTGTCACTATGTGATGAGGGTGTGACGGCGGCTATGAATGCCATCAACCACTCTTATCACCTACTTCAGTCAGTGGGGGGCAGGGGCAGGCTACCTGGTGCTGCCAGCGGCGGTATCGTGCATCAATGATGGCCTTCTGCTGTCCATGGATGCACTTGCCTGGGTGCAAGCGAGAGTGACTAAGTCACAGAGGCAGATGGTGATTGACCATATGTGTCTGGCTGTGGCCATCATGGATAGGTTGCTTGGAACCCCCCTGAATGGACCCTATATCTTTGGTGGCCAAGCTCGAACCATCCTAGAGGACTCAGCCAACATTGCACAAAACCGCTTCACAGTTAATATGCAGCTAGAGCTGGTGTGCCAAGCACACACGCTAGGGACTGCAGGCAAGCTGCCAGCGGGTCAGCCTTCAAATAAGCACAAAAAGAAGAGCAAGGGGAAAACTGTGCTGTCTTCAAATGTGAGCGATGGGCCTTCCAACCAGCCTAAGGTGAAGAGGGCCAAGAAGACTAGGGAGTTTCCCCCCCCCCATCACCATAGTGGTGACCCTGAGCACCCTAGTGGCGGGAACACTAAGGGGATGGCTTCCAAGTGCAGAAAGAAGTGGACATATCATACCTGATGGTACGATAGCTCCATCACATCCGTCTGGACCGCACCTGTGCGACACCCACACCTGTGTGACAGGAACAGCAGTGGCAGTCAAACCTTGCAGGCCTTGGCCAAAGTGCCTCTATCTTTCCTTCTTCTTAAGAAGGTGGAGGGGGTTGGGGGGTGTTAGAGTGAATTGCGAGCCAGCCACGCATTTCGGCTCAGGCGTTTTACCCAGGCCAGTGTCAAAGTCAGAGGTCAGACAGTCTAGTGCTGGGATGAAAATCCCAGGGTTACATGGCAGAGTGGTGGATCAGTCTTCAAATAAGCACAAAAAGAAGAGCAAGGCAAAAGCAGTAATGGGATTGCGTCCAAGGGTGGAAAGAAGGGAACCTATCGTGCTGTCTTCTAATGTGAGCACTGGGCCATCCACCACCCCCCCCTACCCATAAGGCGAAGAAGGTCAAGAAGACTAGGGAGGCCCCTACACCTTTGTGGCTTCCCTGAGCGAGCTAGTGGCGGGAAGGTTAAGGGGAAGGTCTCCAAGGGCGGAAAGAAGGGAACATATCGCACCTGATGGTACGATAGCTCCCTTCACATCCATCGGACCGCACCTGTGTAACAGGAACAGCGGTGCTGGTCAAACCTTGCAGGCCTACATGTAGGCCAAAGTGGCTCTATCCTTCCTTCGTCAAGAAGGGGGTGGGGATGCGGATCGTGAGCCAGCCACCATCCGTGGGCGTCAATGCACCTATTGTGGGTGGAAGGCGCATGCATTTCACCGAGGCCTGGCTAGGTGTGACGTCAGACAGTCTGGAGCTGGGATGGATATCCCAGGGTTACATGCCAGAGTGGTGGGACTTTCCACCACAAAACCTGTCATTGGCACCTGTCTGGACTCAGACGTGTCAGTCATGCTTCTGAAGGAGCAATAAAGCCAGCAAAGCGGAACACTCCAGACTTCTATTCGAACATGTTCCCAAGAGCACAAGGGGATGGAGACCCATACTCAATCTCAGACCATTAACTTGGTCATCCATACGCCTCGTTTCCAGATGGAAACACAGGGGTCGGTAATGGCGGGGTTGAGGAAAGGAATGTGGTGTGTTTCGATCAATCTGAAAGATGCATATTTCCACATTCCAATGAAGGAAAGCTGTCAATGGTATCTACGATTCACATTCCAGAATCACATTTGGGAGTTTGTAGTACTCCCATTCGGCCTGTCAACAGCCCCAAGGGTCTTCACAAGAGTGGTCCTAGCAGTGACAGCATTTCTCAGGAAAGAGAACGTGGCACTACACACCTACATGTACATAAGACGGACACGCCAGCCAGGTTAGAGGTGGATACTTTTCTGACTCTGAAATTGCTTTTAGAGCTAGGATGGATAGTCAACAAGGAGAAATCTGAGTTGACACCAACTCAACATTTCATCTATTTAGGGATGCGGTTCTATCTTGAGAAAGGCATGGTATACCCATCGGAGTCCGGATTGGATTCTCTGAAAGCAATTCTCAAGAGCATTCGAGTGGGAAACCACATTCAGGCGAGGTTTCTTCAGATGCTGGGCATGATGGTCTCCATGGAGCAGGTTATCCCATACGCTGCTCTAATAAGAAGACTAGGTATCCAGTCATATCTGATGCCTCTCTGGAAATGAAGACAAACCTTCTATCCAAGTCGATACTGGTTTTGGAGCTGATCATGTCGCATCTCGCATGGTGGAAGGATTGTCCGAATCTCCTAGTAGGATTTTCGCTTCACCAACCCCACCCCCAGCTGTCCGTTTACACGGATGTATCGCTGGAGGCGTGGGGGGGGGGGCTGCCTGAGAGAACACCAGGTCTCGGGCACTTGGACTCTTCAAGAGAGTCAGTTGTATATTAATCTGTTAGAGATGATGGCAGTAGAACAGGCACTGGAGTTTTTTTCCAGAAGTCAGGGGTAAGGTGATATGGATACGGTCGGCAATTCGACAGTATTATCATACATAAATCACCAAGGCCTCCAACACTGTGCATGAAAGTGTGGAACCTGATTCAATGGTGCAGGAATTACTCAGCTGTTTTGAAAGCAACTCGCATTCCTGGCCATTTGAACATGTTGGAGTGGTGGGACTTTCCGCCACAGAATCTGTCTTTGGCACCTGTCTGGACACCTGTACCAAGGGAACCAGACAAGTTAGAAGCCATTCAAAACGAAGTGTCAGGTTTGCTTCTGAAGGGAGCAATAAAACCAGCAAACCAGAACACTCCAGGCTTCTATTCAAATATGTTCCTTGTCCCCAAGAGCACAGGGGGATGGAGACCTGTACTCAATCTCAGGCCATTAAATTGGTTTATCCATACGCCTCGGCTCCAGATGGAAACGCCGAGGTCGGTAATGGCAGGGTTGAGGAAGGGAATGTGGTGTGTATCGCTCGATCTGAAAGATGCATATTTCCACATTCCAATGAACAGGAGTTGTCACAGGTTTCTGAGATTTGCGTTTCAGAATCAAGTATGGGAGTTTATTGTTCTCCCGTTTGGCCTGTCGACAGCTCCAAGGGTTTTCACAAGAGTGGTCCTTGCGGTGATCTGCTCTGACTCTGAAGTTACTTTCAGATCTAGGCTGGATAGTCAACAAGGAGAAATCCGAGTTGACACCCACTCAACATTTCGTTTATTTGGGGATGCGATTCGATCTCGAGGAGGGCAGGCTTTACCCGTCAGAGCCCAGAGTGGTGTCTCTGTTGGCCATCCTCAAGAGTTTTCGAGTGGGAAACCACATTCAGGCGAGGCGGTTTCTTCAGATGCTGGGCATGATGGTCTCCATGGAGCAGGTGATCCCGTACGCTGATCTAATGCAAAGACCTATCCAGTTGTATCTGATGTCTCTGTGGAAACAGAGAACAGAACCCCTGTCAAAACTGGTGCCAGTTTTGGAGCCGATAATGTCGCATCTTGTATGGTGGAAGAAGCGTCAGAATCTCCTAGTAGGGGTTTCGCTGCACCTACCCCACCCCCAGCTATCCGTGTACACGGATGCATCGCTGGAAGGGTGAGGGGCCTGCCTGGGAGAACACCAGGTCTCGGGCACATGGACTCTCCAGGAGAGCCAGCTGCATATCAATCTGTTGGAAATGATGGCAGTGGAACTGGCGTTGGAAGAGTTTCCTCCGATGATCAGGGGCAAGGTGATATTGATACGGTCGGACAATTCGACGGTAGTATCATACATAAATCGCCAAGGCGGGACCAGGTCACCCACGCTGTGTATCAAAGTGTGGCACTTGATGTAATGGTGCAGGAATTACTTGGTTGTTTTGAAAGCAGCTCACATTCCTGGGCGATTGAACATTCTGGCGGATGCTTTGTCTCGCAGACAGAGAATTCTGCCAACAGAATGGTCTCTCAACCCTATGGTTCTACGAAGGATCTTTGAGCATTGGGGCAAACCAAAGTGGACTTGTTCGCCACAGAGGAAAATGCTCAAATCATGACTTGTGTCTCATCGATTCCAGATCCAAATTCTGTCGATACAGATGCTCTACCGATAAGCTGGAAAAGGAGGCACGCGTATGCGTATCCTCCCACCATCCTTCTGTCATGGTGCTATTAGACCAGCGATAGGAAATTCTATGTGCAGTTATATATTATTCATTCATGAAAATGGTTATCAGATTATAAACATGTATTTTCATAAGTATGTTATTATATATAAAAGTTCAGCATATACAGTACATGTCTTGGAATAGTATTATAGCGAATGAAGTGAGCGTATATAGATAACATGTACGTGCGTGTAATGAGGAAAAGTCAAAAGAAAATGAGACAGGGAATCAGGCTAAAATACATATACCATGCGACTGAGAAAGCTTTGTTTCCGGTCGCGAGCTTTTTTTTGCTTCCGGTTTCGGCTTATGACATAGCTTTTGTGGTTTCTTCATGGGCCCCCATTGCATTATGGGATATGGTTCTTCATTATGCGTATGTTCACCTAGTTATTCTAGGGCAACCTACTGGCATTTTCAATGTCCAAAATTTGTGTGAAATAGTGTACATTTACTTCAGAATGTAAAACGGTTAAATCGTCTGATGCAGACCAGATACAAGCTTTATTTATTCCTATTTATGCGGCTGTAAATGCAATATTTTTTGGTGACTGTCTCATATTATTTATAACACTCATGGCCGCGGAATGTCGTTGTTGTCAATGTCGTATGTATTTAGTGAAGATAGCAGGAAATTTAAGGCGGGTACCACGCCATTCGAACCTGGATGGAATGTACATTCATGTATTTACTCGCAGAGATGCAATAATTCCCATTTTTTGTAGCCTTTGTCTGGATAAATGTGATCTAAAAATTCTAGTAGATGACAGTTCATTATGATGTCATAGTTACTATGGACTTGTTTGTATTTCCCCAAATAGCGAGGCGCACCCGCGATACTATTTAATGGTAAGAGGCCCCCGTAAAAGATGCAATAATGCTGACGTATATCACTGACAATGGGCAGACGCATTGTTGTGAATATTATGGACTGGATTTACCAGAATGCCCTCCACGCATGATTAAAAATTATCTTCGAATGTACTATACATGGGCATACGTATTTAGAACATTTTGACCCTATACAAATTCATCCTATTTATTTAAGCAATAAATGGTGTCTGTGTTCGCTTATAGACAACGCCTATTTTATATTACTGTGATTTATTATGTCCATGCTGCAGGCTGGGTCGCTTTCATTGTCCTGCCCATTAATTGGGCTATTGTTCTCTCTCTACTATACTCCTAGAATTGTCACACTTGATTTCATATGATTCAGCTGGTCATAATAAGAACATTTTAATTTATGCTGATTAAAATCAATAATATGTAATTGCACACAGAATTTCCTATACCTGGCCTAATAGCACCATAACATAGTTTAGAATTATTAAAAGTTTAATATCAGTAATATTTGAAGACCGATCTTGCTTATTGTTTATTAAAGTGTCTTCACCTGTCGTCTCATCCTGAAGTGTAGCAGAGCTATTTCCACCTAGCTAATCCCCCGTATTCTGAAATAGGTGGAAAATAACCCTGTAACACTTCTCCTGAAGGTGCTGGTGAAGATCTGAGAAGAATCATGCCTGGTCCTGCTTATAGCGTCATTTCGGACCAGCAGGGCGTGGTTCACGGAACTTCTGGTGGACAATCCAGTGCAGCTGCTCGAGATTGTGAACATAATCTCTCAGGCCAAGGGCCGCTTCCTCCACGAGCAGCCCAAAATGTTCAAATTGACTGCGTAGATGTTATCAAACAACGTTTCACGTCGGAAGGCTTTTGTCAACAGGCGAGTTTCAACCTTCAAGTCATATAACAAGATTAATAAATTTGCAGCATGGTGTAAAGGAAAGGATTTCGATCCATTTCAAGCATCTGTTCATCAAGTAGCAGACTCTCTGTGAGCTATTCCATTCTGGTTTAGCTCCTGTTACAGTTGCTGGATGCAAGTCAGCTTTGACATCAGGTATCCATTGTCTAGCCAACAGGGATAGTCCAGAGGTGGCCCAGTTGAATGTGATGGTGAAGGGAATGAGAAATCTCCAACCGAGACAACCGGTAGTCATTCCAGGCTGGAGTCAAGCTTTGGTGCTTATTGTGCTAACCAAGCATCCATTCGAACCTTTGGGTTCGGTTAGATTCAAGCATATGACTCTGAAGGCATTTTTTCTGCTGGAAGCATCCTCAGCCAGAAGGCACAGTCAGATCCACACAGTTTCTGCAGAGAGGGACCGATTTATTGTCTCTGGAGAAGGTCTGCGACTGCTCCCGAGAGCAGAATTTTTGAGTCTGAAATATCCTGGCAAACCATCTTTCTGCCGAAATTAACTCGGCATGATCATGATGCCACTGCCTGGTGCCTGGTCCGAGCTTTGACTAAGTACAAAAAGCGTACAAACTCGTTACGGTCAGATGATAAGCATCTGTTGATCTGCAATAAAAAGCCTTATGGTGCAGCATCCATGGGTGCTATATCTCGGTGGGTAGTCATATGCATTCAGACTACCCACAAAATCTTGACCGGGCACCAGGTGCAATGTGGCAGGGCTCATGATGTCAGGGGACTAGCCACATTTACAGCCCCTTATAATGGGATCTCTTTAGGTCCAATTTTTCGGCTGTCATCCTTGATCGTGTTGATTGGGATCCAAAATGTGCGTCCAAATATTTATATATATATATATATATATATATATATATATATATATATATATATATATATATATATATATATATATATATAGTTGTTTCATTTCCGAATATGATCCATACTTTGAGCCCAATGAGAGCAGTAGTCATTTTAGATACAGTTTCCTACATATGTACATGCGCACACACATACGCATGTGAATGCACACACACGCACGCATGCACGCACACACACATGCTGTAACAAAAGGATCCCATCAGTCCCGTCAAACAACAGACTCTCTTTTAGACAAGCGTTTAGAGCATGCACACATGCACATACAAATGTACACACATACATCCATGAATGCACGCACACGCACGCACGCATGCACGCACGCACACACACACACAAAAGTCTGGTAAATCAATGGAGCATGCATGCACTCACTAGCTGCTTTCCTGACACAGAACATACAGTATATTGGATGTAGTGAGCATTGAACATATATCCAGATAATAAATTACTACATTGTCTTCCTAATTCTGTTCAATTGCAGGCATTATTGTGTGGCCTGGTGGTTATGTGTCCAGATGACTGTGTTCAGTTTTTGTTGGACAAGCTGGCTGAGATCAAATCTGTCGGAATAGAAAATTTACACTGGTATGTATTCATTTACATATAGGAATTTCCTATCACATGGAAATCAAAAGAATCACTAAGTGTTTTACGTTTAAGTTAGGAGCTCTGTCTGTTCAAGTCAGGCAAATTCTTGAGAAATTATACTACATGGTGGGTAGCGGTGACCTTAGGGGGTTGGGACCAGGGTTAATTGGGGTGGGAAAGGTTTGAAAAAATACCACTAACTTAGAACGGTTTTCTCTGTCAACTTGTTGTATGACCAGAATTCTGTAGTATTAATATTTAGATATTTATAAGCTTTGAAATTCCTTTCAGGGACATGTTCATTGATGACAGTAAATGGCCTGCAAACAAACTGATCAGCGAAACCAGCTTGGACCTGATCTTCTACTTTGATGAGAATGTACAGGTACATGTGTAAATGGCTGCATTTTTGCAATCACATGTCCAGCGATCAAAAGAAAAGTTTATACTGCACGTTTCTGACTTTTACAAGTACATCTCAAAAATAGCTTAGCATGTTTCCAAAACAAAAGAAAATTTACTGCTGAATGTTTTGAACATAATTGGAGTGGAAGAAATTCCAGTAATGTCTTCCAGTCCAATTATGTTAAAAATATTCAACAGAACATTTCTTACTAATAGTAGGGGGGCACTGTGTATTGTCGTTAAAATTTATTTGGGATTTGTAAAACTATGTATTTTTAGAAAGCATTCAGTGTCTCAATTCCAAAAACCAACGTTTGCATTTTCACCGATGTCTTCATGGCGGCCATCTTGGATTTCTAAATGTCCACCAGCCATATCCTCCGAAACCTGATATATCGGCAACCAAATGGCCTAGATTCATAATTTTGATGTCTTATAATATCCATCTTTTCTTGGTCAAGGAATGCATTGGTAACATTTATAATAACATTTAAGCAACAGAAAAGCTGTTTTGACATATTTGACTGATTTAATATGTACAATTCGCAGACATTATCTGCAAATTTTGCACCTTTTATGATGCCGTTGAAATTTTCATTGGCATCTAACACAGTTATTTCTAGTACATTACGTGTTCATACAATGTCCTCTTTTTTACATACAGGTAGTAACATTGTCATCATTTTCATCTAACATATAGACTTCACGAATTGAGTCCTCTTCGTTTCACCCTATGCCTTATTGCCAAAAATAGCCACCATCAAGAACACTTAATCCTAAAAACCTTGGTTTCTTTTCGATATCTAATGATAATTCATTTTGCAAAAATTAGGGTTTTTGCGTGCCTTTATATACCATTAGAAATATTGTCTTGGCAAATGATATTTTATATTATCATATTTCCAGATGATTTTAGCCGATTAAACATGGAATATTCATACACTGATTATATTAAAACAAGGAAATATCTCATAAAAATTGCTGGACTACTACAGCACTCCAGTTCGTTTATCAATAGACATATTATGATAGAGTATACATATGGTAAACAATGTGAAACTGGTTAACCATCCAGCGCATTCATGCCAACAATTTTAATAATTTTAACGTAATGGATCTTCCAGGGTAATTTCCAAATTTGGTCATGGAAGTAAACTCAAAACATATTTTGGCAAAAAACATGTTCAAATGACCGTCTGCTCGCAGATTTGCAACAACCATAATCAGACAGCAATTATTATCAGCAATATCGTTTGTAATAAAGGCTAAACTAATTTATTTTGGCCTCAAATTAAGTAAACAATGAGGGAGGAACAACGTGATACAACACAGACGTCAACAAACTGGAAGCTATGCATTTTGTGTCAGACAGATGCTACTGTTAAAGGGCCAATGATGCAGCAGCCAATAATAAACTCATTTAGCAATTTGCTACAAGCAGTTAAAAAGAGAGCAACCTTACAAGATGGTGAATTCATTGAAATTCATAAAGGACTTAAACTTTTTCCAGAGGGCGTCTTATTTTCACATAAAACGGGTTGGCATCGAGGTTGTTACTCTACTGCCACTAATAAGGAAGAAATACGATATCCATGAAATCGCAAGGAAGATGCGTTATCATTTGTGTCTAACATTACTAAGAATTGTGGAAAGAAAAGGAAAAGCTCAGTAGATGAGCCATCGACATCATCTTCGTCATCTGTGTTCACATGTTCATCAGCAGTTCCACTGTGTAAGGAACTGTCTTTCTTTTGCCAGACGGTCGATCTCAGTCAGCAGATATTCAAATTGCGAACAGATATTGCTGGTAAAGCACTATGTGATGCATTGGAAATATCACAAGATACAGCATTAATTACTAGATTAAACACTTCGCTTTCCCGTGTGATTCGCATGCAATTGATGTTCATTATCACAAGCCATGCTGGAGGAAGCATGTCATCCACGTTCTACGAGGTGCAGAAAATAAAAGAATCACTTGGAAAGATCTCTCCAGGCAAATGGCATGCTTGATTGAAATGATCTACATCATTGATAGACATACCCGAAATGGGTGCTTATCTTTCTATGGCTGACATTGAAATAACATATATTAACAGGCTTGAACGAGAATCTATGGAAAATCATGCTCCTGCAGTGGCTGAAAGAAAAAATTCTTTCCGAGTTAACTCATGTAAGATCTGTCCTTCAAAAGGACAGGCGTATGTATGTCATTCTGTATTTTCTACAAGCATGTGAGGAATATATGGTTCATTCTGCAATCATGTGTGATGATGATGGCATGGAAAGCAAGAGGGCTATCTACAAGGCAGCACAGCTAATTCGAAAAAGCGTCACAAGATTCTCTAAGAATGATGGTGATCTTGGTTCTTTCTGTGTTTCTAGCAATATGGATGACGTTCCATATGAGCTAGAGACACTTTTGCAATAGATAATGGTGGACCCTGTGGATAGTTTGGAAAGCAAAACCAGGGAGTGTCTTATTGACAGAGCAGTACTAACATCTTGTCAGGCCCTCATGTTTGGTCATAAATCTGATAGGCAAGTGATATACAAACCCAAAGCTGACTCTAAAAAATTCAGATCCCACCAAAGAAGGGGAAATTATCAGGTTCTTGGATTTGCATTGTCTGTGCACCATGACACTAGGAAGAAGAATCTTCTTCATGCACAGAACTGCTGTATATCCTACCATCGTACCATGCTTCTAGAAACATCAATAGCAACTGCAGTTGTCGAAAACATGAGACAATTTAATAATTTGTGTGTTCCACCATTTCTTAAGAAAGTGGCATTTGTTTTCCTTGCTGTGGACAACACAGACTTTACTGAGGACACTGTTGTTGGCAAAGGTACTACACCTGGAACAATTGTTACTGTCTATCAGAAAGCTTCTGCACTCGGGGAATCCATTGCTCCACATTTAAGCATACGTGATACAAAGAGTTTAACCATTACACC
Organism: Chaetoderma sp. LZ-2023a; assembly: GCA_034401795.1. Lineage (NCBI taxonomy): Eukaryota > Metazoa > Mollusca > Caudofoveata > Chaetodermatida > Chaetodermatidae > Chaetoderma > Chaetoderma sp. LZ-2023a. The sequence continues at coordinate 125,504,055 of CM067371.1, read as the reverse complement.
ACAACACACAGCTATGTTGCCATGTGTCAAACCAAAGGCTCATCCTGGAATGCAAAGCAATTTTGTGATGAGTGGAACCGGTGTTGCAGAATCCTATCAGCTGACCCATATGGGTTGGGTTGTAGCATCTGTTGTTGCGAGAATGGATGACAAGAAAGATATGTGTTTGGTTCCTGGTGGGCTGGATATAACTCACTCCTGTCAACAAGTAGAGCTGTAATCAATATTGGTGCATTACCTCTTCTCCCAGAATTGGCCCATGCATGTTGAAGGTGGCAGTAAGTAAAGACCATATAACTGTCATTATTTTGACATGGCTCTGTATGAGAAAGCAGTGCAGTTGGTAGATGCTAACACCAATTTAAAGAATGAACCACGTTGTTCCTAGACTTGGTGAACTGCATGTTGTCATGCTGGCCTTGAGAGCTCTCGGTATATCTATTATGTCTTTAATTCTACCACAACAACACAAATCCTGAAATGCAAGCACTACTCACGTTCTCTTCATGCCCATATCTACTCTTACATAGCATTACATGAACTGGCCTTTGAAGAATTCTTCAAGGAGTATCGGAGTCTAAAAGATGCATGCCTGCCAGCTACAAATAGCTGAAGTAAATCAACCCAAGCCTACAAGTCAGAGTCGGTGATGCCAGCTCACAGCAATCTTCTGCAAGTGATGGCTAATAATGATATATGCTAAATATGTTTCAGTCTTTGAAGCCACAGAGGTCCCAACATGCGATGTTCAAGTTACTAATGAACTATCTGCACCATGTGGAAACAATTATTTTCTTTGTTGCAGCATCACGGTTCACGAAAAATTCTGATCTGACTACTTCATCTTGAAGTTGAAGAAACCCTGAGCAAATTATTCTTCGCTTTTGATAGAATCAAATACAAGCGACTTTGGCCAAGATACATAGCAGATATGCATGCCCTCAAGCAAAATAATCCAAAGACCTGGAGAGAATTTGAAACTGAAAATATATCAGTGACAAAGAATGACATTCCATTCACTTTAATTGGTACGGACCATGCATGTGAGCATCTGAACAAAATGATGAAAGTTCACTCAGGACTAATTGGAATGTCTAACAATCCAAATACTAGACAGCGATTCTTCCTTGCTGCTCCAGAACTGTCACGGCTGTCTCGACTGATCATGTCAATTTGATTTGCAAGAGGACAAGACCAGAGATCACCATGGCCTTGGAGCAAGTACTGTTAAACAGGAGAATAGTGCAATCAACAAGATTGGCACATGGTAATCCTTTTGCTGTTGAAGGTGTTAAATCATTATCTCCCTGGCTTATGTACGTACCATAAGAGTCTGTACCACAAATCCTCAATGTAGACTAAAGAGGGCAGAAATTATATGAAGAGTATGTGAAAGAGCAGATTAATGGTACGGTAAGCCTATGGGCACCAGTGAAATTGGAGAAAAACAAGATCTATACATCTGGAAACAAAAAAACAACAGTACATATTCGTGACAAGACTGTTGATCTTCAGTAAACAAAAGATCTATATGCGAGGCTGATGATTCTCGCAAAGTCGAGTCGAGACATAGATCTGAAATATTCGATTGGCAACTATGAATTCACGCGGACACCAGGGGCGCTGTTTGCTCTGTGCAGCTCTGTGCTCCAATGTACTGACAAGTTGAAGTTAATCAAGGTTATGACTGATCTATCTAACTGAGAGCACAGAGGTTCTCCATCGATCAATACTCACCATTCTGTTACTTCTGATATACAGCTGGCCCTGACAGCTGGCTCTAGGACTATAGACTTAGAAAGCTTTACCGACTCCTTGGAACTGGGTACTCGGCAGTTGGTTGTGGTAGCTAGGTTCTCTTACAAGGATAATTGGATAATATGGATACCGCCGATGATAACCAGGTTGTATAATTCCTTATTATCCATAGTTAAAAGACTTAGGTCTCTAAATTTCGTTGTGTCGCATGTTCCAATTTCTGACCCCAAAGAATCTGGGACGTGTGTTAACAACGAGATATGCCGGATGATCGCCTTCTTTAAACCCCAACAGGCGATCGGCAGATATGAAAATAGGTGTTTACTACAGTATTTCTAACACGAATATTGGCTGACGTTGTTCTCCGTAGGATCCGAGCGGGTGACGTCACACCCGTGATGCTCGGATGTTTATGTGAAGAAAATTTTTTTCATTAATTCGCGCATCTTGTTCTGGGTGCTGCGTACTAAAAATGGTACCGGAAACTTTGGAATGTTCAAGTTTACGTGTTATCACGATCGGTTTGCAATGATCGGTGGTTTCAAAATTCTTGATTAGATGTGCGGTCTGCGGTTTTACCGTGTGGTACAGCAGTTTGTTTACATTTTGTTGTTTCTTCACATATCGTTTCAGCTTTCGTTAGGAGTATAATTTATATTGATTGGTAAATATACCCCGAATGCTATGCGATATGATTCCTGGTTCTTTTATACATCCTGGAGGATCAATTATGGGTGTATTTATGCCCGCATCGTTCTTGTCGTCATAATCAATGCGATCTTTGCTGTAACGTTGGGAGGGTTACAGTTAATTTATGGTCAAATTATTTGAAAATTAATTGTCTGCCTTCCATCTGTGTATCGTTCCGCTTGCTTATTGTAGGTTTGTGCTTATTTATAGGCCAAGCCAGCCCCGCCATCATGTGACGTGTGCCACAAATTTGTACGGGTCCTGTTTATGGACCATGTCTGTTTTAGGTGTACGCCATGTAACCTTGATAGTAGGTGTAGTGTGTGTGCAGTGTGGTCCGCGGAAGTGATGTTAAAGTTCCTTGCCCAGAAGGATGTGGCTGGGTCTGACGCGGGGTCAGGCGGTCCGAAGGTAAATCGTGTAGCGTCCGGTTCGGCCGGTGGGGGCGCTCCACGTCCCCAGCTGGAGGTGGCGGAGATGACACCGCCGGCGTGGTTCGGTCCGGCTATGCAGGGTTTTCTGCATAGCGTTCTGCCCACGCTGGTGTCGTCCCTGCTGCCGAAGGTTGGGGGGCAGTTTCGCCCCATGCCTGGTACGGATCATGTCCTAGGACAGGGTTCTGGACTGGTTACCGAGGGGGGCCATCTCGTACGGCCCCCTGGCGGTCCCGTCGGGCTCCGGCCTGACTGGTTCTGTCTCTCTGCGGCCACCTCCGGGTGGTCCAGTAGCGGTGGCCGGTCCGTCAGGTGTGAGAGCCGTCCACCAGGACGGCTCCGGAGTTTCCTCGTCTAGTGACGACTCTTCGGAGTCTGAAGACGAGGAGGCCGAGGAGGCCGAGGAGGAGAGATTGCTGCGGCCTGTGATGCCACGGGTGGAGAATATGGAGGTCGATTCCATCCTGGACGGAACTGTCCTCCATCTGTCTGGCTTGGCGCAAGCCAGGGCAGCGGCTCCGCCCGTGGTTGAGGCCAATCTGGTACCAGGCACCGGTCCCGTAACGGTTGGTTTGACGCCAGACGATACGGTGACCGGTGTGCCGGGCCGGGCGTGCTACTCACCTATCTCGTCTGGTCCGGCGGTCAGACATGGGTTGCCATTGGTGCCCGTGTCTGGCCACGGTTCCGTGTCTGGCCACGGTTCCGTGTCTGCTACGGGTCCGCACGGTTTTCCGGGCGGACCTACCCCATGGACTGGTGTGTTTCATGGGGTGGCGGCGGAACCGTTTGGTACCGGAGTGCCTGGCGTGTCAGCCGCGGCTCCTTGCCGGAAGGCCGTGGCTGGCAGGCCCATGAACGCGTCAATGGGTGACGTGTTCACGGGTGTGTCCTCCTCGGAAGTAGACTGGTCGGAGGCTCTGGCTTGGCTAGCCAGGGTTGACCCGTCTATGGTTTTGGCCACGGCCGAGGAGGAGGCGCCCCATCCGTCGGTTGTATCGATTCGGACGGGGATCTTGCCCGCAGCCCGGACCCAGTCGGTTGGACTGGATCCACGGTTCATAGAGTTGCTGGATGCTATTTATAGCAAGCAGCTCACGACCATGGGCCAGCTCCCTGCGGCCTCCAGGGAGGTGCGGGCAAGGTGTCGTATTCCGCGGGGGGAATACGACAGATATGGTGTGGTACCGTCGGTCACCGAGGATGACCGATGGGTTCTGGGTGTTCAGAGTGCTGGAGCGGGTGGCCCCGGTCCGGCACTTGTGGACAAGTCCCAGGCACACCAGGAGGAAGTCCAGTCCCTATGCGATGAGGGTGTGAGGGCAGCTATGAGTGCTGTCAACCATTCGTATCGCCTTCTTCAGTCGGTGTGGGCTGAAGCGGGGGCAGGCCACCCTGTGCCACCTGTGGCGCTTTCGTGCGTCAATGACGGCTTGGTGCTGTCTATGGACGCACTGGCAAGGGTGCAAGCGTGTGTGACAAAGTCCAGGAGGCAAATGGTTCTTGACCATATGCGTCCGGCTACGGCAGTCAGGGAGCGTCTTCTTGGGACACCAAGCCTAGCATCTTCAGTGGCCAGGCGCGGGCCATCCTAGAGGACACTGCCAGCATTGCGCAGAATCGGTTGGCGGTAAACCTGCAGCTGGAGCTAGTGCGACAAGCGCACGCACTAGGGGCTGTAGGGAAACCGTTAGCTGTCCAACCTTCGAAGAAGCATAAGAAGCAGAAAGGCAAGGCGAAAGCTAAGCCTACTATAACTTCTGCTTCGTCTGGATTTTCTCAGCCGCCGCCGGCTAAGAAAGCCAGGAAGGTTGTGGAGGCCCCTACCCTCCCCAATGTTGCTCCGGATCGCCCTAGAGGCGGGAAGGGCAAGGGGAAGGGTAAGGGTAAGTCCTCCAAGGGCGGACAGAAGGGAGCGGATCGTACCTGAGGGTACGAGAGCTCCCTTCATATCCGTCTGGACTGCACCTGTGTGACAGGAACAGCGGTACCAGTTATACCTGCTGAGCCGAGACGGAAATGGTTCTCTCTCTCTCATTAAGAAAGGGGGGGGGGGAGCAGACCTCGAGGCGTCTATGGTGGGTGGAAGGCTCATGCGTTTCGTCGAGGCCTGGCGAGGTGTGTCGTCAGACAGTCTGGTCCTGGGATGGTTATCCCAGGGGTACATGCCGGAGTGGTGGGACTTTCCGCCGCAGAATCTGTCTTTGGCACCTCTCTGGACACCCGTACCACGGGAACCGGACAAGTTAGAAGCCATTCAAAACGAAGTGTCGGGTTTGCTTCTGAGGGGAGCAATAAAACCAGTGAACCAGAACACTCCAGGCTTCTATTCCAATATGTTCCTTGTCCCCAAGAGCACAGGGGGATGGAGACCCGTACTCAATCTCAGGCCATTAAATTGGTTTATCCATACGCCTCGGTTCCAGATGGAAACGCCGAGGTCGGTAATGGCAGGATTGAGGAAGGGAATGTGGTGTGTATCGATCGATCTGAAAGATACATATTTCCACATTCCGATGAACAGGAGTTGTCACAGGTTTCTGAGATTTGCGTTTCAGAATCAAGTATGGGAGTTTATTGTTCTCCCATTTGGCCTGTCAACAGCTCCAATGGTTTTCACAAGAGTGGTCCTTGCGGTGACAGCGTTTCTCATAAAAGAGAACGTGGCGCTTCACACCTACATAGACGACTGGCTGATCAAGGCAGACTCGGCAGCCAGGTTGAACGTGGATACTGCTCTGACTCTGAAGTTACTTTCAGAGCTAGGCTGGCTAGTCAACAAGGAGAAATCCGAGTTGACACCCACTCAACATTTCGTTTATTTGGGGATGCGATTCGATCTCGAGGAGGGCAGGGTTTACCCGTCAGAGCCCAGAGTGGTGTCGCTGTTAGCCATCCTCAGGAGTTTTCGAGTGGGAAACCACATTCAGGCGAGGCGGTTTCTTCAGATGCTGGGCATGATGGTCTCCATGGAGCAGGTGATCCCGTACGCTGCTCTAATGCGAAGACCTATCCAGTTGTATCTGATGTCTCTGTGGAAACAGAGAACAGAACCCCTGTCAAAACTGGTGCCAGTTTTGGAGCTGATAATGTCGCATCTTGTATGGTGGAAGGAGCGTCAGAATCTCCTAGTAGGGGTTTCACTGCACCTACCCCACCCCCAGCTGTCTGTGTACACGGATGCATCGCTGGAGGGGTGGGGTGCCTGCCTGGGAGAGCACAAGGTCTCGGGCACATGGACTCTCCAAGAGAGTCAGCTGCATATCAATCTGTTGGAAATAATGGCAGTAGAACTGGCGTTGGAAGAGTTTCTTCCGATGATCAGGGGCAAGGTGATATTGATACGGTCGGACAACTCGACGGTAGTATCATACATAAATCGCCAAGAGGGACCAGGTCACCCACACTGTGTATCAAAGTGTGGAACTTGATTCAATGGTGCAGGAATTACTCGGTTGTTTTGAAAGCAGCTCACATTCCTGGCCGATTGAACATTCTGGCGGATGCTTTGTCTCGCAGACAGAGAATTCTGCCAAGAGAATGGTCCCTCAACCCTCCAGTTCTGCGAAAGATCTTCGAGCATCGGGGCAAACCCAATGTGGACTTGTTCGCCACAAGGGAAAATGCTCAAATCATGACTTATGTGTCGCTGATTCCAGATCCAAATGCCGTCGATACAGATGCTCTGGCGATAAGCTGGAGAGGGATGCACGCTTACGCGTACCCACCCACCATTCTTCTGCCGAAGGTATTGGTGAAGATCAGGGAAGAACCGTGTCTGGTCCTGCTAATAGCGCCGTATTGGCCCAGCAGGGCGTGGTTCACGGATCTGCTAGATCTGCTGGTGGAAAACCCAGTGCAGTTGCCCGAGATTCCGAACATAATCTCCCAGGCCAAGGGATGCTTCCTACACGAGTGTCCCGAAATGTTCAAATTGACTGCATGGATGTTATCAAACAACGTTCCACGTCGGAAGGCTTTTCTCTACAAGCTGCTGATTTCATCGCGGCTGCGAGAAGGAGGTCAACCTTCAAGTCATATAACAACAAGGTTAACAGATTTGCAGACTGGTGTGAAGAAAAGGGTATTGATACCTTTCAATCCACTATTCAGCAAATAGCAGACTTTCTCTGTGAGCTGTTCTTTTCAGGACTAGCTCCCGTCACAATTGCTGGATACATGTCAGCTTTGGCATCCGTTATCCCTTGTCTAGCCAACAGGGATAGTCCAGAGGTGGCCCAGTTAAATGTGATGGTGAAGGGAATGAGCAATCTCCGACCGAGACAACCGGTAGTCATTCCAGCCTGGAGTCTATCTTTAGTGCTTAATGTACTGGCCAAGCACCCTTTCGAACCGTTGCGTTCGGCTAGTCTAAAGCATTTGACTCTAAAGGCGGTCTTTCTATTGGCATCTTCCTCAGCTAGAAGGCGCAGTGAGATCCATGCACTTTCGGCAGAGAGGGACCGATTTATTGTCTCTGGAGAGGGTCTGCGTCTTCTGCCAAGAGCAGAATTTATGTCAAAGAATCAATCTTTGAGATATCCCGGCAAACCGATCATAATACCGAAGTTAACTAGGTTTGATCGTGATGCCAGTGTCTGGTGCCCGGTCCGTGCTTTGACTAAGTACAAGAAATGGACTGACTCATTTCAGTCGAACGATAGACATCTGTCAATCTGCCATAAGAAGCCTTATGGCGCCGCATCCATGGATACTATCTCTCGTTGGGTAGTCGAATGCATTCAGACTACTCATGAGATGGCGACTGGGCACCAGGTGCAAGGCGCAAGGGCACACGATGTTAGAGGAATAGCCGCCTCAACCGCCCTTTACAGTGTTGTTCCATTAGAGGACATCATGGCCATTGCACAATGGCACTGTGAGTCCTCATTTATGGATTACTATATGAGGGATGTGTCAGACTCAGCCAATCCACTCGCTTTAGCTGTTTTGAGACGATAGTTAAGTGACCACACTGCTCTTCACCCTTTTTTCACTTCGGTTAGAAAAGAACCTAAAGCAGGCATGGTCGAGCGTGAGGATGACAACCAGATTGTGTCACTGATGGCCGGACCAGTGAATGGTTGGAGGCGGTACGTCTGAAGTCCAATTATCATAAGGTAATTCATTAGTGAGTGTTTTTTGTACAAAATGAATTCATACGGCTTTAGAACATTTTCTTTCTCGGCCGCCACTGAATGGAACAACCTCCCTATTCATCTAAAATTGTCAAAAAATCTTACAACATTCAAATCAAATCTTAAAACTCATCTCTTTAAACAAGCGTACCAGAATTTAAATTAATGTTTATATTATCATTTCATTGTCTTGCGCTACGAGCATGCTTGCGTGGAGTTTGGCGCGTTATAAATTCACTTATTATTATTATTATTATTTTATTATGTCTATATATCATGTTCATTCATCATATATATTCATGCTCATTCCCAGGCTAATACATGTGAATATGCAAGGAGCTGTTAACCCTTTTGGCATATTTGTGTTTCAGGCGAGATACATGTTCATGAGTTCTCTGCCTTTTCTTAGGAGGAAAAAGGGGGGGGGGGCAGTGACGAGAATGTGATTCGGTTCCGTTAACTTGACGGTCCTTTTAGGTCTCCGTTAGTCAAGTTTTAAGTCTAAATCTTTCTCCAAGGGGCAAAAGTAGCATTTATGGCTTGCCCCTTCCCACCACGTTACTGATCAAATCTGGTCTGTATCAGAAGTAACAGAATGGTGAGTATTGATCGATGGAGAATGCAGGAAATGTCAATTTCCCTTTCTCCGAGATCTAACAATACTCACCATTCTGTTACGGACCCAGCCTCCCAGCCCCACGGAGGCAAGCCATGGATTACTCTTGTTTGGTGGCTATGCAAACAATATGAGCTCTATGGTAGACGGGTACTCGGCAGTTGGGAGCCGAGTACCCGGTTCCAAGGAGTCGGTAAAGCTTTCTAAGTCTATAGTCCTAGAGCCAGCTGTCAGGGCCAGCTGTATATCAGAAGTAACAGAATGGTGAGTATTGTTAGATCTCGGAGAAAGGGAAATTGACATTTCCTGCAATTCAGAGTTACTAAGCACAACAGAAGCCTTTTCACTGACAACTGCTGAAACTAGTAGGAGAATCGCAGTTGTGGATGGAATGGTTATTGTCCAGAAGCTGACCAAGAAACCTGCAACTATTGTGACAGTCAATGACCTTAGTACATGTTTTAATGACAGGTTAATGAGGCTGACAGAAGGATATGATGAGATCATACTTGTTTTTGATACATATCAAGCGGATTCTCTGAAAAACACAACATGAGAGAGACGACGGCATGGGATGGATCCTATTAGATATCAAGTCAAAGATGATACCAGTATTAAGCATATCCCCATGACTAGGTTTTTGTCTCATGACGAAACAAAGTCTGACCTTGCACAGTATATGTATCTGGCAGAGAAGACTATTGAGTACAACAAAGACCTGTCTACATTGGTCATAGCCTCAGGCCACACCATAGGCAATATAAGTCTACATTTTGAGAACATCAATCATGAGGAAACTGATACATTAATGATCTATCATGCCATATGTGCAGCGCAGCGAAATCTTGATGCGGCAGAGTTGACGATTTTCTCTCCGATGTTTTAGTGCTGGCAATAGCATATTATGACAGTCTACCTAAGAAAACGCCTATCTCAATGGTTTCTGGTACTATTGAACTACAACCTATTTGGAAATATGAGAAAGCTGGAGCATTGCCCTCCTTCATGCCTTTACTGGAGCAGACAATACGGGCAGATTTTCTAGACTAGGTAATTAACGTGGCTAAAGTTCTTCTTGAAGGCAGACAGTAATGTCATTGAAGCCCTGAAGAACTTGTCAAAATAGACTGAGGTGACAGGTGACCTGCTTTCCAATCTGGCAAAATTTCCCCATACTGTCCAAAATCTATCAACATTGAGAACATCCCTGAGTTACGTTGGCATTTATTATGTAAGCCGCTTGTGGATAGTTAAAACTACCGCCTACCATTGGTGCTTGAAGCAGCACGTCCTTAGGGTGCATGTTCAGGCAAATGTGTGGTGACAGTCAAGTATTTCACATCACGAGTTTTTTAATCCGCTGCAGAATGGATACTACAAGGGGACAGGTGGCCACCTAAAAGCAAGAATAACCGATGTTTCGCCAGCTCCAATGGCTGTCATTGAGATGGTTAGGTGCCAATGCAAATCAAACTCTTCCTCACATTGGTACTCATTCAAATCCAAAGATTTACCATCTACAGAGCTTTGCCAATGCAGCATAGAGTGTGAAAACGATGACAACTCAATCTTTGAAGTCTATTTATCAGAAGAAGATGATGACGATGTTACTATATAGACAGCAGCACATTGCTTAAAGACTTAGTGGTGAGATAACTGTGTTAGATGTCAAAGAAAATTTCAACATGCTAATGGTATCGCAAAAGGTGCAAAATTTGCAGATAATGCCAGCAAATTACAGATTAAATTAGAAATCATCTACCAAAATAATATTTCTATTACTTGAAGTTTATTATAAATGTTACCAATGCATTCCTTGACCCAGAAAACATAGATATAGACATCAAAATTATGAATTTGGGCCATTTGGTAGCAGATATATTGAGTTTGGAAGAATTTAGATGGCAGCTATTTTGAAATCCAAGATGCCCGTCATGAAGATATTTGCGCAAATGCAAACATTGAGTTTTGTAATTGCCACACTAAATACTTTCCAAAAATATATAGCTTTACAAATCCCCAAAAATTCTGAACGAAAGAAAAAATCTAGACGCTGAACCCTACTATAATTAACATGTTTTTGTTTTTATTTTGGAAACTTTTTAAGCTATTTCTGAGCTGTACTGTATGTCATCGCAAAGTGGTCACTAAAGACATGGCCTCTTACTCTAAGACTGTTCCATAGAAGGCAGCTTTTGTACATGTAGCCATAAAATAGTGGGTCTTTGAGGTATTTGTTATGTACTTGCACGGCAAAAATCCTTTATTTATTCTATCGGTGAAGCATTCATGTCACATTTGGCCAGTTCAATTGCAAATCTATCAATATCATGAATATGTTGTTACAATCTGGGCTTTATGGTTCTATTTTGGGTTCTATTTTAAACTTCTCAAGTTTACAATTTATACATAATATTATATAATGTAGTCTCACCAGCCAACTTACTCTATGATACTTAACATCTCTAGTTTTCAAAGAATTTTAATTCGTTAATGCAGATACATATACCGTAAGCATTTAATGACCATTAAAGTGGCCACAATCAGATTCTGTAGGAAATTAAGAAAATACTATTTTTGAAATTTGGCCACCCGCCTGTGTTGAGGTCACATTGTAAAGATTTAAAGTCACCATGACCTTTATACACACTTCTATGGTTTTTCAACATTCAGCAAAACTTCATGGCTTATTCTTCAGGAATGTCTTGATTGTTTAACCCTATTGAAACTACATGAAACCTTGAATACATTGTTCTGTATGTTGTTAGGAATCAGCAAGAGGACATTGAGGTCTCAAGGTCAAGGTCTCTGTGCTGTGATGTCTATCTGCAGTGAGGACAGGTGAAATAGATTCTACAGAATTCTTGTTTTTATATGTTGATAACCATGGTGTGTCCCCATATCATGATACAGAGGTCACAATGCGATGTCAGTCGGCCTATTGCCATGAGTGACTAATATATTGCATTTTTATACATGATACGCATTGCACATTGTTGCAGCCCTATGGTGTCAGGGCCACCATTATGTAAGTACTATGCTCCAAATGCTCATGAATGGACTCCCAAGACAAATATCAATGAACTCCTGGACTTTTTATACCCATGACACTATTGTTTCACCCTATTTCGCTTAATTGAAGCTTAGGACAAGAGGTGTTCAATTTCCAACCCAGCATCTCTGAGAAAGGGGGATGGGCTTATATTAGAGAGTTTTCCCAAAAAGGTTCTAAAACTGATACCACGGAAATTCAACGCATTTTCTCCTGTAAAAATTCTCACCGCCTACACCTATTTTCACATCAAGAGTATACTTACCTCCCTAATACTTTTGATATTGCTAAATATCGGCTTTCACTCAATAAACACTCAGATTAAAACAGTTAGGTGCCCCTACTGGGCCGGGAGTCAGAGCGTAGTCTGGCGGATGCCAGCCCCACCACCGCGCATGCGCAGACTAGCACTTCCTCTTTGCTAATTTATTGGCAGAGAGTCTACACATGTTTTTGTGCTAGAGCTTTTCTTGACTCAATTCTTAGTATTTTTGTGTAAATTTGGAAGTGTTTATCCCTGATAAAGATGGCAGGAAGGATGACTTCGCCAGAGGAGGGCCCAGGACCTTTAAATCAGGTGACTTCTAGTAAAATTAGCGAGTTTTGTCCCCGGTGTAATGTGTTTCCGGGACTCGCGGTTACCGTGATAAGCGCCTTGTTTAGTTGGTTTATTTCAACTAGGTGCTATATAATACTAATCTCTCTTTGTGTTTATGTCCGCAGGTCTGTGTGACGATATGTAATGGACATCACATCAGCAGAAGGTTTGTTTCTCTCCACCATGGTTCCATTTCCTACTAATACTGTTAGGTTATCTAACCAAAAATTTTATGTCCAGTGAGTTGGAGGCCTAGTATAAAGGTCTTCTCACTTTGCCCTCTTGATCCAATTCCTTCCCCTAGAGGTGGAGAGAGTTAAGAGGCGTTCAGTTGGTGGAGTGCTCCAGTTCATCACGTTGGATGGTTTGTCTATACAAAGTGTCAGGTATCTAATTATTGATATGAGGTGATGTTAATTATTTAGAGAGGAAAGGGAGATAATTAACAGTATTTGCCATTGTTATCAGTATATATCTGATGGTTGTGTAGTCGAAATGTCCATTCTGCACATGTTCTGGTTAGAGATACAATTCGTCCTTGCACTTGGATGTTTGTTGGGGATCGATTTTTTCCTGTCATAGGATTAATGACGTTATAATCAGCCTTGCTCTTTATTAACAATTAAAGTTGTCCGAAGCTGGTTTTCTGATGAATATTGATCTTTATGATCATTTCCTTCTCTTGAGTTGGTGAGTTTCTGAGCTTAACTAGATTGCTCATACTCCTCGTCCTTTGCCCTGTTTCAGAGACCTGGTTGTGCGTCCTGTGGACGGTTTTTGAAGGACAAGTTTGTGCCTCATCTCTGTTATCAGTGTAGCCCCTGTGGTCCCTTGCTTAATTGCGAGATATGTAAGCACTGGGGGGGCGAGCTAATGTCCGAATTCTTGTACTTGCAGGCGAAGGACAAGGTGGTGGAGGAGGAGAAGAAGAAGCAGAAAAGAGAGGGTGTGAGTAAAAAGGGTAAGAGGAAGCCCTCGTCCGCGGTGGACATGGAGGCCTTCCGGACCGAGATGCTGGGAGAGATGAGGAGGACAATAAAGGATTTGGTTCCCGAGTTGCTTCGTGGCATGCTTCATGGACCAAATCCTTTGCTGTCCTCATCATCTGCTTCGGAGCATGTAATCCCCACCTCTGAATCACCTTTCCTTAGTACGCTTCCGTTGTTCGAAGATTCAGAGGTGGCCCCATTAGAGGGGGCATTCCACGACCCTGGCAGCAGGCTTAGTGCCGCGCCGAATAGGGACCGTGGACGGTTGTCGCTGGAACCCGCGGGCTGCTTATCAGTCCAGGGGTATCCGCACGCCGCGGGTGCCAGTACCTCTTATGGCACCTTCCCTGGCCAGTCCGGGTTAGCTCTCTTTGCTGACCCGGAGTCTAATCTGTCTGGCCAGGAGGATGAGGATTACCTGTTGGGGTCGCCGTCTGAGGACGTGGCCATGGATTATGACATCTGTGCACCCCTCGTGGGGAATACAGGCAACTTATTCCACGGTTCTACTCACGCAGGGGTAGAATCCACGGTTCAGACTGTGGCCCTGGGCACTGAGGGCCAGCGTTACCGCATACCTCGGCTTGCCGAGAGTGGTGCTGTCCGGGGCCGTGGTGGGGCGGTATGTGCCCCGCGCTCTACCACGGCGCCTGCTCCTGGTCAAGCCAGTGAGATTAGCATGCCGGTGTTGTCAGGCCCGCATGCTCTCCCTGGCTTGCCAGGGATATCAGCGTATCCGCCGTCAAGCTCTGTTGCTTGCGCTCAGGAGGAAGACGAAGGCCCCCGTCTTGTAGAGCGCTCGCAGCTAGCCACGGAGGAGGATTGGTCTGACGCTTGCCAGTGGTTGGTGAGTGTTAGACCAGATCGGCCCGTGGAGCAGTCGGCTAGCCAGCGTGATCACAGGCCGTGGTTAGCTGGTAAGCCTACTGCTAACGCTATGCCTTCTCTGCCGCTGGCAGAGCATGTCGTTGACATGTTCGAGGCGGCGGAGACGTCCATTAAGTCGAGTGGACGTCTCGCGAAGGCCCCGCGCGAGGTGGCCAGGCGTTGCCGCATCGTGCCCCTGGATTTGGGTGAGGATGCGCGGCCAGGCTCCCGTTCTGACACGGGAGTCTTGTGTTCGAACGTGTTGCGTTCAGCAAATACCGCGTTGCGTGATGCGGAGGAGAGTGGGAGGGCTTCGATTGCCGCTCTGTCCCACGTCTCCCAGCTGTTACAAGGGGTAGTAACAGCATCCGCATCGCGCCAGCCAAGTCCGGTCACAGTCCAGCGAGCCATCCAGGATGGTATCAACCTGGCTCTGGACTGTATGATGCGGGCGGTGACCAGGAGTGTCCGGGCAAGGCGCACATTTGCCTTGGACAATCTGTGCCCGTCCCAGGACCTGTACAATAGGCTACTGCGTACGCCTATGACAGGTCCTGGTCTCTTTGGAGGTGAGGGATGTAGGCACCTCCAGGAGACGGTTACTCTGGTAAATAACCAGAGGGCGCTGCGCGAGCAGTTTGAGGTGCTTCGTCGTGCTAACGTTCAGGCCGCACCCCCTGCGTATCGTCCCCTGCAGGCTAGAGGTGATGGTGGCCTCGGCCGCGTGCGATTCGGCCAGCAGCGAGGGGGGCGCAGGCTCCTCAGGCGCAGTCAGCCAGGCAGCCGCGCGCGCACTGAGGTGCGCGCGGTGCTGGTCGTGGTGCGCGAGGATCTGGGCGTGGCAATCGTTCCTGATGGGACGGTTACCGCGGTGAGAACCGCTCCGGTGTTTCTGGCAAAGGAGACAGTGCTGCTCTTGCACTCCTTATGTCCACCTCTATCCCTAGGTGGACCGGTGGGAGGCCGGCTAGCCGACCACATGCAAGAGTGGGAACGGTTAACTCAGGACCGTTTAGTCTTGCGATGGCTTTCAGTCGGGTATCATCCCGATTGGATGACAGGCCCGCCATCGCGACTGTCTCTAGTGCCGATCTGGACTCCAAATCCGAGAGATCCAGAGCAAAGGTTGTGTATCGAGGAGGAAATAAATTCCCTCATACAAAAAGATGGAGACTGTGCGCTCAGTGTTGGCGGGGTTAGAGAGGGGAATGTGGGCCGCGTCGATAGATTTGAAGGACGCTTATTTCCACATCCCCATACACAGGAGTTTCCGTCGCTTCCTGAGATTTGCATTCCAGGGCAGACAGTGGGAATTCAGGGTGTTACCCTTCGGAATTTCCACGGCTCCTCGGGTTTTCACCCGTGTGGTTCTTGCGATCACCGCATACCTCCGCAGGAGAAGCATAGCAGTCCACACGTACATAGACGACTGGCTGTTGAAAGCGCACACCCAGGAAAGTTTATCGGCCAGTCTGGAGGTTGTTTTGAAGACTCTCACAGACTTGGGCTGGATGATCAATTTCCCAAAATCAGAGCTGACTCCATCCCAGAAGTTTGTTTACCTGGGGATGTTCTTCGATCTAGAGACAGGATATGTTTTTCCTACTCAGGAGAGAGTTCAGAAACTCATCTCATTAATTCAGTCAGTGTGCGACAGTCGTCATGTCCTGGCACGGGTTTACTTGAGAATGCTGGGGTTGATGGTTTCATTGGAACCAGTCATTCCTCAGGCCGCCTTACGCAGGCGGCCGATCCAGTTATTTCTCATGACACAATGGACCCAGAGTACAGGTTCGCTGGACTCGAACGTGTCAGTGTTGGCGCCTCTGATTCATCACCTGCAATAGTGGTTGGACACAGAGAATCTCTTGGTGGGGGTTATGCTAACCCCTCCCCACCCTCAGGTGACTGTGTATACAGATGCATCGATGGAGGGCTGGGGAGCTTGCCTGGAAGAATCCACGATATCAGGGCTTTGGAATCTGGAACAGTCAAAGGAACATATAAATCTACTGGAGCCTAAGAGCAGTAGTCCTGGGCCTGGAAGATTTCTTACAGAAAGTTCAGGGCAAGATTGTTCTTATTCGTTCAGACAACTCAACAGTTGTGACTTACATAAACCGCCAGGGCGGAATGAAGTCGCCCAGTCTCTGTATGATGACATGGAGACTGCTTTGTTGGTGCCTGGATCACCAGATTACCTTGAAAGCAGTTCATATTCCGGGAAGGTTAAATCTGCTAGCAGACTCATTGAGCCGAAGGATGAGTGTTTTACCCACGGAATGGCAACTAAATCAATGTGTGGCGGATCGTCTGTTCGACCATTGGGGGAAACCCAACATCGATTTGTTCGCAACGAAGAAGAATGCGAAGATGACGACGTACGTCTCTCCGATTCCGGATCCAAGCGCTTTCGCAACAGATGCGTTAGCTATCAGCTGGGTGAGAATGTATGCATACGCATTCCCTCCAGCAATCCTGATTCCAAAAATTCTTCAGAAAATCAGACAAGAGGAATGCCAAGTGCTTCTGATCGCCCCGGATTGGCCAAGCCGATCATGGTATACGGATCTGCTGGACCTTCTGGTCTGCAATCCGGTTCCTCTGCCTCTGATGGACGATATTATCTTCCAGGGCAAGGCCCTTCACAACAATCCGTCAATGTTCAGATTGACTGCGTGGATGTTGTCAAGGAATCTAGAATTAAGGAGGGCTTTTCTGAGCAAGCAGCCATGTTTATGGCCAAAGCCAGGAGGGGGTCAACCTCCAGAGCATATAATTATAAAATCAACAGATTTGCAGAATGGTGCTCAAAAAGATGTATTGATCCAATGGATTCATCTATTCAAGTAGTAGCTGATTTCCTCTGTCACCTGTATGATGCCTATAGCCTCAAGCCTAACTCTATTGCTGGTTATAAGTCAGCTTTAATGTCTGTTATTCCTTGCTTGGCTAAGAGGGGAAGTGATGAAGTAAATACATTAAATGTATTAATTAAAGGCATGGGCAATCTAAGACCAAGGAATCCCCCTGTGATTCCGTCTTGGAGTTTATCGCTAGTGCTTCAAGTACTAGGTGATAAGCCTTTTGAACCACTTAGTTCCATTTCTATGAAACTATTAACACTGAAGACTGTGTTTTTAATTGCTGCGGCCTCGGCTAGGCGTAGAAGTGAAATTCATGCCTTATCAGCCGAGGATGACCGTTTTGTGGTTTCATGGGAAGGCCTTAAGCTGCTACCTAGGATTAATTTCTTGACTAAGAATCAGTCGTTGAAATATCCAGGTCAACCTATTGTTTTGCCTGCTTTAACTAGATATGATCCTCATTCTAAAGCATGGTGTCCCGTCCGGGCGCTTCTCCGGTACAAACAACGTACATCGGAGTGGCGCACCGACCAGTCGGCGTTATGGTTGTGATATATTGAACCCCATGGCAGGGCTTCTAAGGACACCATTTCCAGGTGGATTGTAGAATGCATTCAGTTTTGTCATAAATCCGCCACCGGGAAGCAGGTTGACGTGGCCAAGGCTCACAGTGTCCGCGGCGTAGTGACATCCACTGCCCTATTTAATGGGGTCCCTGTGGATGATATTATGTCGGTGGCTCAGTGGCACTGTGAGTCAAGTTTTACAGACCATTATCTCCGTGACACCTCTAATCCTCTCGCCTTGTCGATTTTGAAAAAATAACTAGGCTTATATTTTTGATGGGGTTTCCTCATTGCTTATATATTTCACAATTAATTTATGGAAACAACCACTTTTTTGGGACTGCATCGTTCTTCACCAATGGGAAGAGGATGTCAGCAGCCATTTCAACAAGGTCAGTCTTGTGCATGGGTTGTCCATTGTTGATTGTCTTGTCACGTTACCCGTTATTAATATGATGATGGTTTTGTGTATTTATGTGGTTCATTGTTGAGAGTATACGAAAATGGAGTTTTTTCGTCTCTGTCCTGTAGTACATGGCACTTGTACGTAGAGAGCGTATAGGACATTGAGGTCATTCGACTCTTCCTCCCAGGAAGGAGGGGGGGGAGCGCATATGACATTCGGTCATCTCTCATACATCGGTGGTGTTATCCGATGGTTAGTCAAATCCTGACTGTTTTTTCATACAGTTTCAGAAGTTTAAGTGCCTTAAACGCAGAAAAGCGTATAGGGATGAGCTGGTCTTTTGACCTCGCCTCCCTCCCGCCGAATTCACTGTCGAATTCTGGCAATATCAAAAGTATTAGGGAGGTAAGTATACTCTTGATGTGAAATAAACGAAATCAAGGATTTCTTTTTTCACGAGAGAGTTGATACTTACCTCCCTAGATACGGACCCGGCCTCTCCACCCCACAGAGGCTCGGTCTTCAGGCTCTTAATAGTTGCATGTGTATCAGCCAATAAATTAGTCAGAGGAAGTGCTAGTCTGCGCATGCGCGGTGGTGGGGCTGGCATCCGCCAGACTACGCTCTGACTCCCTGCCCAGTAGGGGCACCTAACTGTTTTAATCTGAGTGTTTATTGAGTGAAAGCCGATATTTAGCAATATCAAAAGTATTAGGGAGGTAAGTATCAACTCTCTCGTGAAAAAAGAAATCCTTGATTTCGTTTAGTTTAATGTATACCTCAAAACATCACCGGGGAAGTGAAATTATTTGATTTGAGTGCCTAAATATTGCATATCCTTTAATAAAGGTCGTTTATTAAATCAAAATTAATCCACAATTTGATATAAAATGGTGTCGCGAAAAATTACAAATCACGTTGATTCGCCTCCAATTGAAGAGTTTATTTTAGAGCGAGTGCTCGGATATAAATATTCTGGAATCGGGGACTCGGAACTCGGGAATTTCTATATATTATCATTGCGCGATAGGAACTGAGTATTATACTGATCTGAATAACGGGTACCCGTTTGATAAACTCCCGTTAGCGTATAATATCTCGCGAGAACACGCCGCCTCCTATCGCAAAAGAGCCGCTGGCTCGCCAACTTAAGAAGCCAGCTATATTGTCGTTCGTAATAATTCAATTTGGATCATTTAATGTTGATCGGCGTTACAAAATTGATGCGTATTTTCTCCCGTGCTTGTTTGGTACATAAATTTGGTCTTAAAATATATTTATAAGGAAGATATTTAATCTTGCCAAGACTGTTTTACACGCATTTTGACTACAAGAGTGTGGAATAAACTTTATTATATCTTGAACATACGTGGCCTACTATCTAGAGGGGCCGGAAATATATCAGGGCAGAGATCGGTCTGAAGTAAACACACCCTGTGTGACACGATTGTTATTATTATACATGCTATTCTTACAAATTTGCTGTTAAAAAAAAATTTCCTATATAATCTGCCTAGTTAAGGGGGTGGGTTCCTAATACAGAGTTTTGCCATTTTGAAACTGCTAAGAAATCATATGTCAAAGTTAGTGGGTGGGCTTCTATTAGAGCATAGGCTACAATTAAGCGAAATACGGTAAATGCTTTTAATGAAATTACATGTCTGTGAAGCATTTTAAACTTCAAAGTTTCACGTTTGGATTTCCAAAACTGTGACTCAGTACCTATAAGTCTCAGAATTCCTGTGAAATTAATGGAATCTATGATTAGTGTCTGCTGGTTATATGTGTCCCATGATGCAAATCTCTGTTTCTTGTTTATGAGACATATGGCACCCATCGCTGAACCCTAACACATCTGATCATGTCGTATCTCATATACATATACGTTAGCGCTGCATCCATCTGGAGATCTGAACTTCCACTGTGTCTGTAAATTGATAGTATGTTAAGTTTAAATGTCTTGTGAGTACTTGCGGTCGATCGCGAGTTTTAATTAATTTTATGGTCGACTACACTATTTAAACACAATAGCGTCACTTTGGAGTGAGAAAAATATGTTAGGCAGCCCAAATAACGAGATTAAATGATGCCTCAATCTGAATCACATCACAACTCACAGTGATATCACACCGGGAACGGCGCTGTGAGCTGGGTCAATATTTTTCTGTCTGTAGTACAAAGGTAACATATTTTAAAACGTGCGTTTAACAGGATAGACTTTACCTACCATAACATAAATTATGTCAGGCTGAAGCTAAGTCTTCAAGAAATAAAAAATCATGATTTTTTAAAATCTATTGTGATATTTACTCATTTTTAATGGTTTCATGGATAGCTATATTCGCATAATAATAGGCCTATATCTACGGTAAACCATGGGAAATGGGCAATGCTGAAAATCGGCAATATTTCAATGCATGTGACAAATACTCTGTAGTCTAGTAGGCCTAATTGTGGATCCATTACCATTCTTGAAAGGACTGGGTGTACTATGTAATATCTGGGATGGATGGATGTGAGCGTGATGATCGAGGTGGGTGGGAGAGGTTGACGATGGCTATAAGTGTACTATTATTCATATCTAAATGTATAGGCTACAGAGTGCAGCTACAACTTTTTCTGAAGATTGCGAATGTACAATAAGTGTGTCAGTGTGTCCTATGTGAAATTTCCCGTGATTACTGATTAAAATGTAATTGTTTACCTATAAGCTTTTGGCAATATGTTTGTATAATAATAATGTAGAGGCATGTACGGGTCAACACGTACGTTGGTGTGTGTTGGGGGGGGGGGGGGGGCATCATGCCTGTGACAACCATATGAACTATATCGTTTTCAAACCAACTTCTTCCATGTATGGAAGTAGCATACACTCATATTTCAATGTTATGAAAAACCAAAACTGTAGCGGATGAACAAATTTTAAATAGGTAGGTGAGCTGACAGATGATCAGAGGTCGCTAGCATATCATCTTTAGTTACAGTGCAGCTCATAAATAAGTTTAAATGCTTCCAAAGCAAAAACACAAATATGGTAGTTAGAACCATATGAACATGATACAAGAAACGTTATGTTGAATATTTTGAACACAATTTGGGTTGAAATCCAACCCAATTATGTTCAAAATATTCAACAGTATATGTTATTTAAGTTGTACTATAAGCATGCGGACGGCAGTGAAAGCCTCGCTATGCACCTCAACCGCTGCCTAAATTGTAAACAAACTGTGTACTGTCAATAATATGTCAATGTAGACTATACGCAAATAGATTAGTTTGGAAAGTTGTGTACATGCATGCCTATCATCTATGCAAAATCTCTGCAGTCAATCCAGAAAGATAAGATATATATATGCATTTGTAGAATTGTATTCCAAGAAGTGTGTGGGTGGGTTTGATTAAATATAGCCTAATTCACGTACACAAAATCCGATGTTACTATCACCTCTAACAGGCCTATACATTTGAATTGTGATGTCAGGCACCGTGACCATGAGGTCTGTCCTTTAAGTTTAATCAACAACAAATATCATCAACTTCGATATTATTGAACCTTTGTGCATCTTGAACAATGTAGTGTCCCTGTGTGAACAATGAATTGTCAAAGAATAGGTGCATAGGTGCCTAATACGCGCAGCAGTAGAGATCCTAGCTTTGCTCCCGAGATAATAATCTAGACTAATAGGAATTGGTGTCATCCCGGTTTGACGTCACAACTCTAGCTCGATAGCCAAAAACGTGTGGTTGTCAAGGTGGTTGCTATATGCTTATCTCAGCTTTGGCGGGCCGATTACAAAAATTTAAAAAGCATTTTGTTCTTCTAGTAAAGGAGAATCTGCATTATGATTGTCAAGTTAATCAGAGCGATCGGGTATCTAGTCCTCACAACATCTTTAAAATGGACATGTTTACAGTACAGCTCATAAATTAGTTAAAATGTTTCCAAAAATACAGAAACATGTCAGTTAATTTAGTAAGAAATGGTCTGTTGAATGTTTTGAACATAATTGGATTGACAGACATGGCGGCAGCATGATTAAAATATTCAACAGTATATTTTATTTTGTTTTGAAAACATGTTAAGTTATTTTCTGCTGTATTACATATAAGTTATACATACACAGACATTGTTCTTTACCTGTTACGTCTTTGTAACTTTGCAGCCCAGTCCTGAGATGTATGCTGCTGCCTATGGTCATTACAATAATAGACTCCAAAACTTCTGCTTCACGTATGATATTAGAAATATTATATATTATAATACATGTACACATTAAATGAGGTGAAATCTAGTTAAATATTAATTGGAAATATTATTAAATTGATTTGATTATGTTTATTTAGCCATTTAACACTTATATCACCAAAAAATGGCTTCTTCAGTGGCCTTGAGAAATGCCCATTTGCTGACCAAAAGAATACTATTTTTGAAAATGTACCACTGGAATGACTGGCTCGACAACCAAGCCAGTCATTCATTCCAGTAGTAAATTTTCAAAAATAGTCATCTCATGGTCTGCAAATTGGCATTTTCTTTGAGAAAATTGAAATTTTCTTGAACAAATTTAAGGCTTAAAGGGTTTATGTAAGTATGAAATTTCAAATTTGATGGACTAGAAATTCAATTTCTTCCTTTGCTGTTCGAATGATAGAAGAGCTTACGTGAGTCATTAATGCTTGTAGGCCTTGAATTATGTCTCTCCATTTCAAGAAAATAATATAGTAAAGCTGTTGAGTATTTTGAAACTAATTTGACTGAGAACTGTTGCTGCCCCCAGTCAAATTAGTTTCAAAATATTCAACTTTTACTAAACAAAGCATCATCTTTACAATGTATAAAAATATGTACATAAGTATATAGGCCATATATACTAAATGGTGTTTCACTTATTTTAGTGCTTGGATACAGTATTATCTGCGCCGCAAAAAAATCCAGGAGCGTATGATGGACAAAATGTTCAGAGCTGTCCGTCACCATTCTCATCGTGAACTTCGCTTGTATCTCAGCTGCTGGAGGGTATGGATATCTAAGTATTAAGAATTATATCATAAATCTTAGCTATGTCATTTTATAGGTGGCATCTTTCAGTTTATACCTCCAGATTGATTCATTCTTTAATGAATTAATTAATATATATATAAACTACTGAATATTTTGAGATCGATTTTACAGAATTTCATCTCTCGCTAAGTTTTGGAAAGGTGACATGTTTTAACCTTTCACTGAAGAATTCCCTATGTCGCCTTTTACACACAAACATACAGGAAAACTGTTGAATATTCTGAAATTAAATTGACTGGAAGCTATTGCTGCCTTAGGCAGCAAAGTCTTCCAGTCAAATTAATTTCAAAACTTTCAACAGAATAAGTTTTTATATCATAAATAATATATTTTTTCAGCGAATTAATGTTAGAAAGTAGTATCATGATCAAATTTAGTCTAGAAAATCAAAACATTTGCTTGATGAATGCCCACTCTACTTCGAATAATACTTACCAGATGTACTATTATGATAATGTCTTATCTAGTCTAGGTCAAAATAAACAATTAAAACTCCGCACTCCGTGGTCCTACTCATACTGTGTCCGGGAATTACCATAAGCCTCCAGGTACCGAGTCAATTCCCAACAACAGTCATCATGTTTTTGAGCTCACAAATACTAGCCAATTTTTACGAATTGAGTGATCTATAGCAGTTTTCATTTGTGGAACTATGGAAGGAAGAGAAATCGTCGCAGGGGCAGGTTGTATCAATCTAGAATTTATACATTCATGCCATAATGACTGTTTGAAATTCCATTATTTCACTTCAAGAGTATACTTACCTCCCTAATACTTTTGATATTGCTAAATATTGGCTTTCACTCAATAAACACTCAGATTAAAACAGTTAGGCGCCCCTAGTGGGCAGGGAGTCAGAGCGTAGTCTGGCGGATGCCAGCCCCACCACCGCGCATGCGCAGACTAGCACTTCCTCTTTGCTAGATTATTGGCAAAGAGATCACACATGTTTTTTTGTTCAATAGCTTTTTCGCTCTCTTAAACTGTTTAAGTGGTGTTTGTTTGGAGTGTTAGTCACTTTTTTGGATGGCGGATAGGAATACGTCGCCACAGGAGGACGGAGGACCTTTAAATCAGGTGACTTCTAGTAAAATTAGCGAGTTTTCTTCCCGGTGTATTGTGTTTCCGGGACTCGCGTTTACCGTGATAAGCGCCTTGGTTGGTTGGGTTATATCAACTCGGTGCTACCTAGGACTAATTTCTCTTTCTGTTTATGTCCACAGGTCTGTATGACGCTAGGTGGTGACGTCACAGTATCAGAGAGTTAGTTTTCTCTCCACCATGGTTCCATTTCCTACTAACACTGTTAGGTTATCTAACCAAATGAAAAAAGATTATGTCCAGTGAGTTGGAGGCCTGGTATAAAGGTCTTCTCACTTTGCCCTCTTGATCCAATTCCTTCCCCATGAGGTGGAGAGAGTTAAGAGGCGTGCAGATGGTGGAGTTTCCGGTTCGTCACGTTGGATGGTTTGTCTATACAAAGTGTCAGGTATCTAGTTATTGATAATGTGGTGATGTTAATTATTGTAAACAAACAAAGGGAGATAATTAACATTTTTGCCAGAAAAGAGTTATCTATATGTATCTGATGGTTGTGTAGTCAACTTATCCATTCAGCATACAATTCGTCCTTGCACTGGGATGTTTTGTTGGGATCGAATTTTTCCTGTCACGGGATTAATGACGTCATAATCAGCCTGGCTATGTATTTATCAGCAATTCAAGCGCTATGCTGGTTTCTGATGTATTTTGATCTTTATGATCGTTTTCCTTCTCTTTGAGTTGGATTGAGTGTCTAAGCTTAACTAGTTGCTCATACTCCTTGTCCTTTGGCCTGTTTCAGGGACCGGGTTGCGCGTCCTGTGGACGTTTTATGCATGTAAAGTTCTGGCCGCATCTGTGTTATCGATGTAGCCCTTGTGGTCCCTTGATTAATTGTGACATATGTAAGCACTGGGGGGGCGAGTTAATGTCCGAATTCTTGTGCTGCTTACAGGCGACGGACAAGGTGGTAGAGGAGGAGAAGAAGAAGAAGCGGAAACGAGAGGTTGTAAGTAGGAAGGGTAAGGGGAAGGTCTCGTCCGCGGTGGATATGGAGACCTTCCGGACCGAGATGTTGGGAGAGATGAAGAGGACAATAAAAGATTTGGTTCCAGGGTTGCTTCGTGGCATGCTTCCTGGACCAGATCCTTTATTGTCCTCATCATCGGCTTCGGAGCAGGTAATCCCCGCCTCTGGATCGATTTTCCTTAGTCCGCTTCCGTTGTCCGACGATTCAGAGGTGGCCCCATTAGAGGGGGCGTTCCACGACCCTGGCAGCAGGCTTATTGCCGCGCCGATAGGGGACCGTGGACGGTTGTCGCTGGAACCCGCTGGCTGCTTATCAGTCCAGGGGTATCCGCACGCCGCGGTGGCCAGTACCTCCTATGGCACCGTTCCTGGTCAGCCCGGGTTAGCTCTCTTTGCTGACCCGGGGTCTAATCTTTCTGACCAGGGTGATGAGGATTACCTGCTAGGGTCGCCGTCTGACGACGTGGACATGGATGAAGACGTTTGTGCACCCCTCGCGGGGAATACAGGCGCTTTTTTCCACGGTATTACTCACCCTGGAGTAAGGTCCGCGGTTCAGGTGGTGGCCCAGGGCGCTGCTGATGGCCAGCGGTACCGCATACCTCGGCTTGCCGAGCGTGTAGCTGGTGCTGGCCGGGCCCGTGGTGGGGCTATATATACCCCGCGCTCTACCGCGGTGCCTGCTCCTGGTCAAACCAGTGATATTCATATGCCGGTGCTGTCAGGCCCGCATGTTTTCCCTGGCTTGCCAGGTGTATCAGCGTACCCGCCGTCAAGCTCTACTGCTTGCGCTCAGGAGGAAGACGAAGGACCCCGTCTTGTAGAGCGCTCGCAGTTAGCCACGGAGCAGGATTGGTGTGACGCTTGCCAGTGGTTGGTGAGCGTTAGGCCTGATCTGCCCGTGGAGCAGTCGGCTAGCCACCGTGTTCACACGCCGTGGTTAGCTGGGAAACCAACTGCTAACGCTATGCCTTCTCTGCCGCTGGCGGAGCATGTCGTTGACATGTTCAAGGCGGCGGAGTCGTCCATTAACACGAGTGGACGTCTCGCGAAGGCCCCTCGCGAGGTGGCCAGGCGTTGTCGCATCGTGCCCCTGGACTACCAGCGGTACGGTGTGGTACCCAAGCCCAGCGTGGATGACCGCGCGGCTTTGGGTGAGGATACGCGGCCAGGCTCCCGTTCTGACGCGGGGGTCTTGTGCGCGAACGCGTTGCGTTCGGCGAATACCGCGTTGCGTGATGCGGAGGAGAGTGGGAGGGCTTCGATCGCCGCTCTGTCCCACGTCTCCCAGCTGTTACAGGGGGTAGTAACGGCATCCGCATCGCGCCAGCCAAGCCCGCTCGCGGTCCAGCGAACCATCCAGGATGGTATTAACCTGGCGCTGGACTGTATGACGCGGGCGGTGACCAGGAGTGTCCGGGCAAGACGCACGTTTGCCCTGGACAATCTGTGCCCGTCTCAGGACCTGTATAATAGGCTACTCCGTACGCCTATGACGGGTCCTGGTCTTTTTGGAGGTGAGGGATGTCGCCACCTCCAGGAGACGGTCACCCTGGTGAATAACCAGAGGGCGCTGCGCGAACAGTTTGAGGTGCTGCGTCGTGCTAACGTTCGCGCCGCGGCCCCTGCGTATCGTCCCCTGCAGGCTCGAGGTGGTGCTGGCCAAGTCAGAGGCCAGCCGCCGTCGCAGCGCCGGCCTCGGCCGCGTGCGATTCGGCCAGCAGTGAGGGGGGCGCAGGCTCCTCAGCCGCCGTCAGCCAGGCAGCCGCCCGTGCACCGAGGTGCGCGCGGGGCGGGGCGGGGCGCGCGAGGATCTGGGCGTGGTTATCGTTCCTGACAGGGCGCTTACCGCGGTAAGGACCACGCCGGTGTGTATGGCGACGGAGACAGTGCCGCTCTTGCATGCCTTGTGTCCACCGCGGTCCGTAGGTGGACCGGTGGGAGGCCGGCTAGCCGACCACATGCAAGAGTGGGAACGGTTAACTCAGGACCGTTTAGTCTTGCGATGGCTTTCCGTGGGGTATCATCCAGAGTGGATGACAGGCCCGCCGTCGCGACTGTCTCTGGTGCCAGTCTGGACTCCCATTCCGAGAGATCCAGATCAAAGGTTGTGTATCGAGGAGGAGATAAATTCCCTCGTACAAAAAGGAGCTATTCAGCCGGCACAAAGGTGTCCGGGCTTCTATTCAACCCTGTTCTTGGTAACAAAACGCACCGGAGGGTGGAGACCGATTCTCAACCTCAAGCCACTGAACAAGTTCATCGAGACGCCCAGTTTCAAGATGGAAACGGTGCGCTCGGTGTTGGCGGGGTTGGAGAGGGGGATGTGGACGGCGTCGATAGATTTGAAGGACGCTTATTTCCACATCCCCATCCACGGGAGTTTCTGTCGCTTCCTGAGATTTGCATTCCAGGGCAGACAGTGGGAATTCAGGGTGTTGCCCTTCGGAATTTCCACGGCTCCTCGGGTTTTCACCCGTGTGGTTCTCGCAATCACAGCATACCTCCGCAGGAGAAGCATAGCAGTCCACACGTACATAGACGACTGGCTGTTGAAAGCGCACACCCGGGAAAGTTTGTCGGCCAATCTGGAGATTGTTTTGAAAACTCTCACAGACTTAGGCTGGATGATCAATTTCCCAAAATCAGAGCTGACTCCATCCCAGAAGTTTGTTTACCTGGGGATGTTCTTCGATCTAGAGACAGGATATGTTTATCCTACTCAGGAGAGAGTTCAGAAACTCATCTCATTAATTCAGTCAGTGTGCGACAGTCGTCATGTCCTGGCACGGGTTTACTTGAGAATGCTGGGGTTGATGGTTTCATTGGAACCAGTCATTCCTCAGGCCGCCTTACGCAGGCGGCCGATCCAGTTATTTCTCATGACACAATGGACCCAGAGTACAGGTTCGCTGGACTCGAATGTGTCAGTGTTGGCGCCTCTCATTCACCACCTGCAATGGTGGTTGAATACAGAGAATCTCTTGCCGGGGGTTTTGCTGACCCCTCCCCACCCTCAGGTGACTGTGTATACAGATGCATCGATGGAGGGCTGGGGAGCTTGCCTGGAAGAGTACACGATATCAGGGCTTTGGAATCTGGAACAGTCAAAGGAACATATAAATCTACTGGAGCTAAAAGCAGTAGTCCTGGGCCTGGAACATTTCTTACAGAAAGTTCAGGGCAAGATTGTTCTTATTCGTTCAGACAACTCAACAGTTGTGACTTACATAAACCGCCAGGGCGGAACGAAGTCGCCCAGTCTCTGTATGATGACATGGAAACTGCTTTGTTGGTGTCTGGATCACCAGATTACCTTGAAAGCAGTTCATATTCCGGGAAGGTTAAACCTGCTAGCAGACTCATTGAGCCGAAGGATGAGTGTTTTACCCACGGAATGGCAACTAAATCAATGTGTGGCGGATCGTCTGTTCGACCATTGGGGGAAACCCAACATCGATTTGTTCGCAACGAAGAAGAATGCGAAGATGACGACGTACGTCTCTCCGATTCCGGATCCAAGCGCTTTCGCAACAGATGCGTTAGCTATCAGCTGGGGGAGAATGTATGCATACGCATTCCCTCCAGCAATCCTGATTCCAAAAATTCTTCAGAAAATCAGACAAGAGGAATGCCAAGTGCTTCTGATCGCCCCGGATTGGCCAAGCCGATCATGGTATACGGATCTGCTGGACCTTCTGGTCTGCAATCCGGTTCCTCTGCCTCTGATGGACGATATTATCTTCCAGGGCAAGGCCCTTCACAACAATCCGTCAATGTTCAGATTGACTGCGTGGATGTTGTCAAGGAATCTAGAATTAAGGGGGGCTTTTCTGAGCAAGCAGCCATGTTTATGGCCAAAGCCAGGAGGGGGTCAACCTCCAGAGCATATAATTATAAAATCAACAGATTTGCAGAATGGTGCTCAAAAAGATGTATTGATCCAATGGATTCATCTATTCAAGTAGTAGCTGATTTCCTCTGTCACCTCTATGATGCCTATAGCCTCAAGCCTAACTCTATTGCTGGTTATAAGTCAGCATTAATGTCTGTTATTCCTTGCTTGGCTAAGAGGGGAAGTGATGAAGTAAATACATTGAATGTATTAATTAAGGGCATGGGCAATCTAAGACCAAGGAATCCTCCTGTGATTCCGTCTTGGAGTTTATCGCTAGTGCTTCAAGTACTAGGTGATAAGCCTTTTGAACCACTTAGTTCCATTTCTATGAAACTATTAACACTGAAGACTGTGTTTTTAATTGCTGCGGCCTCGGCTAGGCGTAGGAGTGAAATTCATGCCTTATCAGCCGAGGATGACCGTTTTGTGGTTTCAGGGGAAGGCCTTAAGCTGCTACCTAGGATTAATTTCTTGGCTAAAAATCAGTCGTTGAAATATCCAGGTCAACCTATTATTTTGCCTGCTTTAACTAGATATGATCCTAATTCTAAAGCATGGTGTCCCGTCCGGGCGCTGCGCCGGTACAAACAACGTACGGCGGAGTGGCGCACCGACCAGTCAGCGTTATGGTTGTCATATATTGAACCCCATGGCAGGGCTTCTAAGGACACCATTTCCAGGTGGATTGTGGAATGCATTCAGTTTTGCCATAAATCCGCCACCGGGAAGCAGGTTGACGTGGCCAAGGCTCACAGTGTCCGCGGCGTAGTGACATCCACCGCCCTATTTAATGGGGTCCCGGTGGATGATATTATGTCGGTGGCTCAGTGGCACTGTGAGTCAAGTTTTACAGACCATTATCTCCGTGACACCTCTAATCCTCTCGCCTTGTCGATTTTGAAAAAATAACTCGGTTTATATTTTTTGAGGAGGGTTTTCCTCATTACTTATATATTTCACAATTAATTTATGGAAACACCCACTTTTTTGGGCCTGCATCAGTCTTTACCAAGGGGAAGATGATGTCAGCAGCCATTTTCAACAAGGTCAGTCTTGTTCATGTGTTGTCCATTGTTGATTGTATTGTCACGTTACCCGTTATTAATATGGTGATGGTTTGTGTATTTGTGTGGTTCATTGTTGAGAGTTACGAAAATGGAGCTTTTTCGTCTCTGTCCTGTAGTACATGGCACTTGTACGTAGAGAGCGTATAGGACATTGAGGTCAGTCGACTCTTCCTCCCAGGAAGGAGGGGGGGGGGAGCGCATATGACATTCGGTCATCTCTCATACATCGGTGGTGTTATCCGATGATTAGTCAAATCCTGACTGTTTTTTCAGACAGTTTCAGAAGTTTAAGTGCCTTAAACGCGGAAAAAGCGTATAGGGATGAGCTGGTCTTTTGACCTCGCCTCCCTCCCGCCAGATTCACTTTCGAATTCTGGCAATATCAAAAGTATTAGGGAGGTAAGTATACTCTTGAAGTGAAATAAACGAAATCTAGGATTTCTTTTTTCACGAGAGAGTTGATACTTACCTCCCTAGATACGGACCCGGCCTCTCCACCCCACAGAGGCTCGGTCTTCAGGCTCTTAATAGTTGCATGTGTGTCAGCCAATAATCTAGTCAGAGGAAGTGCTAGTCTGCGCATGCGCGGTGGTGGGGCTGGCATCCGCCAGACTACGCTCTGACTCCCTGCCCACTAGGGGCGCCTAACTGTTTTAAATCTGAGTGTTTATTGAGTGAAAGCCAATATTTAGCAATATCAAAAGTATTAGGGAGGTAAGTATCAACTCTCTCGTGAAAAAAGAAATCCTAGATTTCGTTTAAATTGGCACATTATTTTAAAATGGTAGCCATTGTTGGAGTTGCTCTGGTACCCGTTAACTTTTTAATCTTATCCGAGTACCCAAGATGGCGGCGCCCATGATTAACATTCTGTTTTGGCTTGGCGCGTCTATGAACTCAGTTTTAAGCCGATCATTAGCTCTCACTTCATTGTCGAGGTTGTTTGTAGCGATCAGTCTTAATTTCTTGGTTATTTTAACGTTAGTTAATCTCCAAGTTGTGTTTATAAAATTTTCACTCTAAAAATTTTCAAATATTTCCTGCCTAGATCTTGATTATCATTAATCTAAGAGAAAGTTAATGTTTTTAAGTAATTTAATGATTACAATCAAGTAAATGTGCATGTTGCTCATCATCATCTTACCATTTGTTTACTTTTAATTCTCATTCTGTGTTTGTAGAAAGTGAAGGGGCAGGGCAAGGCCCCGCCAGATACCCTCTGCTCTCACTGTAATCGCTTCATGAAGCGGAAGTTCACGGGGCATGACTGTGGCGTCTTTGCCAAGTCTAAGGTCGGAAGTCCTTGCGATGTATGCGTAAAGTGGTCATCAGACTTAGTGGCAGAGTTTGATCGTGATCGACGTGCGCGCATGGAGAGGATTGTGAAGGACAAGGCAGCCAAGATTGATCAGGCGTCCGTTAAAGGATTTGAGGAGCGCCTGAATGAGCGGATGGACTCGGCCTTGGGTGTTTAGGTGGTCCAATTCAAGACGATGTTTGAGTCGTCCAGTCCACGGTTCCGTCGATGCAGTCTGGTGTAGGACAACCTATCGGTGGTCCGTCTAGTTCTGCGCAGGGACATGTACATGACCTTTCTCTCGCATCGACAAGAGCCGACGGCGGAGGAAGAGGATATTCTTCTGATGGAAGACTCTGGCATGCCAGAGCTTTCACAGATGACGGATCCCGGTCTTTCCCGCGGGTCACCCCCGCTTTTTGTTCGGTTCTCAGCCGGGTGGGGATGTCAACGTTCCATCGGGCATCTTCCACCCGGATTTCACTCTATCCAGCGTGCCGTCAGAGCCGTCTTTTACGGCTCCCGTTGGCATCGCGGATGCGGGTATGCCGGCTCCTCTCGGAGTCCCATGTCCTGTCGTGTTAGCGGCCATAGGGCTTGTTTGGCGGCTCAGCAAGACAAGCTTTCTCCAAGGTTGCGTCCATGGTTGCAATCAAGGAGGTTGTCGGCAAATCGTGGAAGACGACTAAAAGGACTCAGCCACAACAGTCCTATAAGCAGCACCATCAGGAGCAGCAGAGACAATGACAGAGATTGCCCTTCCGTCCATCTGGCCATGATGCCCATTGGGCATCCGGTTCTCAGGGACCTGGCCATTCATCTTCATACAAGTCTTCTAATAAGAGGCTGTATGAAGATGACAGTGTGGTGCCGGGGTGGGATGAGTGCATGTTGACGGAGATGGCCGAGGAGTCCCGAGTATGGAGACCCTGGGAGCAATCTATACAACATGGGCAGAGGTTCCTGGATCGGCTTACGTGACACACGCTCAATGCGACTGTCCGTCGGGCCTTGATGTCTCGCCCTCGGTACACAGGTAACATATATTACTTAGCACTACATTTGGTGTCAGAGTATTCTTGGTACACCCAGATTTAATTCTTTATCACTGTTGGGTTGCGGTCTGTTTGTTCTTCGATATCTATTTCTATTTTCTAACTGAGAATTCTCGATTTCTGAACAGAGTTACGTTACTTGCACTATGAACACACATGTTTTGCTGCTTTCTATCTACGGCTGCTGTTCTTAGGTCTTGTTACAGTGGGAAAAAAGCAAAATTGAGGGAATGTCATTTTGCTGTAAATATGTGATATTATTTCTTTAACCACGTGACTTCAAAGAGAGGTGATTATTATCAAAGTCATGGATTTTCATATGATGTTTCCGTTCCTCGCTTAGTTTGTGTTATGCTGCTGTATATTTCCATGACATGGCTTATCATTGTAAAGTACCATTTTTCGTAATACATGATGTCTAATACCTCACGTAATACGCCATGTCTAATACGCCATGTCTAATACCTCATGTCTAAGAAAAGTTTGCAGGATTTTTTGTTAAATCATGAAGAGCCATCACTCAGCTCACCTGGCCTGCAAATTAGCCCAAAAAATCATTAAGAGTCATTGGCCAATACTACAGTCCAGACCAAACTGTCGGCAACATTCACAGAAACACCTATCTTTGGCTACAGACGTAATCCATCCTTCAAGGACACACTGGTCACTGCTAAATTCACAGACCCAAGGAAATTCGGACAAAAAGGGAAAAGCATAGCAAACCCTATACATCCATGCACCAAAAATAGCTGCTTATTTTGCAAAAACATGAACAGCACCAAAGGTTTCAAAAGCTCGCACACTGGGCTAAAATATTTCATCAAAACAAAAACATTCTGTCGCACAATGAATGTTATCTACCTACTTACCTGTAACCAATGCTGTAAACAATATGTAGGTGAAACTAAACGGGAATTCCAAGTTCGCATCAAAGAACATATGAGGGACATTAAAAACAACAAAGACACGCCTGTAGCACAACATTTTAATCTCCCTAACCACGGACCCACAGATGTCAACCACAGAATCATCGAAGTGTTACGTCACGATCCTGATAGCATGGAAGCCACAGCTTTCCGCAAGGACCCTGAAAAATTCTGGATCCATCAACTACATTGTATGGACCCAATCGGCATCAATCACGCTGATTGGTAACCATCATCTACCTTTGGTAGTAAAACTTATAATTCCTTCTCAAGAACCACTGGGCCAATTTCAATTATATTTTGGAGGAAGCATTCATAGGGCAGGGAGATCTAAGTTTGTTCAAACGAAGCGGATCGGTAAAAATCCATGATGGCAGCCGGCCAAAATGGCTGATTTGTAGAAACACTTTAAAAAATCTTCTCCAAAACCGCTGGAGGAATTGATTCAAAACTCATAACACATCATCTGTGGCAACGGTAGACCCAAGTTTATTCAAGCCAACCTTATTGGCATATTTGCTTGGTGGCCAACTTGGATGATGTGGTTTTCCCGAAAACGACTTCTCCCCCTGAACCGCTGAAGGTATAGAGCTGAAATTTATTAAATATGCTTAGGGACCAAGGGCCATTCAAATTTGTTCAAAGGAATTTCGTATGTTAAAAAACATGGCCGGCATCAACCAGTCAAAATTTAGCATTTGTTGGTCATATTTTTTTTTTTGTATTTGATGTATTTTAATGGCAAAAATTGCTCTATATATGCTTATCAGGGTGGTGAGTTCAAATATGACACTTTTGAGACTGTTGGATAAACGGTTTGACTGCCATCTTGGTTTGTTTTCTTGCTATAGGCTCCCATAGTAAAGCAGTGGGCCCATAGTAAAGCAATGGGGAATTCTTTAAACGACTTCTCAAGAACCACTCGGCCGATTTCAATTATATGTGGCCGAATGCAGCCTTAGGGCATAGAGGTCTAAGTTTGTTCAAACAAAGCTGATCGGCCAAAATCCAAGATGGCCACTGGCTAAACCAGCCAATTTTTAGAAATGTCTTTAAAAATCTCGGAAACGGCTTGGGGGTTGATTCAAAACTCATGAAACATCATCTAATGCAGGAGGAGAACCAATTTGTTCAAGAGAACCTGATTGGTTCATTGGCTTGGTGACCATCTTGGATGACCTAGTTTTCGCGAAAACAACTTCGTATCCAGAATCGTTGAACGGATTGGGCCGAAATTTGGGAGATATGATAAGGGACTAAGGGCCATTAAGTTTTGTTCAAAAGTAGTTGATACATAAAGAAACATGGCTTCTGTTTTCTTGTTATAATTCTGCTCAACTCTGTAGGGTTCTACTTATTGTTGATGGCCTTTCTGGTTGAAATGCCTATGATGCAGGTGAGCGATACAGGCCCCTTGGGCCTCTTGTTTGAATTTGAAATTTAGACCTATTATTGTAGGTACCAGTAAAGGGTTGAAGTTACAATCAGTGGATAGGAGTAACTTAATAGAGTATTGGTGTAAAGTGGGTGCAACTACCTCTGATCGCAAATGCGGTCTATAGATATCCAGGTCAAAGATTAGTGATCTATTTTTGGTCTGTGACTTGTCGTATAAACAGCGCAAATTTATCTATCTAAGGGACAGGGAAGTGCACATTTTAGACAATATTTGCAGCCAATTTCAGCGGGCGATATCCATTGTTGCTAGATATGGGTTCATCATCAAATTTGTGGATTTGCTATATTTCTCAATTCAGGCTTGGAATAAGAATAAGCAGCACTCTGATTAGCACACATTCAAATCTGATGATGTAATTCTAGATGCCCAAGTTCTTGAACTCAATGACAGAATTTGTCAAATTAATTCAAACCTGTCAGAGCACTGTGCACTTTAACACAAATTTAGTGTACCATGGTAAGAGTGGCAATAGGGTCAGGTACACCTACCATATTGCGCACCTTTATGATTTGGTGTGTGCATGTGATGTTTTAAGTAAGGTGTGGCTGCTGAAGATAAAGTTAGATTTTTCATCATACTTCGCCAATTCGCACAGTTTTGATGACATCGTTCAGCTACGCGTGACTCAGTGAGTTAAGTTCCCTGGTTTAGTGATGCCGAGCCCACTCAATTTAAACCTAGCTTCCTATGAGGATTTGTTATCTCTCAAGGATATCGGGACTGCTAGAGCCAAAGGAATCATTAAAATCAGGACAATTCTTGGTATGATAACTTCGCTTGATTGCCTAAGAGAATCTGGGGACATGCAGCAGACCACAGCTGTGCTGGAAAATCTGTTGGCAGAGGGGAAAATCACTTTTGGAGGGAGGGTTTATGACTCTGGTTCTGCGTCATCACCGAAGGGCGCTGAAGGTGGTCATAGCTCTGTCTCCATGACAAAAGGTGAGTTACTCCTATTGGATCCACCAGGTTCCCAGTATGAAGCAATGGTAGAGTCTGTTAAAATGAGAGTAGCATTAGAGGAGCAGAACAAGCTGATTCATGCTCAGCTCAAAATGGAGCAGAGAAAAAATCAGCAACTCCGAGCTCAGCTCGACCATGGGGGTTTAATCAGTAATTTACATTAGCCCCCAGTGGTGTTTATCATGGTCAGTCTGATACTGACCAGAATGTGGCCAGGTTGATAGGTAATATTGGTGGAATGAGGTTGAGGTCCGGTGGTGTTTACTCTGGTCAGTCTGATGCTGACCAGGATATAGCTACTTCAGTGAGTAACGGTGGTGGAAGTATGCCAGGAAATTTCAAGAGCCCACCCCAGCCCAAGATGGCCATTTTCGATGGAACCCAAGAATGGTTACCATTTTTCACCTTGTTTCACCGGATATCCACCCGTTATGCATGGCCAAAATTCTATCGCCTAGAGATGTTGATTGAGGCCCTACGTGGTAAGGCACTTAAATTTTTCACTACCTGCTCTGGCCCATGTCAAAATAATTATGACCGACTAGTAGAGAGACTTAATGCCAGATTTGGTAAATCAGACCTCCCCCAGACATCTTGTCACAGATTACAGGAAATTCATCAAGAGGGTGGTTCCTTAGAAGAATTCGTGGAGCGGGTCCAGGAGCTAACCCTTGAGGGATACCCTGATGTGTCTGAGGATGTCACAGAATGCATTGCCTTGGATAATTTTCTGCGTGGGGTTGACAACAAAAAAGTGGCCTTAGCAACCATGGACAAAGACCCTCAAACTCTAGACAGTGCACTTCAGTTGGTTAAAGCATCCATCTGTAACAAAAGGCTTGTTCTGGGACAAACTTGAAGATGGGGTCCGTAAGGTGAAAGGAGAGCTATCAGAGGTCAAGATAAATATCAACAAAATCCTGTCTATTTTGACTGACTGGAGCCGTTCACCGTCTAGGAGGGAGCCCCCAAGTTCTCCAAGAAGGCCATCACCTACAGTTACTTCAAGTGGTACCAGACAAGGGGCTTGTTTCAGTTTTCATAAGGAATGACATTTCAGCCATGAATGTCCCCGTCGCAGTCGGTCACCCACACCTCCAAGTCACTCTGTGGTGTCTGACTCCTGACAGAGAATGGGCGACTCTGTTGAGGTGAGCATGTATAATTATAATCATCAATGTCATCCAATGAATTTGGTAATTCCCATCGTAATCAATCAACTTTTCAACATTCTATTCAGCTTGTACTGCAGGGGTTGAACTGGCAGGAGTGCCTGGCTTATATCGACTATGTGATTGTGTTTGGACGGACCTTCTCGGAACACATTGCTAACCTGCGAAATGTGCTACAGAGGTTCCGCTCATACAATCTTAAGTTGAAATCAAAGAAGTGCAATTTTGTGTTGTGTTTCTTGGGAAAACTTGTCAGTGAATGAGGGATTGGGGTTACAGCCATTAATATAAGTTGCATGGCTGCCTGGCCTACCCCTACTAGTAAGAAGGTGTTAGTCACTTTCTTTGGCTATGTAAACTATCACCGTGACCATATCCAAGGGTTTGCCGGAATCTCTGCTCCACTCTATTCACTGACTAGCTCCAAAGCTGATTTCAATTGGAACTCAGAACACCAGCAAGCTTTCAGTAACCTAAAATCAGCCTTGAGTAGCCCACCAGTACTTGGATTCCCTCTACCTGAGGGAATATTTATTCTCGACACCGATGCTTCGCATACCTCAATCGGAGCCGAGCTGTCTCAAGTGCAAGGAGACTGTGAAGTTGTGATTGGGTTTGCAAGCAAAGTCCTTTCTCCAGCACAGGAAGTACTGTGTCACCAGGAAGGAGCTGCTGGCTATTGCTGCGTTCACTCGCCAGTATAGAGTATTTTTACTCGGCAGACCCTTTGTGGTGCGGACTGACCATATCAGCCTGGCGTGGCTAATGCGTTTCAAAAATATTGAAGGCCAATTAGCCAGGTGGTTAGAGGAACTTTCCCAGTATAATATGACCAACCAGCATCGGTCCGGTGGTAAACACAGCAATGCGGATGGGCTCTCGCGTATCCCAGATAGAGTACCACCCTGTGATTGTTATCGTGCGGGGCAAGACCTCAAATCACTTCCCTGCCAAGGGTGCAATTATTGCACCAGACTTCACTCGCAGTGGGAGCTTTTGAGGTTAATGTGGATGAGGTGGTTCCCTTATCACTTAACACTTTGAGCACACAGGACAGTGATAGTGACTCTGATGACGAGGAGATTCCTGAGTAAAGTGGGGATTTGTCAAGCTGGGTTCTTTCTTACTCATTGTCTAAACTGAGAGAGTTGCAGACTAATGACTCTAATTGAGGTCAACTAATTACATGGATAGAGTCTAATCATACTCCTTCAGAGTTAGAATTATACCTGTCCAGTCCTGCGGTCAAGTCGTTATGGTTAACCCAGGATCAATTAGTCATCGAGGATGGAGTCCTTTATTACAACTGGGAAACCAGCAACTCTAGGAAGAGGCTGCTTGTGGTGCTCACAGCTTTACAGGATGTTATTGTGGTAGGTTGTCATGATTCCAGGTTGCCAGGTCACATGGGTCAGAAGAAAACGTTGGAGTGGGTACGCCAAAAGTACTTTTGGGTCAGTTGCTCAAAGGATTGCCTGAACTATATTCGTTCTTGTGCCACATGCAACCGTAACAAAAGAGCGAGTGTGCATCCCAGAGCGCCACTGGGTCAATAGCATGCTGGATTACTGCTAGAACAGGTTCATCTCGATATCCTAGGCCATTCATAGAATCGCGGCATGGGAATTGTTATGTTCTGTTTCTGGTGGATCAATTCACCAAGTAGGTGGAGTGCTACACGTTACCTAGTCAAGAACCAGGGTTAATTGCGCAGACATTGGTTGAGCGGTTCATCTCTGTTTTCGGGTGTCCTCTTCAGATCCATACGGACCAGGGGAAGAACTTTGAAAGCAGGCTCTTTTCCAATCTCTGTGACCTCTTGGAGAGTACAAAAACGAGTACCACGGCCTACCATCTGAGTTCTAATGGCCAGGTTGAAAGATATATGGCAGTGATTGCCAGGTTAATCTGGTGCTTCATCGGTGAGAATGATACCCAGAGGGACTGGGATAAATATATTCCGTTCATCCCGTTGGCTATTCGGTCAACAGTTCACCGACAGACTGGATTCATACCCAACATGATGATGTTAGGAAGAGAAACTCTGCAACCCCTAGACATCATTGTTGGAGGTGCTGGATCATTACTTCAGCGGGAATCCGTGTTGGACTATGTCCAGGAACTAGAACAGATCATGCGATCCACCCATGCCATAGCGCGGGACAATATTGAGATGGCTCAGCAGCGCCAGAAACGTACCTTCGATCTGAAGTTGAAAACTTGTCTGTACAAGGTATGAGATTGGGTGTACCTGATCAACTCGGCTGGCAAAGCTGATTCATCCAGGAAACTAAATCGACCTTGGAATGGCCCCTTTGTGGTTGTCAAGTGTTTATCACCCATGCTCTACTGCCGTAGGGGTTGGTGTCGAGAAAGTGTGGTACACTATGATCGAATGAAACTTTGTATGAACAGGGATGTGCCACTCTGGTTGCAAAGAGCTAGACATTCTGTCTTGTCAGCATCTGCAACTGATATCATCTCATCCACTGATGATGATTCCTCTGAACATCTAGAGCTACAGGGTGAGTCTCCCTTGGAGCAGCCTGAGGTTCCAGAATGGACAGAGGATGAAGACGAAATGTCCACTATCCTATATGGAGATGAGGGGGAAGAAGTGGTAGGTGACACCCATGATCTGGAGGAGACGATTCTATATGGTGAAGATGAGGTGGTAGTGGGAGACAGCAATGCTCGTCCCCAGAGGCAGCGCCGTCTTCCTGACCGGTTGCTGGATTTTGAACTACTGTATTAATTATTCAGGTCTTTTTGTAATAGCTTCTTGTACAGTATTATTTAGTATTTGATTATGGTCAGCACTCCTGGTTTTTAATCTCCTTGTGGCTTGGACACGCTGGCTCCTGGAGAGGCTGTTAATGTGCTAATGTAAACCTTTTTGTGGCTAGGACACACTGGCTCTTAGAGGTAGTTGTTAAAATTTGGTGTATATACGTATAGTTGAGTGCACAGAAAACCTCCTTGTGGCTAGAACATGCTGGCTCGTGGAGTGACTGTCAATCATTTACAAAATCTCCTTGTGGCTAGGACACACTGGCTCATAGGGGTATTCGTTAAACTTTGGTGTATGTATAGTTGAATGCACAGAAAATCTTGTGGCTAGGACACACTGGCTCTTGGGGTGACTGTCAATTATTTACATTGTCGCAGTCATCCTCCTTGTGGCTAGGACACAATGGCTCTTGGGGTGACTGTCAATTATTTACATTGTCGCAGTCATCCTCCTTGTGGCTAGGACACACTGGCTCTTGGAATATCTTATTTGGACTGCGACAGTAACTTTTAGATATATGCATTGGTGATTGACATGACTACCGACACAAGCATGCATTGAGCCCATACAATGTCTGCACAGCTGCATACATGTTTGAGCCCGCTTTGACATGATCCGGTGAAGTCATCGATCTTGTCTTGGATGCGGCATAGAGTAACATTGGATAGGATTTTTCGTATGCTGTTAAGGAGCGCAATGGGCCACAGATTTTGAGATAATGTCACTTGCTTATTTGAATAGTTCATTGCTCATGCCATCAGGTCCAGATGCACATCCATTTTTGAGGGCTTTAAGTGGCTTCTCAACTTCTGCTGTATTAATCAGTGTTAGTAATGGCTTGGGGGTCTCCTCGGAATGGGTGCAAGGGCTCATCATCATGGTCAGTGAACTGTTCCTTGAACCATTGTCGAATTGCCTCTGCTTTTCCCCGGTCAGTCCCGATAAAGTGTTCTTCAGAGTTGTGTTGTGACTGGTGGTGTGTAGTAAGTAACTCTCAGGGCTCGGACTGCCCTAAACATTTTGTGGCAGTCATCCGTGGCAGTGATTTCATCTGCTAGGGAGTCTGCTTGTTGAATAGCAAGATCTTTTAAGCGTTCGCTAATGTGGTGCAGAATGTTATTGCATTCCTGACAGTTTGGTGCGATCTTCATTTTGGCCACTTTGACTGATAGATGCGCAGTCGTAACGCTTTCTTTTCTGCTGACAGTTTTACTACGAGAGGGTCATCAGTTTACCTAGTTCTGCTGTTTTTTGGAACACCTATGGTGCTTGTAGCTGATGATTCCATAGATTTCAGTATTTTGGTTAGGGCGTCGTTTGGATCAGCTCTGACGTTGATGTTAGCTATCTGCTCCCCAAGGGCCTTTTTGTATGACATTTGAGTGTCAGTATCACTGATGAGCTTGGGTAAGTTGTAGGGAACTCTACCCTCTTGCCTGGTATTGCGTTTATACATTAGGTAGAGCTGGTTCATATATTTTCCTGAGCAAAGATCTGATAGTGCTTGCTATAATCGAGATCAAGAGCTTTATTAAAGTCATCTAAACTGATATCAGTCATTCTTCCTGTTAGTTCCTGTTAGCTTTTTCATCACGGGTTAACCCTTTACCATTCATATCAGACAAAAACGGCTTCTGCAGTGGTCTTGAAAAGCCTATTTTTGAAAATTTACCACTGGAATGACTGGCTTGATAACCGAGCCAGTCATTCCAGTGGTAAACTTTAAAAAATAAACTTCAGGGTCTGCAAATGGATATTTTCTATGAGAAAATTTTAGTTTTCCTGATCAGATTTGATGCTTAACGGGTTAAGATGCTTGTAAGACACTAGAATACCTCTGATCCTCGACATAGTTTTCATTAACCAATTGATTAGATTTGAGGCGGCTCTGGATGAAAATCACCCAAATCTTTACAAAAATCAAGTTTTAATCTACAATTGGCAGAACCCTAACAAATCCACCAATATGCCTCAGAATCTGGCTATTTGATTTTTGTCCAGACTACAGGAAGCAGAGGATGGCTCGAAATAGCGATTCAAATGGCATGCAGCGTGTATCAAGAATTAGATAAATGTTAAACATTTTATATGAACATTTAATTCATCAAGGGTTTATCCAATCTCAATAAAATTTGACGCATTTGTCCTCTATCATCATTACATCTGGACTGTCTCCATCATAATGAAAATGACTTCACTTGAATTCCGTGTACATTTCCATGCTTTGGACATTAGTCTATTTTGCTGATTTGTGTTATAATACCTTCTTGCACTTTTTTCAGAGTTGGCTCAAATTTAGAAAAGGTCGACAAGCAAGTGAGTATTATCGCTTACTGTCATCAATTATAAATTTACAGTAATTTGTAAGCTGCATCAAAATATATGTACTGTATATATTTATACTGTTCACCACCACCACCATAATTCCATAGGATATTTAGCCAGCAGCTTCTTTTTGGAGAAGTTGTGAAAAAGCAATAGATAAATTTGTCATGTTAAATTACCCTATTATACAAGATTTACTAGCAGATTGATAAGCTAGCTTTCTGAAATGGCAAAGCTACCACACCTATGCCAAAAGGAAACAGATTAATAATAAGTTACTCATTATAAATATTTGTTTATTATCACACTCAGTTCTAAAATATTATTTCTTAGTGTATACATTGTACACATTTTGCTAATTTGTTTGTGTAAGTATTGGTGTGGTTCAGTGGTGGTGGAGCTGGGAGGGCTAGCGGGGCTAAAGCCACCCCTAAAATAATTTTGTAAGGGTTGGGGGGGAGGGACCTAATAATGTCTTTAGCCCCACCCCCCTTTCAATCATCCTAGTGAACATTTTTTAACCCTGAATTAGCACTCAAAATGTAGGAGATGACGTCTAAGAGCATACATTTTAACAGAATTTCTGGTGGATGACCCCCCACACACCCCCACCCCTGGCCACGCAGTGTTGTGTGTACTGTGTACATGTATTTCTATGGTACTGTCATTGTCCACTGACCATGTATTGCTATTGCTCATAAATCTTATGTCAACAATATCTAGGAACACATAAGCAGATCACTGATGGCGACAGTCTGTGAGATCATTAACACCTTAACTAGACAGACCTTCTAAAATGATCTTGAAAAATTGTTGATTTACACGCCCTGATTTGAAATTTTGGCATAGCAAACCAGTCATTCAAGTGGAAATTTCTAAAATATTCCTTTCTTAACCAGGAATTATCACTCAGAATACAGGAGATGGCTTCTCAGAGCATCTAATTTTCAAAAATTTCTGGGGGAGGATCTCAGGACCCCACGTATTAGGGAGGGTGAAGCCCTCTCCCTGGCCCACCACTTTCACCCCCCCTAACA
Source organism: Chaetoderma sp. LZ-2023a (assembly GCA_034401795.1). NCBI lineage: Eukaryota > Metazoa > Mollusca > Caudofoveata > Chaetodermatida > Chaetodermatidae > Chaetoderma > Chaetoderma sp. LZ-2023a. The sequence continues at coordinate 125,460,952 of CM067371.1, read as the reverse complement.
CAAAATCCTGCATCCGCCCCTGGCACCCACTGTTGCAGAGCCACTCTGCCGCCACTTGCGTGGTTACAACACTTTATTCTTTCTACTTAAATTTTTACAATAAGTGCATGTTTTCCTAGTTTGTTTGTGCAAGGATTGCTAGCCTAACTTAATAATATTTGGCTTCGTGGTTATCAATACTCAGACCACACAAAGGATGAATCCAATCTATCACTCTAGTATATGATGCCATTATGAATTGTGTCACATGCAGGCTCATGTCACAATCAAAATGTGTAATGAATGATGTAGCTAAGCCCATCAGGAACTTTTTAAAGTCTCATGTATACGAATTGAATGACTTTACTACTTAATAACCATTCTGTAAAATATTTTGAAATCAATTTGACAAGGTAGCAGCAGCACCCAGTCAAATTAGTTTCAAAATATTCAACAACTTACCTGTATTGTTTTCCGGAAATTGAGGTTCAGAAAGTTCAGGGTTCGATTTATCCAAATACAGGTTAAGTATGGGCGGAGCTTAGCTAGAGCTGAGCGGGGCATAGCTAAATCTGAATTCCTCCTTTGGAAAAGGTAGCTTGTTCGTGGACATAGTTTATATGATCTTCCTACATGTTACACTACATGTAAGTACACTGATGAACTTTCACTACATGTATCTCCATTTCAGAGATATCATACACTCGGGAAACTGATTGATATTTTGAAAATAAGTTGACTGAAGCAATTCTTGCCTATGGCAGCAATATGCCTTCCAGCCAAATTATTTTCAAAATATTCAACTGAATAGTTATTAAATGTATCTGAGAAATTATGGACTATGCTTGCTAATGTAGTTTAATTATATGTTGTCTTGATAGCTTAGGGGTTAAATGCTCAGTACATGTATTTAGACTTTCAGGGTAACAAATGTTTCGTTCACCTCAAGTTTTGTGACTTGAATGCTGAATGGAAAGACACCATTCTAAACATTGATCAAATGACACAGTGTTGGTAACGTTAATAGAAAATCTGTTTCTGCTCCATACCTAGGTCTGTAGGTTCATTTTGTTCAATCAGTAAGAAACATATTATAATTGACAAGTGTTTGCATATTCTGATGCTTGAGATCATTGCCATAGCATTTCATCCAAACTTACCAGAAATTCTCCCAATAATCTTAATCTTTGGTGTGAACTTTATCGACAATGATGAAGCCTGCAGGCCAGACCAGGCATTTAATGCTGCAGTATTCCTGTTATTGTAATGATACAGATTAATCTATGATGTCTCTAAATGTATTATTATCTTTGTCTCTATACAGTGGCGTTTCAGAAGATTCAGCACATACACAGTGTATCACTCGGCAAGATTGTCTTTGAATCATGGTATGCACACACACAGGAAGCACGGAACACAAGAGAATATTTTGAGGTAAATTCTTACATGGTTGAATTATTAATATTTATAATCAGAAAATAAAGTCTGCCATGTCCTGCATGTTTAGCTGCGCCCCAAGCATGTCATGTCTATATGACATTCTCTATCCTAACATTTCTTTTTCAGTGGATATGTTCTTCAAATCTGCAATTGTATTTTGAACTTATAAAATCGCAATATTCACTGACACAGTAGGAAAGACTAAGCGTGATTCATTTCAGTTAAGGGGACAGATATTAGATTTGCATCAGAAATATTGAGTCAGCTGCTGTTAATGTTTGGTTACAGCAGTTAATGTGTGTACATTTCCATTAGTAATGATCTAATCTGCAGGATCGTTATCATTTAATGCTCAAGAAAATCTAAATTTTGGCTCGAGGAATAACCATTTGCCAGCCAAGAGAAGACTATTTTTGAAAATCTCACACAAAAATAGCTAGTTTGTGTACAATATGAGGCAGCTCTTCCAGTAGTACATTTTAAGAAATGGTCTTGTCTCTTGACATGCAATGGACATGAGTGTTCAAGTGTTTTTTGGTTGGCCTAGCCATTAAAGGATAAAACAATGACTAGCATCTTAGTGTAAATGTACACCAGGTATGCAGCACTGATTAGCTCTGAATACTGAGGAAAGTACAGTGATTGTTGAAACTCTTTAGGTTTGTGCATTCAACTTGAATGTAATTTTAAGCGCCAGTATTTCACTACCTGTGTCCCTTGTGTGTCTGAAAATCATAATACTGTTATATAAATAGGATGTTCATTTGTCTATTAATTTGACAAACATAGAATCATAAAGAATTCATGTGTAATGGTGTGTAAGTTAACCCTTTAACACTCAGATTGGCCAAAAATTTGCTTCGGCAAAGGTCTTGAGAAATGTCCATTTGCAGACCAAGAGAAGACTATTTTTGAAACTTTACCACTGGAATGACTGGCACGATAACCGAGTCAGTCATTCCAGTGGTAAATGTTCAAAAATAGTCTTCTCTTGGTCTGCAAATGGACATATTCTATGAGAAAATTGAGATGTTCCGGAACAAATTCGAGAGTTTAAATGGTTTAGTTGTTCATGAAGATACATTTAATCAAATTACTCCTGGCCATATCTTGTAATAATCTGCAACGCGACAAATATCTTAAGGTGATGCCATCAATGTTGTTACTGGGGTTTACAAACGGAGGGCGGTTCATCCTAATTTCAGACTCGTCTCAAGGTCAGAGCAACTAAATCAATGTACATGTTTTTATGCTGAATATGTAAGAAATTAGGTTTTGGTGGACATAGATTTAATACAGGTCTGCTAAATATATTTGAAAATAACTTTACTGATATCTCGGCAAATAACATGTAGTCATTTCTTTTCAGAATAATCGACATTATTGTACATTTTATAGCATCTATTATACAATCATGCAGTTTTATGCAATCTGTTTTAACCCTTTAATGGCCATGCTTGCCAAAACCCGCCTCTGTAGTGCTCTTGAGGCATGTCCATTTGCAGGAAAAGAGATGACTATTTTTGAAAATTTACCACTGGAATGACTGGCTCGATAACCGAGCCAGTCATTCCAGTGGTAAATTTTCAAAAATAGTCTCTTGGGCTGCAAATGGACATTCAATAAGGAAATATCTGGATTTTCCTGACCAAATTTGACCAGTAAAGTGTTAAGACGTACTTATTCCTTCATACTCTATCTTCACAGGATGCACTTCGATTGTTTAAGGGATCGGTAAATTGCTTATAATAATGTTAAAAAGTTATATTGGCAGCTAAAATACTCTTCATACATAAGTTTATTTCATAAAATTGCCCTCATTCATTGCGTTTTTAGAATTATTATTATTATTATTATTATTATTATTATTATTATTATTATTATTATTATATCCGAACTTTAAATTATTAGTACTACATGTACATGTATGTTTTCACATCAAGAGTATACTTACCTCCCTAATACTTTTGATATTGCTAAATATTGGCGTTCACTCAATAAAACACTCAGATTAAAAACAGTTAGGTGCCCCTACTGGGCAGGTAGACAGAGGTAGTCAGGCGGATGCCGGCCCCACCACCGCGCATGCGCCGACTACTACTTCCTCTTTGCTAATTTATTGGCAGAGAGTTCACATGCGTTTGTGCTTGTTAAAAAGTTTTCACTCGTTTACCTGTGTAAAATAGTCTGAATATACCTGGAAAGAAAGAGAAAGATGTCAGAAAGGGCGACTTCTCCGGAGGAGGGAGCTGGATCTCTTTATCAGGTGATTTCAACTATATTCTAGCGAGTTTTTCCCCGGTGTAATGTGTTTCCGGGACTCGCGCTTACCGTGTTTCACTTCAAGAGTATACTTACCTCCCTAATACTTTTGATATTGCTAAATATTGGCTTTCACTCAATAAACACTCAGATTTAAAACAGTTAGGTGCCCCTACTGGGCAGGGAGTCAGAGCGTAGTCCGGCGGATGCCAGCCCCACCACCGCGCATGCGCAGACTAGCACTTCCTCTTTGCTAGATTATTGGCAGAGAGATCACACATGTTTTTTTGTGCTATAGTTTTTTCGTACTCTTAAACTGTTTGAGTGGTGTTTGTTTGGAGTGTTAGTCACTTTTTTGGATGGCGGAAAGGAATACTTCGCCACAGGAGGACGTTGGACCTTTAAATCAGGTGACTTCTAGTAAAATTAGCGAGTTTTCTTCCCGGTGTATTGTGTTTCCGGGACTCGCGTTTCCGTGATAAGCGCCTTGGTTGGTTGGGTTATATCAACTCGGTGCTACCTAGGACTAATTTCTCTTTCTGTTTATGTCCACAGGTCTGTATGACGCTAGGTGGTGACATCACAGTAGCAGAGATTTAGTTTCTCTCCACCATGGTTCCATTTCCTACTAACACTGTTAGGTTATCTAACCAAATGAAAAATTATGTCCAGTGAGTTGGAGGCCTGGTATAAAGGTCTTCTCACTTTGCCCTCTTGATCCAATTCCTTCCCCATGAGGTGGAGAGAGTTAAGAGGCGTGCAGATGGTGGAGTTTCCGGTTCGTCACGTTGGATGGTTTGTCTATACAAAGTGTCAGGTATCTAGTTATTGATAATGTGGTGATGTTAATTATTGTAAACAAACAAAGGGAGATAATTAACATTTTTGCCAGAAAAGAGTTATCTATATGTATCTGATGGTTGTGTAGTCAACTTATCCATTCAGCATACAATTCGTCCTTGCACTTGGATGTTTTGTTGGGATCGAATTTTTCCTGTCACGGGATTAATGACGTCATAATCAGCCTGGCTATGTATTTATCAGCAATTCAAGCGCTATGCTGGTTTTTGATGTATATTGATCTTTATGATCGTTTTCCTTCTCTTTGAGTTGGATTGAGTTTCTAAGCTTAACTAGTTGCTCATACTCCTTGTCCTTTGCCCTGTTTCAGGGACCGGGTTGCGCGTCCTGTGGACGGTTTATGCATGTAAAGTTCTGGCCGCATCTGTGTTATCGATGTAGCCCTTGTGGTCCATTGATTAATTGTGACATATGTAAGCACTGGGGGGGGCGAGTTAATGTCCGAATTCTTGTGCTGCTTACAGGCGACGGACAAGGTGGTAGAGGAGGAGAAGAAGAAGAAGCGGAAACGAGAGGTTGTAAGTAGGAAGGGTAAGGGGAAGGTCTCGTCCGCGGTGGATATGGAGACCTTCCGGACCGAGATGTTGGGAGAGATGAAGAGGACAATAAAAGATTTGGTTCCAGGGTTGCTTCGTGGCATGCTTCCTGGACCAGATCCTTTATTGTCCTCATCATCGGCTTCGGAGCAGGTAATCCCCGCCTCTGGATCGATTTTCCTTAGTCCGCTTCCGTTGTCCGACGATTCAGAGGTGGCCCCATTAGAGGGGGCGTTCCACGACCCTGGCAGCAGGCTTAGTGCCGCGCCGATAGGGGACCGTGGACGGTTGTCGCTGGAACCCGCGGGCTGCTTATCAGTCCAGGGGTATCCGCACGCCGCGGTGGCCAGTACCTCCTATGGCACCGTTCCTGGTCAGCCCGGGTTAGCTCTCTTTGCTGACCCGGGGTCTAATCTTTCTGACCAGGGTGATGAGGATTACCTGCTAGGGTCGCCGTCTGACGACGTGGACATGGATGAAGACGTTTGTGCACCCCTCGCGGGGAATACAGGCGCTTTTTTCCACGGTATTACTCACCCTGGAGTAAGGTCCGCGGTTCAGGTGGTGGCCCAGGGCGCGGCTGATGGCCAGCGGTACCGCATACCTCGGCTTGCCGAGCGTGTAGCTGGTGCTGGCCGGGCCCGTGGTGGGGCTATATATACCCCGCGCTCTACCGCGGTGCCTGCTCCTGGTCAAACCAGTGATATTCTCATGCCGGTGCTGTCAGGCCCGCATGTTTTCCCTGGCTTGCCAGGTGTATCAGCGTACCCGCCGTCAAGCTCTACTGCTTGCGCTCAGGAGGAAGACGAAGGACCCCGTCTTGTAGAGCGCTCGCAGTTAGCCACGGAGGAGGATTGGTATGACGCTTGCCAGTGGTTGGTGAGCGTTAGGCCTGATCTGCCCGTGGAGCAGTCGGCTAGCCACCGTGTTCACACGCCGTGGTTAGCTGGGAAACCAACTGCTAACGCTATGCCTTCTCTGCCGCTGGCGGAGCATGTCGTTGACATGTTCAAGGCGGCGGAGTCGTCCATTAACACGAGTGGACGTCTCGCGAAGGCCCCTCGCGAGGTGGCCAGGCGTTGTCGCATCGTGCCCCTGGACTACCAGCGGTACGGTGTGGTACCCAAGCCCAGCGTGGATGACCGCGCGGCTTTGGGTGAGGATACGCGGCCAGGCTCCCGTTCTGACGCGGGGGTCTTGTGCGCGAACGCGTTGCGTTCGGCGAATACCGTGTTGCGTGATGCGGAGGAGAGTGGGAGGGCTTCGATCGCCGCTCTGTCCCACGTCTCCCAGCTGTTACAGGGGGTAGTAACGGCATCCGCATCGCGCCAGCCAAGCCCGCTCGCGGTCCAGCGAACCATCCAGGATGGTATTAACCTGGCGCTGGACTGTATGACGCGGGCGGTGACCAGGAGTGTCCGGGCAAGACGCACGTTTGCCCTGGACAATCTGTGCCCGTCTCAGGACCTGTATAATAGGCTACTCCGTACGCCTATGACGGGTCCTGGTCTTTTTGGAGGTGAGGGATGTCGCCACCTCCAGGAGACGGTCACCCTGGTGAATAACCAGAGGGCGCTGCGCGAACAGTTTGAGGTGCTGCGTCGTGCTAACGTTCGCGCCGCGGCCCCTGCGTATCGTCCCCTGCAGGCTCGAGGTGGTGCTGGCCAAGTCAGAGGCCAGCCGCCGTCGCAGCGCCGGCCTTGGCCGCGTGCGATTCGGCCAGCAGTGAGGGGGGCGCAGGCTCCTCAGCCGCCGTCAGCCAGGCAGCCGCCCGTGCACCGAGGTGCGCGCGGGGCGGGGCGGGGCGCGCGAGGATCTGGGCGTGGTTATCGTTCCTGACAGGGCGCTTACCGCGGTAAGGACCACGCCGGTGTGTATGGCGACGGAGACAGTGCCGCTCTTGCATGCCTTGTGTCCACCGCGGTCCCTAGGTGGACCGGTGGGAGGCCGGCTAGCCGACCACATGCAAGAGTGGGAACGGTTAACTCAGGACCGTTTAGTCTTGCGATGGCTTTCCGTGGGGTATCATCCAGAGTGGATGACAGGCCCGCCGTCGCGACTGTCTCTGGTGCCAGTCTGGACTCCCATTCCGAGAGATCCAGATCAAAGGTTGTGTATCGAGGAGGAGATAAATTCCCTCGTACAAAAAGGAGCTATTCAGCCGGCACAAAGGTGTCCGGGCTTCTATTCAACCCTGTTCTTGGTAACAAAACGCACCGGAGGGTGGAGACCGATTCTCAACCTCAAGCCACTGAACAAGTTCATCGAGACGCCCAGTTTCAAGATGGAAACGGTGCGCTCGGTGTTGGCGGGGTTGGAGAGGGGGATGTGGACGGCGTCGATAGATTTGAAGGACGCTTATTTCCACATCCCCATCCACGGGAGTTTCTGTCGCTTCCTGAGATTTGCATTCCAGGGCAGACAGTGGGAATTCAGGGTGTTGCCCTTCGGAATTTCCACGGCTCCTCGGGTTTTCACCCGTGTGGTTCTTGCAATCACAGCATACCTCCGCAGGAGAAGCATAGCAGTCCACACGTACATAGACGACTGGCTGTTGAAAGCGCACACCCGGGAAAGTTTGTCGGCCAATCTGGAGATTGTTTTGAAAATTCTCACAGACTTAGGCTGGATGATCAATTTCCCAAAATCAGAGCTGACTCCATCCCAGAAGTTTGTTTACCTGGGGATGTTCTTCGATCTAGAGACAGGATATGTTTATCCTACTCAGGAGAGAGTTCAGAAACTCATCTCATTAATTCAGTCAGTGTGCGACAGTCGTCATGTCCTGGCACGGGTTTACTTGAGAATGCTGGGGTTGATGGTTTCATTGGAACCAGTCATTCCTCAGGCCGCCTTACGCAGGCGGCCGATCCAGTTATTTCTCATGACACAATGGACCCAGAGTACAGGTTCGCTGGACTCGAATGTGTCAGTGTTGGCGCCTCTCATTCACCACCTCCAATGGTGGTTGAATACAGAGAATCTCTTGCCGGGGGTTTTGCTAACCCCTCCCCACCCTCAGGTGACTGTGTATACAGATGCATCGATGGAGGGCTGGGGAGCTTGCCTGGAAGAGTACACGATATCAGGGCTTTGGAATCTGGAACAGTCAAAGGAACATATAAATCTACTGGAGCTAAAAGCAGTAGTCCTGGCCCTGGAACATTTCTTACAGAAAGTTCAGGGCAAGATTGTTCTTATTCGTTCAGACAACTCAACAGTTGTGACTTACATAAACCGCCAGGGCGGAACGAAGTCGCCCAGTCTCTGTATGATGACATGGAAACTGCTTTGTTGGTGTCTGGATCACCAGATTACCTTGAAAGCAGTTCATATTCCGGGAAGGTTAAACCTGCTAGCAGACTCATTGAGCCGAAGGATGAGTGTTTTACCCACGGAATGGCAACTAAATCAATGTGTGGCGGATCGTCTGTTCGACCATTGGGGGAAACCCAACATCGATTTGTTCGCAACGAAGAAGAATGCGAAGATGACGACGTACGTCTCTCCGATTCCGGATCCAAGCGCTTTCGCAACAGATGCGTTAGCTATCAGCTGGGGGAGAATGTATGCATACGCATTCCCTCCAGCAATCCTGATTCCAAAAATTCTTCAGAAAATCAGACAAGAGGAATGCCAAGTGCTTCTGATCGCCCCGGATTGGCCAAGCCGATCATGGTATACGGATCTGCTGGACCTTCTGGTCTGCAATCCGGTTCCTCTGCCTCTGATGGACGATATTATCTTCCAGGGCAAGGCCCTTCACAACAATCCGTCAATGTTCAGATTGACTGCGTGGATGTTGTCAAGGAATCTAGAATTAAGGAGGGCTTTTCTGAGCAAGCAGCCATGTTTATGGCCAAAGCCAGGAGGGGGTCAACCTCCAGAGCATATAATTATAAAATCAACAGATTTGCAGAATGGTGCTCAAAAAGATGTATTGATCCAATGGATTCATCTATTCAAGTAGTAGCTGATTTCCTCTGTCACCTCTATGATGCCTATAGCCTCAAGCCTAACTCTATTGCTGGTTATAAGTCAGCATTAATGTCTGTTATTCCTTGCTTGGCTAAGAGGGGAAGTGATGAAGTAAATACATTAAATGTATTAATTAAAGGCATGGGCAATCTAAGACCAAGGAATCCTCCTGTGATTCCATCTTGGAGTTTATCGCTAGTGCTTCAAGTACTAGGTGATAAGCCTTTTGAACCACTTAGTTCCATTTCTATGAAACTATTAACACTGAAGACTGTGTTTTTAATTGCTGCGGCCTCGGCTAGGCGTAGGAGTGAAATTCATGCCTTATCAGCCGAGGATGACCGTTTTGTGGTTTCAGGGGAAGGCCTTAAGCTGCTACCTAGGATTAATTTCTTGGCTAAAAATCAGTCGTTGAAATATCCAGGTCAACCTATTATTTTGCCTGCTTTAACTAGATATGATCCTGGTTCTAAAGCATGGTGTCCCGTCCGGGCGCTGCGCCGGTACAAACAACGTACGGCGGAGTGGCGCACCGACCAGTCAGCGTTATGGTTGTCATATATTGAACCCCATGGCAGGGCTTCTAAGGACACCATTTCCAGGTGGATTGTGGAATGCATTCAGTTTTGCCATAAATCCGCCACCGGGAAACAGGTTGACGTGGCCAAGGCTCACAGTGTCCGCGGCGTAGTGACATCCACCGCCCTATTTAATGGGGTCCCGGTGGATGATATTATATCGGTGGCTCAGTGGCACTGCGAGTCAAGTTTTACAGACCATTATCTCCGTGACACCTCTAATCCTCTCGCCTTGTCGATTTTGAAAAAATAACTCGGTTTATATTTTTGAGGAGGGTTTTCCTCATTACTTATATATTTCACAATTAATTTATGGAAACACCCACTTTTTTGGGCCTGCATCAGTCTTTACCAATGGGAAGATGATGTCAGCAGCCATTTTCAACAAGGTCAGTCTTGTTCATGTGTTGTCCATTGTTGATTGTATTGTCACGTTACCCGTTATTAATATGGTGATGGTTTGTGTATTTGTGTGGTTCATTGTTGAGAGTTACGAAAATGGAGCTTTTTCGTCTCTGTCCTGTAGTACATGGCACTTGTACGTAGAGAGCGTATAGGACATTGAGGTCAGTCGACTCTTCCTCCTAGGAAGGAGGGGGGGGGGAGCGCATATGACATTCGGTCATCTCTCATACATCGGTGGTGTTATCCGATGATTAGTCAAATCCTGACTGTTTTTTCAGACAGTTTCAGAAGTTTAAGTGCCTTAAACGCAGAAAAAGCGTATAGGGATGAGCTGGTCTTTTGACCTCGCCTCCCTCCCGCCAGATTCACTTTCGAATTCTGGCAATATCAAAAGTATTAGGGAGGTAAGTATACTCTTGAAGTGAAATAAACGAAATCTAGGATTTCTTTTTTCACGAGAGAGTTGATACTTACCTCCCTAGATACGGACCCGGCCTCTCCACCCCACAGAGGCTCGGTCTTCAGGCTCTTAATAGTTGCATGTGTGTCAGCCAATAATCTAGTCAGAGGAAGTGCTAGTCTGCGCATGCGCGGTGGTGGGGCTGGCATCCGCCGGACTACGCTCTGACTCCCTGCCCAGTAGGGGCACCTAACTGTTTTAAATCTGAGTGTTTATTGAGTGAAAGCCAATATTTAGCAATATCAAAAGTATTAGGGAGGTAAGTATCAACTCTCTCGTGAAAAAAGAAATCCTAGATTTCGTTTAATGAGCGCCGGTTTGAGTTGGTTTTTTCAACTCGGTGCTATATAAGTCTAATCTCTCTTTGTGTTTATGTCCACAGGTATGGATTTGCATTATTAGTGGACATCTCAGCACAGGAGGGTTTGTTTCTCTCCACCACGGTTCCATTTCCTACTAATACTGTTAGGTTATCTAACCAAAAAATCTATGCTCAGTGAGTTGGAGGCTTGATATAAAGGTCTTCTCACTTTGCCCTCTTGATCCAATTCCTTCCCCTTAGGTGGAGAGAGTTAAGAGGCGTAGTCTTGGTGGAGTGCTCCAGTGCATCACGTTGGATGGTTTGGCTATACCAGGTGTCAGGTATCTAATTAATGATATGAGGTGATATGAATTATTTGAAAAAATAATGACTTTTATACCATTGTTATCATTGGGTATCTGATGGTGTGTAGTCTGAATATCCATGTGAGGTTGTTCTAGTTGCGAATACAATTCGTCCTTGCACTTGGATGCTTGTTGCGGACCGATTTAATTTCTGTCAAGGGATTGATGACGTCATAATCAGCCTTGCTCTTTATTAACATTTAAAGTTTTGTCCAACGCTGGTTTTTTCTTGATTACTGATCTTTATGATCTTGTCCCTCTCTTTTAGTTTGGTTTTGAGTTTCTAACCTTAACTAACTTACTCATTGTCCTCGTCCTTTGTCCTGTTTCAGAGACCTGGTTGTCCGTCCTGTGGCCGGTTTCTGAAGGATCGGTTTATTCCCCATTTGTGCTTCAGCTGCAGTCCCTGTGGACCGCTGCTTAAGTGCGACGTATGTAAGCAATGGTGGGGGGCGAACTGATGTCTGACTTTTTGTCGTTGCAGGCAAAGGAGAAGGGCGTGGAGGAGGAGAGGAAGGCAAAGAGAGAGAGTGTTTCGAAGAAGGGTAAGAGGAAGGCCTCGTCCGCGGTGGACATGGAGGCCTTCCGGTCCGAAATGTTGGGAGAGATGCAGAGGACAATAAAGGATTTGGTCCCAGAGTTGCTTCGCAGCATGCTTCCTGGGCCAGCTCCTTTGTTGTCCTCAGCATCTGCTTCAGAGCAGGTTATCCCCGCCTCTGAATCTAATTTCCGTAGGTCGATTCCGTTGTTTGAGAACGATTCAGAGGTGGCCCCGTTGATGGGGGCGTTCCACGACCCTGGCAGCAGGCTTGGTGCTGCGCCGAGGGGCCGTGGACATCGGTTGTTGCAGGGACCCGCGGTCTGCTCATCAGACCCTGGGTATCCGCACGCCGCGGGTGCCAATGCCTCTTATGGCACCTTCCCTGGCCAGTCCGGGTTAGCTCTCTTTGCTGACCCGGAGTCTAACCTTTCTGGCCAGGAGGAAGATGATTTCCTGCTAGGGTCGCCATCTGGGGACGTGACCATGGACTACGATGTCTGTGCACCCCTCGCGGGGAATGCAGGCGACGTGGTCCATGGTTCTACTCATGCAGGAGTAGAATTCACGGTCCAGAAGGTGACCCTGGGCGGTGCTGAAGGCCAGCGTTACCGCATACCTCGGCTTGCCGAGAGTGTCGCTGGTGCTGGTCTGGGCTGTGGTGGGGCGGTGTCTGCCCCGCGCTCTACCACGGCGCCTGCTCTTGGTCAAGCCAGTGAGCTTAGCATGCCTGGTCTTTCGGGGCCGCATGTTTTCCCTGGCTAGCCAGCGGTATCAGCATACCCACCGTCAAGCTCTGCTGCATGCGCTCAGGAGGAAGACGAAGGCCCCCGTCTTGTAGAGCGCTCGCAGCTAGCCACGGAGGAGGATTGGTCGGACGCTTGCCAGTGGCTGGTGAGTGTTCAGCCAGACCTGCCCGTGGAGCAGTCGGCTAGCCAGCGAGATCACAGGCCGTGGTTAGCTGGTAAGCCGACTGCAAACGCTATGCCATCTCTGCCGCTGGCTGAGCATGTCGTGGACATGTTCGAGGCGGCGGAGACGTCCATTAATGTGAATGGGCGTCTCGCGACGGCCCCATCGCGAGGTGGCCAGGCGTTGCCGCATCGTGCCCCTTGACTACCAGCGGTACGGTGTGGTGCCCAAGCCAAGCGTCGATGACCGTGCGGCTTTGGGCGAAGATGCGCGGCCAGGCTCCCGTTCAGACACAGGTGTCCTGTGCTCGAACGCGTTGCGTTCGGCAAATGCCGCGCTGCGTGATGCGGAGGAGAGTGGGAGAGCGTCGATTGCTGCTCTGTCCCACGTCTCCCAGCTGTTACAGGGGGTGGTAACGGCATCCGCATCGCGCCAACCAAGCCCGGTCACAGTCCAGAGAGCCATCCAGGATGGTATCAACCTGGCTCTGGACTGCTTGACGCGGGCGGTGTCCGGGCGAGGCACACGTTTGCCTTGGACAATCTGTGCCCATCCCAGGACCTGTACAATAGGCTACTGCATATGCCTATGACAGGTCCTGGTCTCTTTGGAGGTGAGGGATGCAAGCACCTCCAGGAGACAGTGACTCTGGTCAACAACCAGAGGGTGCTGCGCGAGCAATTTGAAGTGCACCGTCGTGCGAGCGTTCGCGCAGCACCCCCTGCGTATCATCCCCTGCAGGCTCGAGGTGGAGGTGGCCAGGTCAGAGGCCAGCCACCATCGCAGCGACGGCCTAGGCCGCGTGCGATTCGGCCCGCAGCGAGGGGGGCGCAGGCTCCCCAGGCGCAGCCAGTCAGGCAGCCACCCGTGCACCGAGGTGCGCGCGGTGCTGGGCGTGGCGCGCGGGGATCTGATCGCGGTAATCGGGCCTGATGGGCCGGTTACCACGATCGGAACCACTCCGGTGTTTCTGGCCGAGAAGACAGTGCCACTCTCGCACTCCTTATGTCCACCTCTCTCCCTAGGTGGACCAGTGGGCGGCCGATTGGCCGACCACTTGCCAGAGTGGAAGCGGTTGACTCAGGACCGTTTAGTCTTGCGATGGCTTTCTGTCAGCTATCATCCCGATTGGATGACAGGCCCGCCATCGCGACTGTCTCTCGTGCCGATCTGGACTCCGATTCCGAGAGATCCAGATCAAAGGTTGTGTAACGAGGAGGAGGTAAATTCCCTCATACAAAAAGGAGCTATTCAGCCGGCGCAGAGGTGCCCGGGCTTCTATTCAACCGTGTTCTTAGTAACAAAAAACACCGGAGGGTGGAGGCCGATTCTCAACCTCAAGCCATTGAACAAGTTCATAGAGACGCCCAGTTTCAAGATGGAGACTGTGCGCTCGGTGTTGGCGGGGTTAGAGCAGGGAATGTGGACAGCTTCAATAGATTTGAAGGATGCTTATTTCCACATTCCCATAGAGAGGAGTTTCCGTCGCTTCCTGAGATTTGCATTCCAGTGCAGACAGTGGGAATTCAGGGTATTACCCTTCGGAATTTCCACGGCTCCTCGGGTCTTCACCCGTGTGGTTCTCGCGATCACGGCATACCTCCGCCGGAGAAGCATAGCAGTCCACACGTACATAGACGACTGGCTGTTAAAAGCACACACCCAGGAAACGTTATCGGCCAATCTGGAGATTGTTTTGAAAACTCTCACGGACTTGGGCTGGATAATCAATTTCCAAAAATCAGAGCTGACTCCATCCCAGAAGTTTGTTTACCTGGGCATGTTCTTCGATCTGGAGACGGGATATGTTTATCCTACTCAGGAGAGGGTTCAGAGACTCATCTCCTTAATACAGTCGGTGTGCGACAGTCGTCATTTTCTGGCACGGGTTTACTTGAGAATGCTGGGTTTGATGGTTTCATTGGAACCAGTCATTCCGCAGGCGGCCTTACGCAGGCGCCCGATCCAGTTGTTTCTCATGACACAGTGGACCCAGAGTTCAGGTTCGCTGGACTCGAACGTGTCAGTGTTGGCGGCTCTAATTCACCACCTGCAATGGTGGTTGAATATAGAGAATCTCTTACTGGGGGTTTTGCTAACCCCTCCCCACCCTCAGGTGACTGTGTATACAGATGCATCGATGGAGGGGTGGGGAGCTTGTCTGGAAGAGTCCACAATATCAGGGCTTTGGGATCTGGATCAGTCAAAGGAACATATCAATCTACTGGAGCTAAGAGCAGTAGTCCTGTGCCTGGAACATTTCTTACAGAAAGTTCAGGGCAAGATTGTTCTTATTCGTTCAGACAACTCAACAGTAGTGACTTACATAAACCGCCAGGGCGGAACGAAGTCGCATTCCCTCCAGCAATCCTGATTCCAAAGGTGCTTCAGAAAATCAGGCTTCAGGAGTGCCAAGTGCTTCTGATCGCCCCGGATTGGCCAAGCCAATCGTGGTATACGGATCTGCTGGACCTTCTGGTCTGCAGTCCGGTTCCTCTGCCTCTGATGGACGACCTTATCTTCCAGGGCAAGGCCCTTCACGACAATCCGTCAATGTTCCGATTGACTGCGTGAATGTTGTCAAGGAATCTAGAATTAAGGAGGGCTTTTCTGAGCAAGCGGCCATGTTTATGGCCAAAGCCAGGAGGGGGTCAACCTCCAGAGCATATAACTATAAAATCAACAGATTTGCAGAGTGGTGCTCAAAAAGATGTATTGATCCAATGGATTCATCTATTCAGGTAGTAGCTGATTTCCTCTGTCACCTATATGATGCCTATAGCCTCAAGCCTAACTCTATTGCTGGTTATAAGTCAGCTTTAATGACTGTTATTCCTTGCTTGGCTAACAGGGGGAGTGATGAAGTAAGTACATTAAATGTATTAATTAAAGGCATGGGCAATCTAAGACCAAGGAATCCACCACTGATTCCAGTTTGGAGTTTATCTCTGGTGCTTCAGGTACTAGGAGATAAGCCTTTTGAACCACTTATTTCCATTTCTATGAAATTGATGACTCTTAAGACTGTGTTTTTAATTGCTGCGGCCTCGGCAAGGCGTAGGAGTGAGATTCACGCCTTATCAGCCGAGGATGTCCGTTTTGTGGTTACAGGGGAAGGCCTTAAGCTTCTACCTAGGATTAATTTCTTGGCTAAGAATCAGTCTTTGAAATATCCAGGTCAACCTATTTTTTTGCCATCTTTAACTAGATATGATCCTAATTCTAAAGTATGGTACCCTGTACGGGCGCTGCTCCGGTACAAACAGCGTACTTCGGAGTGGCGTACCGACCAGTCAGCGTTATGGTTGTCATATATTGAACCCCATGGCAGGGCGTCTAAGGACACCATTTCCAGGTGGATTGTAGAATGTATTCAGTTTTGTCACAAATCCACCACCGGGAGACAGGTTGATGTGGCCAAGGCTCACAGTGTCCGCGGTGTCGTGGCATCCACTGCCCTGTTTAGTGGGGTCCGTGTGAATGACATTATGTCCGTGGCTCAGTGGCACTGTGAGTCAAGTTTTACAGACCATTGCCTCCGTGACACCTCAAATCCTCTCGCCTTGTCGATTTTGAAACAATAATCGCCTGTATGTTTTATGAGGAGCGTTTCCTCGTTGCTTATATACATCACATTTAAGTAATGGTAACAACCACTTGTCGGGACTGCATCAGGCTTCTCTACTGGGAACGTGATGACAGCTTCCAAGTTCAACAAGGTCAGTCTTGTTTATGTGTTGTTCATTGTTAAATGTATTGTCACGTTACCCGTTATTATTAATATGGTGATGGTTTGTGTGGATTGTGGTTCATAGAGAGTATACGAAAATGGAGTACTTTCGTCTCTGTCCTGTAGTACGTGGCACTAGTACGTAGAGAGCGTATAGGACATTGAGGTCATCTAGTCTTCCTCCCAGGAGGGGGTGGGGAGCGCATATGACATTCGGTCATCTCTCATGCATCGGTTGTGTTATCCGATGGTTTGTCAAATCCTGACTGTGTTCTCACACAGTTTTCAGACGTTTTTAAGTGCCGTAAACGCGTGAAAGCGTATAGGGAAGAGCTGGTCTTTTGACCTCGCCTCCCTCCCGCCAGATTCACTTTCGAATTCTGGAAATATCAAAAGTATTAGGGAGGTAAGTATACTCTTGATGTGAAATAAACGAAATCTAGGATTTCTTTTTTCACGAGAGAGTTGATACTTACCTCCCTAGATACGGAGCCGGCCTCTCCACCCCACAGAGGCTCGGTCTTCAGACTCTTAGTAGTTGCATGTGTGTCAGCCAATAAATTAGTCAGAGGAAGTAGTAGTCGGCGCATGCGCGGTGGTGGGGCCGGCATCCGCCTGACTACCTCTGTCTACCTGCCCAGTAGGGGCACCTAACTGTTTTTAATCTGAGTGTTTTATTGAGTGAACGCCAATATTTAGCAATATCAAAAGTATTAGGGAGGTAAGTATCAACTCTCTCGTGGAAAAAGAAATCCTAGATTTCGTTTAATTTCTGAGTGTTGTGCTTTTTAGACTGTTAGGAGTCTTGGTAGCAAAATTTTTGTTAACCCTTTCACTGACAAACCCTGGAAAAAGTATATTCTGTGTGATATATAAAACTTATTCTGTTCAATAATTTCAAATTAATTTGACTGGAAGGGCAGCAACAGCTTCCACTCAAATTAATTTCAAAATATTCAACAGTTTTCCTGTATGGGTGCCTTGAAGATGAGATATGGGAACTTTATCAGCGAAATGGTTAATGATTTTTGCTTCCCGGTACAATATTTGAGAGTATGATGGCTTTTGATGACTATTTATTAACAACTGTTAGTAACATGCACTCTGAAACATTATGAGATGTTATTAATTTCAGTGTCTGTACTTCTCAATTTGCTGCCAATAGAACTTATTAGTTGGATTTGCTTACATACATTCATCTTGTTTCTTTAATGTTAATTTTAAAGTTTTATTTGACATTTGTGTTAATGTTTATCAGCTTTATTTATTTGCGTATTATACTAGCTATTGCCTTTACTAGAATTGTCTATGCATATAAATGAGACAAACTGGATACAAATGTAGTTCGTGTTCAAATTACTGTCGATTGAAGTTACTTATCAACATATCAAGTCGTTTTATATTTGGTTAAGTGTACGGCCTGCTTATGTTATCATTGGAGTCTGCTAGATCAATGAGGATGCAAATGTACAGAGATTGTATGGGGTCAGCTGTAGCGAATGCTTGTTTCAACAGTCATGTGCAAACACTGGGACTTTCAGATTGGCATGTCATTGGCTTTCGATACCATCAAATGATCCTAACAATATTACACTATCCTATATTATAAGGATGATGGGTTCTGACTAGTAAAACAGCTAATGATAGATTGCAAGCCAAGATTGTATGACAAGTAAAAATGTGGTTTGCAAAATTGAGACCTTGAACAATTTGCCCCAGGGAGATGGCCCCTCCAGTAGTTCACGTGACCTTGCTGCAGCCCTGTCATCTGTGCAAGAGTACTTCATAAGACCAAACCCCCCAGTAACACTAGCCCTCACACTAATGATGGAATGCGCAGATAATGTAGATATTATGATGAGGAAATGAAGCCTCTTGATTTTCACATCAAGAGTATACTTACCTCCCTAATACTTTTGATATTGCTAAATATTGGCGTTCACTCAATAAAACACTCAGATTAAAAACAGTTAGGTGCCCCTACTGGGCAGGTAGACAGAGGTAGTCAGGCGGATGCCGGCCCCACCACCGCGCATGCGCCGACTACTACTTCCTCTTTGCTAATTTATTGGCAGAGAGTTCACATGCGTTTGTGCTTGTTAAAAAGTTTTCACTCGTTTACCTGTGTAAAATAGTCTGAATATACCTGGAAAGAAAGAGAAAGATGTCAGAAAGGGCGACTTCTCCGGAGGAGGGAGCTGGATCTCTTTATCAGGTGATTTCAACTATATTCTAGCGAGTTTTTCCCCGGTGTAATGTGTTTCCGGGACTCGCGCTTACCGTGATGAGCGCCGGTTTGAGTTGGTTTTTTCAACTCGGTGCTATATAAGTCTAATCTCTCTTTGTGTTTATGTCCACAGGTATGGATTTGCATTATTAGTGGACATCTCAGCACAGGAGGGTTTGTTTCTCTCCACCACGGTTCCATTTCCTACTAATACTGTTAGGTTATCTAACCAAAAAATCTATGCTCAGTGAGTTGGAGGCTTGATATAAAGGTCTTCTCACTTTGCCCTCTTGATCCAATTCCTTCCCCTTAGGTGGAGAGAGTTAAGAGGCGTAGTCTTGGTGGAGTGCTCCAGTGCATCACGTTGGATGGTTTGGCTATACCAGGTGTCAGGTATCTAATTAATGATATGAGGTGATATGAATTATTTGAAAAAATAATGACTTTTATACCATTGTTATCATTGGGTATCTGATGGTGTGTAGTCTGAATATCCATGTGAGGTTGTTCTAGTTGCGAATACAATTCGTCCTTGCACTTGGATGCTTGTTGCGGACCGATTTAATTTCTGTCAAGGGATTGATGACGTCATAATCAGCCTTGCTCTTTATTAACATTTAAAGTTTTGTCCAACGCTGGTTTTTCTTGATTACTGATCTTTATGATCTTGTCCCTCTCTTTTAGTTTGGTTTTGAGTTTCTAACCTTAACTAACTTACTCATTGTCCTCGTCCTTTGTCCTGTTTCAGAGACCTGGTTGTCCATCCTGTGGCCGGTTTCTGAAGGATCGGTTTGTTCCCCATTTGTGCTTCAGCTGCAGTCCCTGTGGACCGCTGCTTAAGTGCGACGTATGTAAGCAATGGGGGGGCGAACTGATGTCTGACTTTTTGTCGTTGCAGGCAAAGGAGAAGGGCGTGGAGGAGGAGAGGAAGGCGAAGAGAGAGAGTGTTTCGAAGAAGGGTAAGAGGAAGGCCTCGTCCGCGGTGGACATGGAGGCCTTCCGGTCCGAAATGTTGGGAGAGATGCAGAGGACAATAAAGGACTTGGTCCCAGAGTTGCTTCGCAGCATGCTTCCTGTGCCAGCTCCTTTGTTGTCCTCAGCATCTGCTTCAGAGCAGGTTATCCCCGCCTCTGAATCTAATTTCGTAGGTCGATTCCGTTGTTTGAGAACGATTCAGAGGTGGCCCCGTTGATGGGGGCGTTCCACGACCCTGGCAGCAGGCTTGGTGCCGCGCCGAGGGGCCGTGGACATCGGTTGTTGCAGGAACCCGCGGTCTGCTCATCAGACTCTGGGTATCCGCACGCCGCGGGTGCCAATGCCTCCTATGGCACCTTCCCTGGCCAGTCCGGGTTAGCTCTCTTTGCTGACCCGGAGTCTAACCTTTCTGGCCAGAAGGAAGAGGATTTCCTGCTAGGGTCGCCGTCTGGGGACGTGACCATGGACTACGACGTCTGTGCGCCCCTCGCGGGGAATGCAGGCGACGTGGTCCATGGTTCTACTCACGCAGGAGTAGAATTCACGGTCCAGAAGGTGACCCTGGGCGGTGCTGAAGGCCAGCGTTACCGCATACCTCGGCTTGCCGAGAGTGTCGCTGGTGCTGGTCTGGGCCGTGGTGGGGCGGTGTCTGCCCCGCGCTCTACCACGGTGCCTGCTCTTGGTCAAGCCAGTGAGCTTAGCATGCCTGGTCTTTCGGGGCCGCATGTTTTCCCTGGCTCGCCAGCGGTATCAGCATACCCGCCGTCAAGCTCTGCTGCGTGCGCTCAGGAGGAAGATGAAGGCCCCCGTCTTGTAGAGCGCTCGCAGCTTGCCACGGAGGAGGATTGGTCGGACGCTTGCCAGTGGCTGGTGAGTGTTCGGCCAGACCTGCCCGTGGAGCAGTCGGCTAGCCAGCGAGATCACAGGCCGTGGTTAGCTGGTAAGCCGACTGCAAACGCTATGCCATCTCTGCCGCAGGCTGAGCATGTCGTGGACTTGTTCGAGGCGGCGGAGACATCCATTAAGGCGAATGGGCGTCTCGCGAAGGCCCCTCGTGAGGTGGCCAGGCGTTGCCGCATCGTGCCCCTGGACTACCAGCGGTACGGTGTGGTGCCCAAGCCAAGCGTCGATGACCGCGCGGCTTTGGGCGAAGATGCGCGGCCAGGCTCCCGTTCTGACACGGGTGTCCTGTGCTCGAACGCGTTGCGTTCGGCAAATGCCGCGCTGTGTGATGCGGAGGAGAGTGGGAGAGCGTCGATTGCTGCTCTGTCCCACGTCTCCCAGCTGTTACAGGGGGTGGTAACGGCATCCGCATCGCGCCAACCAAGCCGGGTCACAGTCCAGAGAGCCATCCAGGATGGTATCAACCTGGCTCTGGACTGCTTGACGCGGGCGGTGACCAGGAGTGTCCGGGCGAGGCGCACGTTTGCCTTGGACAATCTGTGCCCGTCCCAAGACCTGTACAATAGGCTACTGCGTACGCCTATGACAGGTCCTGGTCTCTTTGGAGGTAGGGATGCAAGCACCTCCAGGAGACGGTGACTCTGGTCAACAACCAGAGGGCGCTGCGCGAGCAATTTGAAGTGCTCCGTCATGCGAGCGTTCGCGCAGCACCCCCTGCGTATCGTCCTCTGCAGGCTCGAGGTGGAGGTGGCCAGGTCAGAGGCCAGCCACCATCGCAGCGATGGCCTAGGCCGCGTGCGATTCGGCCCGCAGCGAGGGGGGCGCAGCCAGTCAGGCAGCCACCTGCGCACCGAGGTGCGCGCGGTGCTGGGCATGGCGCGCGGGGATCTGGTCGCGGTACTCGGGCCTGATGGGCCGGTTACCACGGTGGGAACCACTCCGGTGTTTCTGGCCGAGAAGACAGTGCCACTCTCGCACTCCTTATGTCCACCTCTCTCCCTAGGTGGACCGGTGGGCGGCCGATTGGCCGACCACTTGCCAGAGTGGAAGCGGTTGACTCGGGACCGTTTAGTCTTGCGATGGCTTTCTGTCGGCTATCATCCCGATTGGATGACAGGCCCGCCATCGCGACTGTCTCTCGTGCCGATCCGGACTCCGATTCCGAGAGATCCAGATCAAAGGTTGTGTATCGAGGAGGAGATAAATTCCCTCATACAAAAAGGAGCTATTCAGCCGGCGCAGAGGTGCCCGGGCTTCTATTCAACCGTGTTCTTAGTAACAAAAAACACCGGAGGGTGGAGGCCGATTCTCAACCTCAAGCCATTGAACAAGTTCATAGAGACGCCCAGTTTCAAGATGGAGACTGTGCGCTCGGTGTTGGCGGGGTTAGAGCAGGGAATGTGGACAGCTTCAATAGATTTGAAGGATGCTTATTTCCACATTCCCATAGAGAGGAGTTTCCGTCGCTTCCTGCGATTTGCATTCCAGTGCAGACAGTGGGAATTCAGGGTATTACCCTTCGGAATTTCCACGGCTCCTTGGGTCTTCACCCGTGTGGTTCTCGCGATCACGGCATACCTCCGCAGGAGAAGCATAGCAGTCCACACGTACATAGACGACTGGCTGTTAAAAGCACACACCCAGGAAACGTTATCGGCCAATCTGGAGATTGTTTTGATAACTCTCACGGACTTGGGCTGGATAATCAATTTCCAAAAATCAGAGCTGACTCCATCCCAGAAGTTTGTTTACCTGGGCATGTTCTTCGATCTGGAGACGGGATATGTTTATCCTACTCAGGAGAGGGTTCAGAGACTCATCTCCTTAATACAGTCGGTGTGCGACAGTCATCATGTCCTGGCACGGGTTTACTTGAGAATGCTGGGTTTGATGGTTTCATTGGAACCAGTCATTCCGCAGGCGGCCTGACGCAGGCGCCCGATCCAGTTGTTTCTCATGACACAGTGGACCCAGAGTTCAGGTTCGCTGGACTCGAACGTGTCAGTGTTGGCGCCTCTAATTCACCACCTGCAATAGTGGTTGAATATAGAGAATCTCTTGCTGGGGGGTTTTGCTAACCCCTCCCCACCCTCAGGTGACTGTGTATACAGATGCATCGATGGAGGGCTGGGGAGCTTGCCTGGAAGAGTCCACGATATCAGGGCTTTGGAATCTGGAACAGTCAAAGGAACATATAAATCTACTGGAGCTAAGAGCAGTAGTCCTGGGCCTGGAACATTTCTTACAGAAAGTTCAGGGCAAGATTGTTCTTATTCGTTCAGACAACTCAACAGTTGTGACTTACATAAACCGCCAGGGCGGAACGAAGTCGCCCAGTCTCTGTATGATGACATGGAGACTGCTTTGTTGGTGCCTGGATCACCAGATTACCTTGAAAGCAGTTCATATTCCGGGAAGGTTAAATCTGCTAGCAGACTCATTGAGCCGAAGGATGAGTGTTTTACCCACGGAATGGCAACTAAATCAATGTGTGGCGGATCGTCTGTTCGACCATTGGGGGAAACCCAACATCGATTTGTTCGCAACGGGGAGTGATGAAGTAAGTACATTAAATGTATTAATTAAAGGCATGGGCAATCTAAGACCAAGGAATCCACCACTGATTCCAGTTTGGAGTTTATCTCTGGTGCTTCAGGTACTAGGAGATAAGCCTTTTGAACCACTTATTTCCATTTCTATGAAATTGTTGACTCTTAAAACTGTGTTTTTAATTGCTGCGGCCTCGGCAAGGCGTAGGAGTGAGATTCACGCCTTATCAGCCGAGGATGACCGTTTTGTGGTTACAGGGGAAGGCCTTAAGCTTCTACCTAGGATTAATTTCTTGGCTAAGAATCAGTCTTTGAAATATCCAGGTCAACCTATTTTTTTGCCATCTTTAACTAGATATGATCCTAATTCTAAAGTATGGTGCCCCGTACGGGCGCTGCTCCGGTACAAACAGCGTACTTCGGAGTGGCGTACCGACCAGTCAGCGTTATGGTTGTCATATATTGAACCCCATGGCAGGGCGTCTAAGGACACCATTTCCAGGTGGATTGTAGAATGTATTCAGTTTTGTCACAAATCCGCCACCGGGAGACAGGTTGATGTGGCCAAGGCTCACAGTGTCCGCGGTGTCGTGGCATCCACTGCCCTGTTTAGTGGGGTCCCTGTGGATGACATTATGTCCGTGGCTCAATGGCACTGTGAGTCAAGTTTTACAGACCATTACCTCCGTGACACCTCAAATCCTCTCGCCTTGTCGATTTTGAAACAATAATCGCCTGTATGTTTTATGAGGAGCGTTTCCTCGTTGCTTATATACATCACATTTAAGTAATGGTAACAACCACTTGTCGGGACTGCATCAGGCTTCTCTACTGGGAACGTGATGACAGCTTCCAAGTTCAACAAGGTCAGTCTTGTTTATGTGTTGTTCATTGTTAAATGTATTGTGACGTTACCCGTTATTATTAATAGGGTGATGGTTTGTGTGGATTGTGGTTCATAGAGAGTATACGAAAATGGAGTACTTTCGTCTCTGTCCTGTAGTACGTGGCACTAGTACGTAGAGAGCGTATAGGGACATTGAGGTCATCTAGTCTTCCTCCCAGGAGGGGGGGGGGGGGGGGGGGGGGGGGAGCGCATATGACATTCGGTCATCTCTCATGCATCGGTTGTGTTATCCGATGGTTTATCAAATCCTGACTGTGTTCTCACACAGTTTTCAGACGTTTTTAAGTGCCCTAAATGCGTGAAAGCGTATAGGGAAGAGCTGGTCTTTTGACCTCGCCTCCCTCCCGCCATATTCACTTTCGAATTCTGGCAATATCAAAAGTATTAGGGAGGTAAGTATACTCTTGATGTGAAATAAACGAAATCTAGGATTTCTTTTTTCACGAGATAGTTGATACTTACCTCCCTAGATACGGACCCGGCCTCTCCACCCCACAGAGGCTCGGTCTTCAGGCTCTTAGTAGTTGCATGTGTGTCAGCCAATAAATTAGTCAGAGGAAGTAGTAGTCGGCGCATGCGCGGTGGTGGGGCCGGCATCCGCCTGACTACCTCTGTCTACCTGCCCAGTAGGGGCACCTAACTGTTTTTAATCTGAGTGTTTTATTGAATGAACGCCAATATTTAGCAATATCAAAAGTATTAGGGAGGTAAGTATCAACTCTCTCGTAAAAAAAGAAATCCTAGATTTCGTTTAGACTGCCCTATAGCTGCCAAACAACTCAAGAATGAGAATCTCTATGGAGGAACCAATATACAGGAAAACTGTTGACAATTTTTAATGAATTATGAATGGAGACAAACCTAGTTCACTCAAAGGCCACTTGGCCAGCTTGACAATTAAAGGGTTAATAGACACTATATTTATTTACATAGATAGATTGACCTAAAGAAGTACAACAAACTGTAATCGCTATTTCTTTAAATATTGCGACATTGTAAGTTTCACATCATATAGGTATGAGTACTACATTTTGTATGCATATACTACATCATGTTGTTGCTAGGAGATGATATGACTGTATTAATGCGTTCACTGATGAATTCCCCATATATCATTTTCAAGGCAACCATACAGGAAAAGTGTTGAATATTTTGAAATAATTTCAAAATATTTAACAAAATAAGTTTTATATATTGTAAAGAATTTACTTTTTCATGGATTTGTCGATGAAAGGGTTAATATTACATAATATATATTTAGTACAAGCCATGTGTGTCAATGTTGAAAAATTATTCCAGTACAGAAGCTCCACGAATGTGTTTATGATCAGATTCAGCTTAAATTTCTCCTTGATTTGATCATCATCTAGCGCCATATTATTCCCACATTTGCTGAGTTCATCTTGGTTTATTAACCCTTTCACCGATGAATTCCCCATGTCTCATTTTCAAGGCAACCGTACAGGAAAACTGTTAAAAATTTTGAAATTAATTTGACCACGGTAGAAATTTGGCTTCCAGTCAAATTAATTTCAAAATATTTGATGGATTCAGTTTTATATCATAAAGAATTTACATTTTTAGGGATTTGTCGGTGAATTTGTTAAACAATAAGTTCCAGTCAAATAATTCCTCACAGTCCATTTTTTTCATATAAACTTAGCTTCTTTGTAGCTCAGAAGAAAAATTGTTACTGAATGTTAATTGTTATATTTTCAGCGATTAGAGCATGAGGAGCATGCTGAGGTGGAAGTAGCTTCCGCAGAGCTAGAAGTAGCTGTTGAGGTGCGTGATGCCATCTCAAATCTACCTAGGAAGGCTTCTTTGAAGGTAATACTGTCAAATTAACCGTTATGCGCTGTCCATAATCTGAGTCAGCATAGAAATGTGTCACTATCACTACTTGACCTTTAATGGTCAAAATTGGTCAAGAAAATCAAGAGGTTTTCTTACTAACTGACCATTTGCTGGCCAAGAGATGATTTTTGAAAATTTACTAACCAATGGTAAAATTTTTTTTTTAAAATGAGTGGATTACTATGTAGATGGGAGACCTATTTTATGACAATCTCTTGCTGCTTGGTTGATGCCTATAGGGGCCATACAATGGAGTTGGTGCATCAAATGGCTTTCTTTAGCTTTTCTCCATATTATGGATGTTTCATCATCAGGATCCGATGATAATGCTTGGATGATTCTGTGTTTAATATCACTCTGGAAGAATGCGTTTCTAATGTGTAATGTCTTAATACTGGTGCGTCGTATCTAATGTATTTGTGGAAGTTGATAAGCGTAGGTGCTCTTGCATTCTGATCGTAAAGGTGCATTTTGTTTCTCCCACGTAGTGTTTTTGTACCTTTTGCATGTGATTAGCTATACAACATTCCTTGACTGGCAATTTCCTGCGATTTTGGTGAGATAGAAATCTATTTCCAACATAGCAACCAAGATTTGATAACTAGATTCCTTCAAATCCTGAACTGTATAGAAACTAGAAAAATCATCTCTAAACAACTGCAGAAACATCTCTGATTGTCCACAAATTTGGACCAATCAGAATCAAGATTTCCATTAGCAACCTCCCTAAGCTAATCAGAAGCCAATAATACAGCCGATCGGTTCCTAGATTTGCTATAAAAAGGAAAGAAGGAGCCATGTTGGGCCATTCAGACCTTTTTCGTCTACACAGTAGTAGAAGACGTGCGGCTAAAACAAATTGTTGTAGCCACGTAATCATTACAGGCCAAAAAAAAAGAAAAAAGTCTTGTCCAAGACAATTGCAGAGGCCAGTTTGACCATTAACCATTTCATGGATGAATACAGTAAAACTGTTGAATATTTAAAAATTAATTTGACTGGAAGCTGTTGCCCCCTTAACCATTTGCTGCCTGTAATGGCCCAGGCCGCCCAGATCACTCCAGACGGTAATCGCCCAGGCCGCCCCATACATTACCAATGGCAATGGCAACAAAATGTTTCTTGGAAGAGTGCTCTCCCTTTAGCGTCTAGCTGTCTTTGTTACACGGGCATATTCATGTGGTGAAATACAGTACTAGTACCGTTAAATCCCGTGTATATTGCGCTATCGTGCATAGTGCGCACCCCTAAATTTAACCAAAATCGGCCTGAAAAAACGTTGTTTTCATGTATAGTGCGCAGTAAAATCGAGAGACATGTGAACGAAAACTGGTAACAAAAAAATCAATGACTTACTGCGTGTTGAATACACTTTCCTTATAAAATCTCGTTTGTGGCGTGCGTTACTCTGTTGTTTAATCATGGGAATATCATTCGCCTACACTTTTAGCAAATATTTTGTATTAAACTATTGAATGATATAAAAATACAAATATAATTTCCATCAGAACAGGTTAGAATCCGAATTTGATTTGAGCAGAGCTCATTAACATAAATGGTCGTTAGAACAAAAAATCGGATATTTATTTTGTTTCAATTCATAAAATTTGAGTTTTGTGCGCTGATACTTGAGAATAAAATCGATTTTAATAAAAAAAAAACTCAAATCCATTTTGGCTCACACTAACAGTGCCGGTAATTACTTTGATAACTATATCAAAGGCGAGCCCATGAGATTTTGTTCAATCATATACGCAGTAGATGAGTGGTTTCAAGACTCGGTTCACAGGCAGTGTAGTCAGGTGGTGGGGCGGGGTGGGTTGATTAACGCGGTCAGAAGTACAATAAACAAAGGTGATAGAGCTGACCGCCTGCCGTTTACAAAATCAACAGTGATCAATTGTGGGTATTGTTTGAGTGGGGGTGGGGTTTATATAATATATTATAGTATATCATCATCATAATATATTATAATATAGTGCTATAATCTAGTTTATTCCACGCATTGTTTATTAAATAAATTGAATTATCTTCAATTTGAAATGATTTTCTATTCTTATCCTTTCGTTTCTACAGTTACTTCGTCATATGTTGACGGCTGTGACCTTTAACCGTAACCTGTCAATCATAATCATCCTGCACGCCGATTGGTCAAAACATTGTGCCGTTTAGTACATATAAAACATTCCTTTCTATATCTATGTAAATGCTAGATCACCTTGAAAAACATCGGCTCTAGCATTCTTTTTTTAACACATTTATGTCCGTATCTGTGTAGCAATATATGGATTTTAAACATCTCTATGTTCAACTTGGGAAAACAGGAGTAACCTCCCTTTATAGAAATAAATTAGAACAAATTACAGGAAATAATGGCATTGTAAAAAAGTTAAATGATGGTTTATTTGATCATTTTAAAACACTTTATGGTATTTAATAACGGTATAACACAATATTTAGACAGTAGTAAGACATTTTAACGATCTGGTAGAGATAGTACCATTATAGACATGTTAGAATGCGATCGTTATTCCCGACTGATTCCCGATCCATAAATTCATATTTCAGCCCTGAATTTTGCGATTCTGACTGTGTATAGTGCGCAGTAGCTTTTTGTAACATGTAATTTGAGCAAAAAAAGTGCGCAATATACACAGAATTTAACGGTATATACATTGAAGTTATTTTAAGAAGATTGGCAGCTTCCCCACCCATCAGATGCAGTAATAACTCAACACAGGGCATATGGAGATTTAATTTATAATCACATAGCATTGTGAGATATACCATTGGTAAAGTATGGGGCGGACTGGGCCGGATTTCGTTACGCTTTGGAGTAAGCATAGACGTAATTTCATTTTTTTCAACAACAACTCTTTTATGATTTTGAGAAAAATGTTAAATTTATGGAAAATTTTGAAAGTAATTTAGGCCACACTGAACATTTCATAAATATATTAGGACATGGAAGGGTTAAGCAGCAACAGCTTCCAGTCAAATTAATGTCTAAATATTCAACAGAATAAGTTTTATATCGTAGAGAATGTGCTTTCTCAGTGGTTAAAGCAAGTCAATTGCTATGAAATAAATGAATACATATTTTGTGGCCAAAGGATTGTGTTTTTCACACCATAAATAAACCCTGTTTTATCAGTTATACCTAACTTCAACAAACAATCTGTTGCGTTCTTTGTGAATCTAGTGATGATTCAGCATAATGTTATCACATGATCTGATGTGGACCTTGTGGAAAACAAGAGTTCAACATGCAGGATGACACCTTTGTAGTACTGTATATAAGGCTTAACCCTTTACCCCTCGAATTTGTTAAAGAAAATTTCAATTTTCTCCTAGAAAATGTCCATTTGCAAACCAAGAGAAGACTATTTAAAAAAAATTCCCACTGGAATGAATTGGTCAATTATGAAGCCCATCATTCCAGTGGTAAATTTTAAAAAATAGTATTTTTTTTTACTGTAAATGGGTATTTGTCAAGACCACTGCAGAAGGCGTTTATGGCTGATATGAGTGTTAAAGAGTTAATATACAGATACTAATGAGGAAAGTATCACAGAGGCTGCATTAAAGATGTCAAGGTCACTGATACACTGCTGTGTGAGCATGCATGCCTGTGGCCTTCTACATGTGTGCGTGCATGGAAACATGTGTGCTTTGCTGCTAATTATTGTAGCATGTAATGCGCATATATATGTTTGTGTGTTCTGTGCTGTATCACAAATACTACTGATGTTATTTGGCTCAGATTTTAACACAAGGAAGGAACTTAATATGCAAGATGATTTGTAGATGTTGGCCATGATCTGAATAAAAGAAAGCGGATCCAGATCGAATCAAGTTCTGGATCTATGGATATCTCAGAAACTACTGGCCTGATTTGGCTAAAATATTAACATAAGAAAGGGTGTATAGGAGTTCACAACTTAGGATATGATCCGCAAAATCCAGAAAATCTGAAGACGTGTAACCATGTGACAAAGATTGTATAGCGAGGGACTATAATCTCTAATTCACCTTTACAGAGTATCCATCTATCATCTGACTTCACATCTGACATCATAATCAGCTAAGCGGTGTGTAGGATGACGTCATAATCATGGTCTTTAACTCTTAATCCTTTAACACTCATATCGGCCAAAAGTGGCTTCTGCAGTGGTCTTGAGAAATGCCCATTTACAGACAAAAAACTACTATTTTTGAAAATTTACCACTGAAATGACTGGCTCATTCCAGTGGTAAGTTTTCAAAAATAGTCTTGTCTTGGTCTGCAAGTGGACATTTTCTATAAGAAGATTTAAATTTTCTTGAATAAATTTGAGTGTTAAAGGGTTAATAGTCTGACACGTTGTACGAATTGTATGTCTCTACTATTTAATAAACACACTGTTGAATATTTTGAAACTAATTTGACTGGATGCTGTTGCTGCAGCGCCCAGTCAAATTAGTTCCAAAATATTCAATAGCTTACCTGTATAGTTTTCTAGAAAGTGATAGTCAGGGAGTTCAGAAATCGATCGATCCCAACACAAGCGAGGTGTGGTTGAAGCTTAGCTAGAGATGGGCAGGCCATAGCTAAAAATGGAAAGGTCCATTGCTCATGTCTGTTGTGCACCTATTATACTTATTTCAGATATTTAGTTACGTGGCCATCACTGACCTCGCTCGATGTGCTTGTGTGTGTCGATCATGGAAGGTTCTCACGCAGGCTAGTCTTCTATGGAGCCGGGTGAGCAACTTTGCTTCAATCTTGGTCAAGTTCGACTCACTAACTATAGTCAGTTTGCTAGTTTACTGATCATGCGCAGTTGCTATGCCCAGTCGAACTTGATCATAGTCGACTATAGTTCGTTGGTACCAGGTTCCCTATTGAATTAGTATTGCAGAAAATTTGGACCCGGGTACCTGTCTCCATTAACCCTTTCTGTCATCTGTTTTGATGACTTACGAAAATGGGTTATTTTTGTCCGCTAAGACGTTAAAAAGCATCCATATGGCATAAAGTGGGAAGGAATATGGGCTTGTGAACATTAACATACAATGGGAAAGCATAATTTCATCAAACCTACGGTAAGTTATTTCGTGAAATGTTTACCCTTTTATACGCATTTATTCGTGGCAAGCGATCGGTGTCCACAATTTTGAAATTTATGCAAATATCACACTAACCATCTGAACCCGGGTCGGGTGCTTGGTTGACTATAGTTGACTAGCTAGTTAACTATTTGAAGTTCAACTGGTAATCTAGTTAGCTATGGTTAGGAGTCGAACTTGACCCTTATATGCACAGTGCAGCTCAGAAATAACTGAACATTCAAACATGACTAAGAAAATTTAAACATGGGACAGTAAAGGAACAAAAATGTTTCCAGATTCAGATATCAAAACATGCAAAGGTGGTAAAATTAAATTGGGAAAGTCTGTTCAATCTGATTTGTCCTGTGTCGACCAATCAGTATCTCTCTTACATTCAGAATTCAGAGTTGGTTTTGTTATCAGAATCAGTAATGGGTCCACTCTCATCTAAAACATAAACACATTGTCAGAAAATGATAACCTGGTTTGTCATTCATCACCAATGCGCCTGCCACCTGCACACAAAACATTACTATGGTAAATTCTTAGCACATTTTAAAAACATTGTTGTTTAAGTTTTGTTCCATTTTGACACATTTTTGTCTCATCTGTAAAGCAGAAAGTGAGATATATGTATCACTTTTCTAGTGGCGGCAGCGGCGTCAACGTTAAGTTTTTGTTCTTAGCAAATCTTTTCAACTTATATTTTGGGATTGGTATGGCAATGCAACTTGCGTACATGCTTGCTTATGCCAAGAGGGAGGTGACATGGACGTCACCAAGTCAAAGGTCAAGGTCACTGACATGTATAGAATTTGGTTATATTTTAGCGTTACGGTTTTGAGTTTAGTAAACTTATCAGGTTATATTTCAGGATTGAATTAGCTTAATTGAATACAACTTAGGCACATGGTTGCTTTTACCAAGAGGATGCAGGATTGAGACAGAGAGGTCACCAGGTCAAAGGTCAAGGTCACTGACATGTATAGAATTTGGTTATATTTTAGCGTTTTAGTTTTGAGTTTAGTAAACTTATCAGGTTATATTTCGGGATTGAATTAGCTTAATTGAATACAACTTAGGCACATGGTTGCTTTTACCAAGAGGATGCAGGATGGAGACAGGGAGGTCACCAGGTCAAAGGTCAAGGTCACTGACATGTATAGAATTTGGTTATATTTTAGCGTTTTAGTTTTTTGAGTTTAGTAAACTTATAAGGTTATATTTCGGGATTGAATTAGCTTAATTGAATACAACTTAGGCACATGGTTGCTTTTACCAAGAGGATGCAGGATAGTGACAGGGAGGTCACCAGGGCAAAGGGCAAGGTCACTCTGACCTCTACAAAACTTATTTTTCAACTTCGTTTAGCAAATCTTATCAGCTTTATTATATTTCTGGTTTGATTAACCCTAATTCAACACTAACGCACATGGTTCCGTATACCAAGAGGATGCAGGGTGGTGACGCCCCTGCAGAAATATAGCAAAAAACCCTGGCTATCCTGGTACATCCTAAGTACAAAGGTTGGTACGTGGCGGTATTGGACCAGGACTTCCAACCATTGGATATCCCGGGAAATCCATGGACCTGGGATTTTTCTGGAGTGGTACAGTCCCAACCTTGGATTTCCGGGGATATCCCAGGGTTGGAACGTTCCAATGCCGCCAACTCCCATGGTTGGGATATGCCGGGATAGGCCAAGTTTGGGAGTCCCAACCTTGTGATTTCCTGGGATATCCCAGTGTTGGGACTCGTTCCAATACCACCAGCTCCCATGGTTGGGGTTAGGACTATTAACCCAACCCTGGGATATCCTAGGGTTGGGACAAGAGTTCAGACTGGGAACTGGCGGTATTAGAATGAGTGCCAAGTCCTAGGATATCCCGGAATATCCCAGGGTTGGGATAATAATCCCAACCATGGGATATACTGTGATGTTGTGTATTTACTAAATGCAAACAATCATATTAGTTGTGAAATGTCACAATATAAGGCTTAGAAACAAGATGGCTGCCATTGCTGGGTTTCATGTTAAATTAGGTTAGAGTGCATTCATTTTAAAACGGGCAAATAATTTCCATATTATAGATTACCTTTTCAGTTGGATCATTTTACACTTTATCCTCCTCATGTCATATGTTGTATTCTCCAAATCTTTAACCCAATGCACTGAACAATATCAAGTGCATTCCAATTAAATTACATGTAAATCTCTTTTATGAGAGATTAATAATCCACCATAATTATAATATTCCACATAACTATTCATAAATACTTTGAATGAGAAACTTGCTGGGATTGCATTTGTTTGAAATCCACTTTGTAAACCTATCAACACTACCTTATTAACAATATGTACACTGAGAACAGGGTTTAGGTAAAAAGATTCATGACACCAAATTTTAGTTACCAGAAGAAGGCTTTGACCTCTCTGCTCAGAATTTAGGCGGGAAAAGGTTATATCTAAAAGTCCCAGCTTTTTCTGAGGTTGCGGTTCTGCAAAACCTATAATGTTAAAAAGTCCCAGCTTTTCCCAAGGTTGGGGCTTTGCAAAAAGTAGAATATTTAAAAGTCCTAGCTTTTCCCAGGTTTGGGACTCAGGACATCCCGCGATATCCCAGGATTTTTCAAAGACCGTGACTTTTCATTTCATGGAAAAAGAATGCTGGGATATCCCGGGACTTCCTGGGATATCCCAGGAATCGTGAAAAATCCAGAAATTCTTTCTGCAGGGAAATGTCACTCTTACCTCTGCAAAACCTTTTTAATTTTCAACATTAAGTTTTTCCATCCACTTATTTTATCAGCTTATATTGTTTTGCCTGTGAAAACATATCTAACCGTTTTTCAATGGCCGGGTGTCGTCAATGTTAGGTTTTTGCATTCAGCAAATCATTAGTGACAAAGCGGCAGACTGGAGGGACATTTAATTCTGTGGAATTATTATTTATCTAGTAAGTTACTGCTTTGTATATTAACTAATGAGCAGTAATTGTGCAAGGTTGTGTAGTGTAACATATCTGTGTATATGTTAAACTAGCCAATTTCAATGTGTAATATGTGTGTCCATAAACGTAATAGATGTTTCCACTTTATTCATCCATCCTATGATGTGATAATCAGCTACGTGACATGTAGAATGACATCATAATGAATGACATCATGAATGACGTTTAGTAAGTACATCATGAAAGCATATTTGAAGATGGACTATGCATTGTTGTACGAATCGTATGTCTTTACTATTTAATAAATATTATTTTGAGTATTTTGAAACTAATTTGAGGGTGGAGGGGCTGTTTCTGCCATAGGCAGCAGCAGCACCCAGTCAAATTAGTTACAAAATATTCAACAGCTTACCTGTATAGTTTTCAGGAAAGTTAGAGCATTCGGGGATCGATAAATCCCAACGCAGCAACGTGTGGGTGGAACTTAGCTAGTGATGGGCGGGGCATGGATAAAGCTGGCACAGTCCATTACATGATACAGCATATTTGATCTAATTCACTAAGTATTGGTCAAGTTATCATGTAATATATAAAATCAGACCTGATTCTTGAATAAATTTGAGGGTTAAAGGGTGGGCGGGGCGGTGAGACAATTACAGAGTTTAATTTTCATTAATTCTTATGTTTTCATGCTTTTATAACTGCTTTCTGCCATTACTGAACTACTGAAAGCCTCTCAGAATTACTGAAAACCCATTACTGAAAGACATGGCATGCATGGGGAAATAACTGAAAATCATGGTTTTCACATTATAGATTACTGATTGAGCATATAGGGGTAGGCAGCCCCAATAAAATACATTAAATAACCAACAAATTTATAATCAAAATATAAAAAAAAGAAGTATACTGCAGTGAAACATTTAATCTTCATATTAATTGTGATGTGACAATAATTTTCGTATGTATGTTTCACTGAATAAATAAATAAATAATAATAATAATAATAATAATAATAATAATAATTCTGCTTTTAAGCTTGACCTGTCTAAAGTTCGTCATCTGTGAGTAGAATAAGAATAAGAATAATATAGATTGCACGTCTTATGACTACTTTGATCTCCCTGCTTCATATTTCTATTCCAATGTTCATGATCAAATTATCATGAACATTGGAAAAGAAATATGAAGCATTTGAATCATATATATATATATATATATATATATATATATATATATATATATATATATATATATATATATATTTAGCCTAACATTTATGTGTCAGTGCTACATGTAAATCAAGCTCTTACATCGCATGCATCAGCCTAATGTAACTTAATGTAGGTTGTGCTGCTTATTTCTACAATGGAGTTTAAGTCCTAAAGTTATTTTGTTTGGAAATTGGGAATGCTGTCTTTAATGTCTATGACTTCTATAATTTAAATATATGTTATTTAGTAAACATGCGTTATTGTGACAGGTTGTAAATATAAAGTCAGGGGTCTTTTCTTGATTAGTGTCAATTTGCATCTCAAAATGTTGAAAGTTTAACAAGACTATGCAGAAAATTCAAATTTTCAGGAATGGACATATTTTACAAATATTATGTCACCACCCCAAGTTGTACCATCCAACAATGAAATGTTTATCTAAAATATGCAGAGAAACCAACTGTGTTTTCACATTTAAAATGCGGTGAATGCCTATTTAGTGAATCTAGATTTAGACCCCCCTCCCCAGCCCCCTGAGTGTCTTGATATCTATCTACAGGACTGACCCTGTCTTTGAAATGTTCCTGTATGCAGGTTTTTGAATGCACAAGTGAGGTGACAAGTAAGGTCATGAACAAGGATAAATGTTTTAAATCTGGTTATGTTTTTACTCATATATTCCTTAGGCGCGCATGTTTCTTAGCATCTATGGCTGCATTGTTTGTGGTAGATGCCCCATTTTGTTATTGTACACAGTATTAAGGTGTTATTGTATGCACATACAGATTGGGTGTGGTGGAAAATGATGGACCCTAGTGAGTTTGTCAGATATTGTGGTGTTGTTCTGTAGCCAAAAGATGGGTTTGGGGCATGGCAGCAAAGGTTTTTGTGTCTGGGACTGCTCAAGCCTTTGGATTGACGTCATTATGATCTCAATGCAGCGAGTGTCATATGGTATGCAGATAGCTGATATATAACGCAACTGTCTTCTCCAGTTTATCCATCCAACATATGATGTCATAATCAACTATGTAATGTGTAGGATGATGTCATAATCAATGATATCATGAATGATGTAGATAAGTACGTCACGAATGCATAATTGAAGATGGACTAAGTGTTCTTGTACGAATTGCACCCAGTCAAATTAGTTTCAAAATATTCAACAGCTTACCTGTATAGTTTTCTGGAAATTGATAGTCAGGGCATTTAGGGATCGAGCGATCCCAACACTCGTGAAGCCTGGGTGGAGCTTAACTAGGGACGGGCTTGGCATAGCTAAAGCTGGAAAGGTCCATTAGGCAACTGTTGAACCACCATGGCTCTGAGGTAATGAGGTCAACTCATAAACCAAAGGTCATGGGTTCAAATCCTATCTCCACTTGATGAGCTGCAAAAGAGCGAAACGTGTCATTGAGTGGATGAGTCATGGTGTGGAAATAATTAAGCAATTACATGTCCACAATTACCTGTGGAAAATCTAGATATCCTATGCACCTTCTGCTTTCATGTACTAATAAAATAACTGATTATTTTCTTATTTTCAGTGATAAGAGGTATTTGGTACTTATTCAGCACATTATGTTAAAATAAGCACCAAAAGCTTGTATGCAGTCATTACTATGAATTTGTGTGATATATACACATGTTTAATTCACAGAAAATGTTTCAAGATATACATTTGTCATGTTTGTACACTGATGGATAACAGTGAATGCACAATATATTCTCACATTTATGACTTTCTGTACATTTTACACAATCTTTATATTTAATATACACACTTTATAATATTTATAACAACAATAAATGCAAGACACTTACATGTATGTTTCACCCTCAGTCTTTTTAATTGGATAGCATGTTTGGCTTGCCACTTTACTCTCGCTCAAACATTTGAAATTGCAATATTGCATAATTTTTTATGCGACTCAACTGTATATGGATCTGTCTGAATAACGATCAGTCTGTCAATCTATCAGTCTGTCAATCTATCAGTCTGTCAATCTATCAATCTATCAGTCTGTCAATCTATCAGTCTGTCAATCTATCAGTCTGTCAATCTATCAGTCTGTCAATCTATCAGTCTGTCAATCTATCAGTCTATCAATCTATCAGTCTGTCAATCTATCAATCTATCAGTCTGTCAATCTATCAGTCTATCAATCTATCAGTCTGTCAATCTATCAATCTCTCAATCAATCAGTCTATCAATTTAGACAATCCTTTAGCTCACCTGACCTGTTAGTATAGCTATAGCGATCATGCCCTGTCTGTGTCTGTCTGTCTGTCTCTGTCCATCTGTCTGGAACTATATAAACAACTGCTGATCCAATTTGGCTCAAATTTTAACTCAACGAAGGAACATGCCATGCAAGAGGATTTCCAGACATTGGCCGTGATCTCAATAAAGGAGCCCAGAACTAGATTAGATGAAATTCTAGATTTATGGATATCTCATCAACTACTGGTCTGATTCTGATAAAAAAAATTGTGCACAAGATAGGGTTTGACCATATACTACGATTCCACAACTGTTTCTCTATCTGTCTGTTGTCAACAATGGTGGCACATCTTGTTATTTCTGGACAGATTTTGATCAAACTGAGTAAAAAATGTCCTATTCGGAGCTAATTTATCCATTATGAAAATGAGGTTGATTTGATGGCAAACAGCGCAGTTATCTCCCTTGCAATTTCTGCAGTGTGAGACCCAATAGGGAAAGACATTACTTCGGTGGCACATTTCATAATTTTTAGAGCTATTTGCTTAAAGAATTGTTGGGTACCTCTAGGCATAAGCCACCATTCATATAAGAACTAGGTCAGTCTGACCTAATTTCTGGCTAGTATTGGTCAAAGTTCAATTTTGCCATTTGAAGCAATAGTAAATTATTCAGTCATCACTTTCAATCTGGTATCTGTTGACTAATTTATACCACATCTGGTCAAAATGTTCTAGGAATATAATATCTGCAGGTCGGTGACCTTATATTATGGCGACTGTCCATTCGATGTTTGTCCACAGTCTATTGATTAATTTTATTGGAGGTACATTTCAGCTTGGATACAGGTTACCTATAATGTTAAGAAGCTGCATGATGATATTGAGGTCACAAGGTCAATGGTCAAGGTCACTGGGACAACGAGAAGATAAGCGAGACATTTAATTCCATGGAATTCTTCTTTATTTTTGTGCCTCGACAGCTCAAGTGAATCACAGCAGATTAGGTGGGGAACATGTATATGTTTCACTTGTTTCTTTGTTACACAATCATACTGAACAAAAAGTTAGAGATATTTAAACACAGGAAGTTGATTGCTTTCAAATATTTTTGGCCTACATGGATGTGTATCTTCTATACATTGATGAACATTGTCAGTCCTATTGGAGGGAGCGGATCTGTGCATCATTCAAGTATTTGACATAATCCATTACGCCACTTATTAGCTGACGTCACAGTCAAAATGAGGTAAGTCTGACGGGAAACTGGAAAAGTCCATCACGAAAGCATTCAAATTGTATCTCTGGTGCATTCATCATTTAATAAACATTTGTTGAATATTTTGGAACCAATTTGTCAGGGAGCTATTGTTGCCATTATAACAAGCAACAGCCCCCATTCAAATTAGTTTCAAAATATTCAATAGCTTACCCATACAGTTACCTTGAGATTTAGATTCTGGGAATTCAGGTTTCAAAGTTTCAAATCCACTCGAACGTGCACATAAAGTGGGAAGAACTTGGTCAGAAATGGGTGTTGCAAAACTATTGTACATGCATAATCTAAGCGTATTTAAAAACTCAAAATGTGTGACATGTTTAAATATTTAATTAATAACTGTTTCCCAGTCAAATTAGTTTCAAAAGATTTAACAGGATGTTTATTAAATTATAAATTCATCAGAGACATACAATTCATGCATTAGAGACAGCCTTTTCTATTTTTGTGATGGAGTTAAACGTTATTTAATTGATAGTGATGTCAGCTAACTAGTGACATAATTTATTATGACATTGTATACTTGAGTAGCAGGTCATATCCCTCAATTGTACCTCAATGTTCCAAAGTATTAAATTGAAAATATTTACAATTTGTTGAGATTTCAATTTCTGTTCTAAGTAAATACTCAAGTTTAAACCTTTAATATCAAAATTAGCTAAGAAAATTAAAGCTTCCATAGAAAATGTCCATTTGAGACCAATTAAGAGAAGACTATTTTTGAAGATTTACCACTGGACTGAATCAATTATCGAATCCACTGAATATTTTTCAAAACTAGTCTTCTTTTGATCTGAAATGGAGACTGCTTCAGAAGCTGGTTTTGGCGAGCTTGGCATTTAAAGGTTTAAGACGGTTTGAGAATGTGCTTTAAAATAAGATATCTCTGAATTCTTGGTTCACAATGAATTGTGTGTTTTCATTGCACCTCGTACATGTTGTATGACATTGCACCTTGTACAATGTCATGTTGTATGACATTTGCTGCATTTATGTTATATTTTCATTCATTTTTACTGTCTCTCAAAATCATTGCCAGGAGACATAAGATAACTAAGCAGAAGTTGTCCATGAATTCATGCATAAGATGCATCCAGATATTCACTTTAAAATGCTTGCAATACCACATGTAATTATAAGTAATGCATCCAGATATTCACTTTAAAATGCTTGCAATACCACATGTAATTATAAGTAATGCATCCAGATATTCACTTTAAAATGCTTGCAATACCACATGTAATTATAAGTAATGCATCCAGATATTCACTTTAAAATGCTTGCAATACCACATGTAATTATAAGTAATGCATCCAGATATTCACTTTAAAATGCTTGCAATACCACATGTAATTATAAGTAATGCATCCAGATATTCACTTTAAAATGCTTGCAATACCACATGTAATTATAAGTAATGCATCCAGATATTCACTTTAAAATGCTTGCAATACCACATGTAATTATAAGTAATGCAAATGTTGTTTTTAACCATCTAACACTCAGGTCAGCCAAAAATGGCTTTTGTAGTGGTTTTGCAAAATGTCCATTAGCAGGCCAAGAGAAAACTGTTTCTGAAAATTTAACGCTAGAATAGCTGGCTCGCTAATTGAGCCAGTCATTCCAGTGGTAAATTGTCAGAAATAGTCTTCTCTTGGTCTACAAATTGACATTTTCTTCGAGAAATTTGGAATTTTTTTGAACAAATTTAATGGTTAATGGGTTAATTTGCTGTCTCATTGCGATCATGGGCATGCTTCAGCGTGTAGAGCAAGAATTGGAGATAGATGAGAGGAAAGTAGTAAGATAACATATGGTATGAGTATCAAAGTAGAAACTGGTAAAATAATATCTTCTTATGCATAGATAACATGAGATACCTGAGTTCCACACATGTCCCAAGACACATGTCCCAAGACACATGTTCCAAGACACATGTCCCAAGACACATGTCCCAAGACACATGCCATTTGAAGGTATACAGAAGAAATTAAAAACACTTCAGACAATTTATCAGCGGAGGTACCACTTACCATTATTGGTAGGTCTTACTGAGACAATCCCAAGATATTGTCACAACGTACAAATTTGATGAAGATATATGGTAATCTGCTAATAGACCTTTTCCACATGATGTCATCTCACCTGGGTTCGCCTTGAAATCAATGCTCAGAGCATGTTTGCTGGCTGGTAAAGTGCTAGGCCGAACAGCTTGACCACACAGAGCTCCTATTAAGCTAAAAGAAACCACATTTTAAACAGTTCTTATGTTAAACTGCAATCACAATATTATTGAAGTCATACATCATTGGAAAGCTCAACCAGATTTCTAGCATTTATTACTATTTGTAAAATTTTCACTGATTTATTTACAAATAATATATAATTCAAATTAATACCTAGATTCAATGTATGAAGTGGACCGTAGGGTTTATTTAAAAATTATAATTATCTGCACAAATTTAAAAAAAAAAACATACATAAATGTATAATAAATTGTCTTAGTTTTCCTCCGATGTATGAATTCAATAATATTATAATGTTAGTTCTTCATCAAAAACGACTTAGTGTGATGTATCTGAGCATAATAGGAAAGTAATACCATTCACGCTTCACCACACATTTAAGAAACATTACTTTTGAATTTCATGTTTTGAATGTATGACACATAAAATATATATTTGACCATTCAGAGGTAAGAATTATATATGCTTAATTTCTCTCTTTGTTGTTTTATTATTTCTTCTTTTAAAGGTAAATTGTGTCATTAGTAATTAGACATCGCATGTATTTAGTGACTGATTCTTGTAGGTAATATAGTTCTCTACATAATGTAGAGGTGAATGATATATGTATATCAGGGCTCCCAAATGAGTCATATTGTCAGGACATGTCCGAGAAACATTCTTAATGACCGATAGCATATGAACCCAGTCGGATATCTTGACACATTTTTGTGATAGTGAAACAATATCAGTATTTACGTCAAGTGTTGCAATGACCTTTCATGGAAACATCACCGAAATTACGATACTTCCTTGTATGGACCGCCTCCTATCCACCAAAAAGTCTTATCCAACGTGTACCCATTATGCGGATCGAATGCATAATACTCGATCAACATCGCGTAATTTCTGAGTTTCAGAGGCCAGTATATTAGGCCCATAAATTGTAAATGGCTCTACTGAATACTCACTCTAAACATAGATACTTTTTTAATTTGGTGAGATAGACCACCACTCTCGTAGCTACTCAAGTATATGCTCGAGGCTATCCTTCTATTTCTGAAATCAGAAAATTGAGATCATTTATGGCAACAGGTTGAATATTTTTGTATTGCTTTGACTGGCACCTGTTCCTACCTTAAGGCAGTGCTAGCAGCTTTCAGTCAGAATAATTTCACATATTCAACAGTTTAGCACTTATTTTCATTGACACTATTAACAATGTGCGTATGCGTCCAGTCTCGGGACACCCCTCTCCCACCAAGGCCTCTTACAACATTGAAACGTACAATATATTGATACATCAAGATTTTGTTTACTATTTATCGTGACATTCTCAATATGGAAATATCATTCACCACTAGCGTAATAGAACTGATATGCTGCTTTCGCATAAAGGTAGGTGTTACTTGTAGAATGGGGAAAGTTGATAATTGATATTTAGTAATTTTATTGAACAAAAGATTGGTATATAATTAGAATTAAGATTAGAGTACTTAATTAGTAGATTGAATTTTGTATTGACTATTAAGTTTGCTATATTTCATAAAACGCACACCTGAGGTGTTCCATTGTTTGACATAAGATTGGCTTTGGTTTTAGTAAATTAAACAATATTAAAATTTTCTCTTTATACAGTATAACAGATCGAGTTGCTGTAAGTCTGTTGTCGAAATGCCGTCCCTATTTAATGCACCTAAATCTACGTGGATGTCAAGAGGTTACCAAGGCTACATTTATGTCTATTAGCGACTGCCGGAATTTACAAGACATCAACCTGTCAGAATGTAAAGGTTTAAATGTGAGAAACAGGCACAGGTGTAGTAATATTTGACTATGTAAATAAGATCACCTATGATGTTAATACAGGGATCCATTTCAAGCTATACCTTACCCATCAATATCTAAGCTCCGCCCATGCCTTGG
This sequence comes from Chaetoderma sp. LZ-2023a, assembly GCA_034401795.1. Classification (NCBI taxonomy): domain Eukaryota; kingdom Metazoa; phylum Mollusca; class Caudofoveata; order Chaetodermatida; family Chaetodermatidae; genus Chaetoderma; species Chaetoderma sp. LZ-2023a. Next base: position 125,418,280 of record CM067371.1, on the reverse strand, counting down.
TCATATCAGGATCGATTTATACACTTTCAACGCTGAATTCCCAGAATCCCAATTTCAAGTTAAATATACACTCAGGTAACCTGTTGAATATTTTGAAACTAATTTGATTGGGTGATGTTGCTGCCCGTGATTCAGCCATTATTTATTGTCATTTTCCTTTAGCTGATATGCAGTATAGAGCAGAAATAAATGAATAGGCCTATGTATGTTTACTTAACAAAAATGAAACAACATCAGAACAGAGATGGAGCAAAAATATGTCAGAATTCGACCATGTTAGAATTCTGCCCTTACCTGTTTTTTTAAGTCCCTTTTCAGTCCCCCAAGGAGATGAGTCCAAAAAGAGTCCCTTTTCAGTTCTGGATTTAAAAGAGACTCCTCCAGGTGTCCCTTTTCAGTCCTCAATTTAGTATTGCATCCGCCTTATTAGTCCCCTTCCGGTAAAACCGGGGGGACTATAGGTTTGCACTCCGTCTGTCTGTCCATCCATCTGTCCGTCTGTCGCAGTTGGTTTTCCGCGTTATTTTTCGCAGTCCTTCAAGGTATTTAACTGAGAATTGGTTTATTGCTTTGTTATGAGAAGTTACAGACTAAGTTCGAGTTTCAGGCGTATGCGTCAATTTTTTATGGAGTTATGCCCCTTTCGAGTTAAGAAATACAAAAAATATCAGCTTTCCACACTTTTTTTCGCACTCCTTCAAGATATTTAAGTGAAAATCAGTGCATCACTTTAGTATAAGGACTTACTGAGCAAGTTCGAGTTTCAGACATTTTCGTCAATTTTTCATGGAGTTATGCCCCCTTTCGATATGAAATACGAAAAATATTAGTTTTCCGCACCTTTTTTTGCAGTCTTTCAAGATATTATACTGAGAATGGCTACATAGCTTTGTGATAAGAAGCTACAGAACAACTTCAAGTTTCACGTGTATGCGTAAATTTTTGATGGCATTATGCCCCCGTTCGACTTAAGAAATACAAAAAATATAAGCTTTCCGCACTTTTTTCGCACTCCTTCAATATATTTAAGGAAAAATTGGTTCCATCACTTTATTATAAGGGGTTACAGAGCAAGTTCGAGTTTCAGACATTTTCGTAAATTTTTCTATGGAGTTATGCCCCCTTTCGACTTATGAAATACAAAATATATTAGTTTTCCGCACTTTTTTCGCAGTCTTTCAAGATATTATACTGAGAATTGCTACATAGCTTTGTTATGAGAAGTTACAGACCAAGTTCGAGTTTCAGGCGTATGCGTAAATCTTTGATGGAGTTATGCCCCATTTCAACCTATGAAATACGAAAAATATTAGTTTTCCGCCATTTTTCTTGCAGTCTTTCAAGACATTCAAGTGAGAATTGGTACATTACTTTATTATGAGAAATTACAGACCAAGTTCACTCATTTGAGTCATTTTTTGATGGAGTTATGCCCCCATTCGACTTATGAAATACAAACATATCAGCTTTCAAGACTTCCTTCTCCTTCACCATATATAACTGAGACTTGGTTTATTGCTATGTTATGAGAAGTTACAGATCAAGTTCAAGTTTCAGCTGCTTTTGTCAATTTTTAATGAAAGTTTTGACTGTCAATCTCTAAAGATTTATATCACCAGGTAGGGGACATGTATTGCAAAGCAATCCTTACAGAATGCTTGTTAGTATATGCCCTTGTGTAGTTTTGCAATTCTTTTGGCTATATTCTTTTATGTTGGACTTTTTATATTTTTATGTATCAAAGAACAAATCTGGGGTTGGTTCCATTTTTTTTAATTCACTATTATGGTAGCCATCTTGAAATTCAAGATGGCCACCATTTTATCATATTCCTGTTAATATCTTCTGTTCCAGAGCACATAGAAACTTAATTTTAGTGTCTACACCCACATTTTTAGGGTGATGGAACATGAAAATTACATTATCAATATAGTGGCCATCTTGAATTTCAAGATGGCCACCATTTCTGTCAATATCATCTGTATCAAACCACATATAAACTTAATTTTAGTGTCTACACCCACATTTTCGGGGTGATAGAGCTTGGAAATTGCATTATCAATATAGTGGCCATCCTAGATTTCAAGATGGCCACTATTTACAACCATTTTATAGTACTTTAACATTCGACGTTGACATATTTCAGATATACTCCAAACCTCATTTAGTTTTGATCCTCTATGGTAATGTTTAACATAGGTCTATGTTGTTGTCTACATACACATCATAGCATTTTACATTGGCAAATATTTTGCTCCAATATGTTAACAGGATGCTCTGCCTATGATTATAATAATTAGAATATTGACAGGAATATAGTAAAATGATAGTTGATCTGAGATAGAAATAACTTTAAAATGCTAAATTAATCACAAAGTATCAGCCTCATATTCTTATGGCATTGCATACTGGCATGACCGGGAGTATATAATGCTATTTGGCATTTGCTTCATATAAAGTAACAGAAAAAACATTCCAAGTCATGCATCCTTCACGGTGCAAAGATAATAACCCTTCACTCAAAGCAGTAACTAATTATGTTTGATTATGATAATGTTTCCATATTCACATTCATATTTGGTTAGTTTTAGTCATGCTCTGAATCATCATCAATTTCTCCTGATTGAACTGTATTACAACAATCTTCATCAGCCTTACACTTACACAGTTCTGTACTTTGCAGGTGGTTTTGCTTACAGGTGCGCCTTCCTGAACATTTGCTCACACCACACCCACACTTGATTAACTCAACTAGGTACAGGTTGTACTTTAGATAGCATGGGAACAAGTGTTCCATCTGTTTCACAAGACCATCCTAATTTCTCTGGATCTGGTATTGTAGGTAATAACACAAGATCTTGAGACCAGAGGAATGCTTGTAGATGTGCTCGCAGGATGTGCTGGTGCCGTGCACCAGCAGTCAGTGGTAGCTTTTCTATTCCCTGGTCTGCAGGCAATTTCTTGAATTTTGCCCACTTGAGCTTCCCTGGAGTTGATGCAGAACTATCTCTTGTACTGATGAGTTGGCACAGAAATGTCTCACAACCTATAATAACGTCTGATGATGGAATAGTCTCCATCCCTAACCATGATAAAGCAGTTATCACAGAGGGGCTATCTGTTTGAAAGACCTTAAACACAGTATTTTTGCCTTTACCACGTATGTGACCTGTTGTGTCATCCCGTGAGACTGAAACTCAGGCAGTGCAGATGCTTTGTTTTGACCAAGAACATTGTAGATTAGCTGTAGTACCACATGTCTCCGGTGCTCTCCTGTGCCCATGATCAAGGTTGTATGAGGACCAAGGTCTGGAAGTCTACGTAAAGCCAGTACCATTACGTCGGTGTCTTGTGTCAGGATGTGTACCTTATTACTTGGTTTAGCTTTACAAATATCATAAGCAGGTAGTAACATGAGTGAATCTGCCTCTTCCTGTGTGCTTACCCCTAGTGTAGGTAAGGGAAATGTGTAGCCGTGAACTCGCAAGCGTGTTGCTGTTATTATAGGTGTCCAAACAATGTAATCACTTTGTCAGCAACGAAGTGTGTTAGTGAATCCTTTGTCTCCTTGCTCTCAAGAAACTTTCTGGTATCTGTGATGGGTGTTGTGTCAACAACATGGAAGCCTTTAGTGGTGGAACGCAAACCAGTAACATGCCCTCTAATGTCAACTTTTAGACATATGTGTTTATCATAATTATCGATGATTACACGACCACCTGCATAATTCTTTCACTTGGCATCAACGATTGAGGCAAATGCTTCACCTAGGCTCATACATGTCTTGAACTGCTTAACTGACATGATCTCATGAACTAATGCCATACCATCAATGATCAGGTATGTATCTGCTACTGATTTCATGTATTTGTGGCTGATCAGCTAAACTTTGAAGTACATGGATAAGCTAACTCTTGTTTGTACACGGGATTAAACAAGCATCTGCATTCATTAGTGTGGAATTGATTGTTGTGAACTCATGTGTGGATACCACATCCTCAATATCTATTTGGCGATCTGACTGTGCAACTATCAGCATCCTGGCATGTAGTGAGTTTGTAGCTTTAAGTTGTACATTTCCAAATCTTCCTTTCAGCTTCACTGTTTTACATGCATCCTCCCAATTGGAAAAGCGAAGTTTAGTCATACGGTCCCATAAGTTTGAAGTACCACAGATGCGCTGTTCAACAAATGCTTCTAAGGCTTGCTGCCCACACTTCTTCATGTTTAAAATATCATGTTCAATGTTTTGCGCATCACAACCTTGGTCATTAAAGTGTAAAGCTTTGGCGATTTGTCAGCGAAGGTGTTGCATTCCTCTAAAAATGATTTCAATGCTAAAATGGCCTTTTCTTGTCTAACCACTTTGGATGATGACAGTTGGTGGTGGTGACTGTAAGTTGCGCTTTGCATACCTATCATATGTTCAGTTTCTTTAGCAAGTTGAGATAACACCGGTGTACTGGGACAATATTTAAGCAGAGTAGCTGTCTTGGTTGTTATACCTCTAATTCTGCCATCACCTTTTAAGATCTTGTTTAGAAATTCTTGCCCTTGGTCTACACCAGTGCCTGTAAAGGGAACATGATTCCTTTTCAGGACGAATTCACCAGTTACAAATCTGTTCCATATGTGTGGATCCGTTTGCTAGCTGTCATAGACACGTGCAATGAACTCAATGATATCCTGAGCATAATCTAGCTGATTATAGCTAAAAAAGTATTTGCACAGTTTCTCAAGAGAAGATAGGAACAGAAAGAAATTTTGTTGCTTGTTTGAGTGGGTGAAGTTTAGTAGTGCCATCACTTGTTGCATGTACATATGCGCCCATTTAAACATTGCGAGATTCTCATGGTCTTTATCAAATTCAGTAAGCTGTTTCTCCAGATTCAATTCTTCAATCAGAATGAGTAGGTCATTGTGTGCTTCTCCTACACCTAAGCCCAGCTGATTTGCTGTTGTGAGTTTCTCAATGCTTATTTGTAGTTCATCAAGTACAGCAGGTCTTGTTTTCAAGAATTCTCCAAATCATAGGTAAAAAAACACTTGCAAAGCGATCATGTGTGCATCTATTGCATGATTATGGTGACTGCCATTTATAATTTGACTAACAGTTACAGAACTGTAAAGTTCTCTGCTCCAGGCTTCATCAAGCCTGCTCTGTTCAAGCATTCTACCTAAGCCTCTAAGTGCACATAATACTGTGTGAAATGCACCAGGACACAGCATTCACTTTCCCTTATACTGATCATCCAGGTACTCTAACTTAAGTGCTCTTTTATATAGGTCCATATCAAATGTGACAATGGCTTTGCCTGGATTATTTGGACATGTGATTTTATTGAGTTTGTAAAGTTTTTCCAAAACTGTAACTCTGAGTACTCCACTCATGTGCCTGCGCATTAATAACTGGCAATGAATGATCCCGATCAAGTTCACTTTTGTCTGTGCACACTCGAAAGTTATATGCAGACCAGACAGGTAACTGGTGTTTTTGTTCATCTGTGCTAGATTTTGATGGTTGATCCTCGACAAGATCTTGCTTATGTGAAGACACAGATGGCGAGTCAACAAATCTATCATTAGCTAGTGCACTATAACGGTGACTATAACATGCAAGTAACCAACACTGATCCTACTGTTGTGCAATAGCCACTTCTTCTTGACACGGTCCGTGTTTAACCTGTTCATAATGCGGACTTGTTTTTGGTTTGGGTGCTCCACTAATTCTACACGGTGATATTTCAGTGACTATCAGGGATATATTTCAATAAGTTACTTAATTTGTTTCTAATCTTCACTGGCTCAGAAATGTTACCTCTACATATGTCTGGTGATACACGCTGAAAAACAGCAAGCGCTGTTCCGTGGAAACTATTCCGTCCATCCGGTGTGTCTACCTTTGCATCTATGTTGTAAGCAGAACATCTGATAGGGATGTTCTTAACCAAACCAGGTGGTACATAAACACCGTCAAAGTGAAGCATGTTATCACTGACTGTACTAGCAATATGGGTGGTTACTTCATTGACACATTTATAAGGTATTCCAATACCTGTAGAATGTAAAAGTGTTGGATCTTTCTGGTTACGATGACTGTGGTGGCTGTGGAGGGAAAGCCAGACAGCTAGTGGAGTCTCATGTGTGTGCCTGAAATTAGGAGTGGATATTTTTGGGACAAATCTTACTTGACGGTCTGACTTGAACTCCTGTAGAATATGCTGTGATATAAGCATGCATGACTGGAATACCACGTTTGCAGGATTCTGAGTAGGCTGTTACTGTTCCTTGTATAATCCACCATAAAATAATTGAAAGCTCTTGAGGAACACCTGCATCAATAGAATCATTTAATGATCCACTAAATGTCCAAGGCTTGTCAACCATTATCTGTTTCACAGCTGTTCGCACTATCTTGGAGCATTGCAATAAAAGTTTCATGTTGCCTTCGACACTACATTGAGTTTCAGCGGGGGCGTTAATGGACCTTTCCATTTTTAGCTATGCCCCGCCCATCACTAACTAAGCTCCACCCACACCTCGCCGTGTTTGGATTGATCAATCCCCGAATGCCCTAGCTATCAATTTCCTGAAAACTATACAGGGAAGCTGTTGAATATTTTGTAACTAATTAGACTGGGTGCTGTTGCTGCCATAGGCCGCAACAGCGCCCAGTCAAATTAGTTTCAAAATATTCAACAGAATATTTATTAAATAGTAAAAGCAAACAATTTGTACAACAGCCCATAGACCGTCATCAAATATGCATTCGTGACGTACTTATCGACGTCATTCATGACATCATTCATTATGATGTCATTGTACACGCCACGCAGTTCATTATGACATCATATGTTGGGTGGGTACTCTGGAAAGGTGAATTGCCGCTATCCCAGCATCTTTAGCTTCTTACCGCTTGATTTTGTGATTTCATCATTTTCTAAGTTGTGTTTAATTTTCTCAATTAAGTACTTATGCACCGGTGTCACACAAGCAATACCATGTTCACATAATATATCTGCATAGAGCTTTTCAACATCGCTGAATGGAATGTACTCATTCGAATCAATTCGTTCCTGCAACACACAACAAAACTCAGCTTCCGCTGCTATAAATTCAACATTACTTTCTTGAAATTCTGCAGACAGGTTTTTCTCATGCACCGTGGATTTCCTTTCTACACGCTGAACGTAATATTCCAAGTGCATTGTGAAACAAGGACCATGATATAAAATATCTCGTGAAAGCAAATCACCAGTAGTTAATACATCACTTATTCTGATTTTCTAGTCATTATTCTCACTTTTGTTGACAAGATCTGTGATTTTCTCACTTATACTTCCAGATGAACAAGCATGGAAAGGCTCAGGTTTGTTAGATTAACAAAAGAAACAGTCCCTTTTTGCATAGTTAGGACACTGTGATCTAGTAACTGCTTTTGACCTAGTGGATAAATTTTCCACTTCAACAGATGATGATGGTTGACCTCTTTGTCTATTTGTTAAGATAGAAATGTCCTCCAAAGCACATGCCTTCTCATGATAGTCTCTGTCTCTCTTTATGTGAGCTTTATTTGTAAAGTGTTTGTAACATGTACTTTGCCATGAAGCCTTTTATTCCTTATGTTCAGCTGCACTAACACCGTGTAGTCTCTGATTAACTTTAGCAAATTTAGGATTTGCATATTCCGCTGTCTTGTGTACACAGTCCAAAAATCTTTCAAAAGATTCATCTTTAAAATTGGTATGTGCTGTATCCACAAGATTTTCCGTTCTCTATTTGGCACAAGAAGCACAAGTCAAAACATGTTGGTGTCTTTTTTTGCAGGCTGTTCCAGTGAAGCCATGATAGGGTCACGTTATTTGTCTTCATGACATATCTACAAAAAAGAAGATAATATATTGTGTAAACAAAGGAAATATACCTGAATCGATCTGCTCTTGTACATTGCAAAGGCTGTTTGGATAACACTGTACTAACATTAATAAGTTCCGTTCCGTGTTCCAGCGTAAATAAGCGTAGTTGTATTTTGACTTATGCTGGCCCTCACATAACTATGCTCATTGCTACTGTAGAGCATGGCTCTGTTGCTGCAATCATTATACACCAGGCTTGATCATGGAAGATTTGCTAATTTGTTAATTTTCCTCTGGGTTTAAGTTTAATACTGTATTATCCAAACTGACTATTGCACTCAATGACAGTACCGAAGCCTATCCAGTGAAACCTGTATTAAGAGACCACCCCTTGCCGTTTTTTATAAAGTGATCTCTTAGGCAATTGGTCTCTTATTTACAGGTTCAAATGCATTGTTTTATAGGATTTGATCAACAAAGAAATTAGTCTCTTACAACAGAGGGTCTCTTAATATAGTTGGTAACTAGTGCAGGTTTGATGAAACAATGCATTTGACCCTCTATAGAAGGTGCACCTGTTTATAAAGTCCACCTGTCTGGTCCCAAGGGTAGTCTTTTGGACAGGTTCGACCGTGTGAGCATATATCAATATAATGCTAATTAGGACATACATGTCATGTTATTTGATGTCTACAGAAATTGGTATGGCCCCTCATTTGTTCCTTGCATATTGCAGATCATTTAATATTAAGAATTTAGTGACTAAATATTGGTGATGTTGAAAAACTGGAAGGTACCTAAAAACCATTAAAAAAATGGAACCAACCCGAGTTATGTTATTTAGTATTTGTATTTACTAAAAATTGTTGGTTCCAAGAATATAGCAAAAAAAATACAAGACTAAAATATATGACATAGCGGAATATACAATATGGAGTACCTTTTGAGTCTCTTTTCTAATTATGCAAATGAGGACTGAATAGGGACTCATTAGGAGGTCCTTTTCAGTCACCTGTTCCAATTATGCAAATGAAGACTGAAAAGGGACTCTTTAGCCCCTTTTCAGTTCCTCAAATTACTGGAATCTTGATCAGATAGTTAGGAATGTTCTATAATGGCCTCTTGCTTTCAGGCCATATATTATAGATAGTACATGTAATCTTTTGGTAGGCATTAGGTGAGCTAATAACAGATAACTAATTCAATTTCAGCAAGGCGTTAACACTGTGATACCCTATTTGTTATTTTTACTATTGTCAGAGATTGTTAACATATTACACGTATTAGAAGCCTGTTTACTGCATTATTATAGATCTTCAGAAGCTGTAGCAAAACTGGTAACTACTAATAAATGTCAGCAAATCAATAAAATACATACCTTCCAAAATAGGTCTATTTCCATTTTAAGTTTACTAGTGCTAAGTATTCTATCTAACACTTGTATCAGCGCTTTCATGGTATTAAAATCTGTATACATTGTGTAAATTATAAGCTCATAATACATAAGACATATATTTAGACTAATGATCAATGCACTGAATTTCTTCAGACAAAGACTTAAATTTCCTGCCAATTTAGCAGATCATGAGGTCAACTCAGCTTAGAGCTATTTTAACTAGAACATATGCAAATGAGTCACAGAACTCCATTTTCAGTCATCCATTATTATTAGAAAGTTAACAGAGTCCCTCAGTATTGGTAAACATTTCAAGTATCTGGAGTCCATTTTCAGTCCCCGGAAATCAGTTTCTTTTCAGACCCCCTGCTGCAGAAGGCCCTTTCTGGTCTTGGAGTCTGCGACTATTTCCGGAAGGGTAATCTATTTCAGATTGTAGGCCTATTTGTTGCCGTCTACAAACAGATGTTCACAAACCCATCAATTAAGCGTATTTGATGAGTTTTCTAATAATGGTAATAATATCGTTGTTGTATTTGGTTAAATCCTGTATTAATAAGAAAAGAATTTAGAAAATGCTATATAATCAGAGGAATTGTAACACATTTCTGTATTTAAAAAATTAGTTTTGAAGTGACCAATGGTGGCCATTTAAAATTATGCCATCAATATTTTCACCCAGAGGATGGGATATGGCTCTATGCATGTTTGCCCTGATTTCTGACCCTGCAAAAATGCCTGTATTAGGGCAGATAAGTTCACATCATGAGAACATACTTACCTCCCTAACACTCTTGATATACTAGTATATCGGCTCTAAGTTCAATAATATTCAGAATTATAAAAAGTTAGGTGCCCCTAATGGGCAGGTGGATGTACACAGTCATGCACATGACAGACCCCACCTACTGCGCATGCGCATACTGGTACTTCCGTTTTCTAATATATTGGCTGACAGTCAACTTTTGGAAAACTTTCCAAGCTCTTTATTGAGAATTTTCACTGTCTATTATCATCATTTATCCATAATGGCTGATGCAAAATCATCAGAGGAGTCCTCCTCTTCATCCATTAAGGTGATATTGTTCCATATATTAATTAAGACTCGTAACTTTTATATGTTACCGGTTTTCATTCGCAGCCGATTTGACGTTAACACGCTTTCAGATGCTGGGAATCCTTGTTAAATTCTCCCAGCGCCTAGGGCGATTAATCCCTTGTGCTTTGTGTCCACACAGGTTCAACTTATGGATGGTAAGGGTTCCTGTTCTTCTCTTGGAGGTTGTTCCCATCTCTTTTTCTGACTTATCATTATGATATGTCTAAGAGTCGGAGATATAGCACGAATAATATCTCCCTCCTTTTGTCCCATCCCCCTTCATCAGTCTCTGCAGAAAGAAGAGTCTCGGCAGATGGATGGACGTGTTCTGCACAAGAGGATGGCTTGTCTGTGTTCAGGATAAGGGAGTTTATTAATTAGGGCACCTAATTATTTGAAGATATTTACAATTTCTGCTGCCATCTTTATTGCACTGTATTCTCTCTTGTATGTGCATGGGCTCTCTGATATATATAATTTAATATTATATTATTCTTGAGTAATGAATGTTTTAGTCACTAGGTATTTCTTGCATTCATTTTCTGATGTCCTCTCTCCTCGAAGGAGCTGTTGCATTGAGGTTTGATGTCATAATCAACCAGAAATTCTTCTCTTTCCTTGATGTCATAATCTTAGTTTAGAGAAATCTTATTGATGTCATTATCATCCCTTATGAATGTGGAGAGATATCTAGATAGTCATAATCTTTCTCTCATCCTACGTCCATTCTTAATTCGGGTCCCTGGTTGTTTTTTGTTATTGTTAAAAAAAGAGAGAAGTCATCTGTCCCTTCGGGGTTGTCAGTAATAAAAGTGGGTGTCTTCTCTCTCTCTCTCGAGTTTGTTCTTTTATTTACTAAAAAGAAATAACAAATTAAAAAATGTTAATACTCATTGTCTTCATATGCCTTCCTTTCAGAAGTCATGCCCATCGTGCCTCAAGTCCATGAGGGCTAGATTCCACCCCCACCCATCTTGTACCATTTGTGGGCTGTCCAACAAATGTGCCATTTGTAAAGAGTGGGGGTGGATCTAACCTCTGAATTCTTTGCATTATAGGCAAAGCTGATGGCCGAGGATGGCAAGAAGGCGAAGAAGGAGGGTAATAAGAAGGCCTCTGAGAAGGGTGAGCTCGAGGCCTACAAGGTAGAGTTAGTGAGTGAGATGCACAGAACTTTGAAAGATCTGATGCCTGACATGCTTCGCGGCGTGTTGGCGGGCACAGGTGTTTCAACTTCGTGCGCATCGACCTCAATGCAGGTAACCCCCATCCCTGGATCATGCCCTACTAGGTCAGACAAAGCTTTCAGTGATCCAGGGGCAGCCGTCTTGGACCCAGGATTGATGTTCGCATCGCCTGGTGATCCAGCGGCGCAAACAGCATCAGGCAGGACCCGACCAGCGGGCCTGACCTCAATCACTCGTGGAATACCCTCATCATCTGCCCTCGGGCATTCTCCTTGTTAGTCTGGGTTAGTGTTTCTTGCTAACCCAGAGTCTAACTTTCATGACCAGGAAGATGATGAAGACTACCTGCTCGGCCCCCAGGATGGTCATGAAGACATGGATGCGAGCGTCTACACTCCTCTCATGGGGAGCGCGGCCGCTCGCACCTATGGTTCTGTTCCCTCTGGAGCAGGTTTCATGATTCAGCCTGTAGGCCGATTTGGAGCCGAGGCCGCCCGTATAAGATACCATGCTTAGAGGTCGAATCACATACGGATGATCCGGGCCGCACTAGTGTGCTTAATGCCCCACACACGAGCTCAATCTCGGTGCTCGGCCAGCCCGTGGAGAATGTCATGCCAGCTCTCGCGGGCCCATATGCATTCCCTGGGCAGCCAGGTTCGTCTATTGCCTCCACCACGGCCCTACCTGCGAATGCCATTGAAGATGATGAGGGCCCGCTGCTGTCGGCAATTAGCAGGTAGCTATGGACGAAGACTGGTCTGACGCGTGCGCGTGGCTCCTCGCAGTCAGACCAAAGCTCTCCATGGACGAAACAGCCGCAAGTAACGCTCGGGCATGGTTACAGGCAAAGCCGTTGGCCAACACGACTCAGTCTCTGCCGTATGCTGAAAATATCTTAGATATGTTCACAGACCGAAAGGTCATGTCGTGAAGTCTTCCCCCACCACCACCAAGCGCGGATGACCGCGCCGCTCTGGGAGAAGATACGCGGCCGGGCTCCCGTGCTGACATGGGAGCCCTGAGTTTGGGTGCTATGCACTCGGCTAATGCCACCTTGCATGACACCGAGGAGAGCTCGCGAGCAGCGATCAGTGCACTGTCTCATGTGTCTCAGCTGCTATCGGGGGTAGTAGCAACCTCGGTGCACCAACAGTCTAGTCCAGTGACAGTGCAATGAGCCATCCAGGATGGGATCAACCTGGTGTTGGACTGTCTGACTAGGTCAGTCACCAAATCACTGAGGACGAGGCACACTTTTGCCTTAGACAATTTGTGCCCATCACAGGAGCTCAAGTCGTACTCTTTTTGGAGTTGAGGGTTGTCGGCACCTCCAAGAGACAGTTAATTTGGTGAACAATCAGAGGGCACTGTGTGCACAGTTTGAAGTGCTGCGCAGAGAGCATGTGTGTGTAGCCCTCGGCTGCTCGACAGCAGTACGCTTGTGGCGGTGTTGGCATTGTTAGAGGCCAGCAGGCCGGCCGGGTTCAGAGACTGCGCCAGCAGCACCGTGCTGCTGTACGTCAGCCAGCACCTCAAGCACAGCCAGCCAGACAGCAGCCCGCGCACCGAGGTGCACGTGGCGCTGGGCGTGGCGCATGAGGAGCGGCGCATGGTAACCAGGCCTGATGGGCTAAAAGAATTTCCGGTTACCACAGGTACCACTCTGGTGTTGTCACACGTACCAGAGACACACCCACTTAAAAAATTCATGGGTACCCCGTTAAACCTAGGTGGTGAGTGGGAGGTCGTTTGAGTTCCCACATTCAAAAGTGGGAGCGGTTAATTCAGGACCGCTTAGCCTTGCAATGGCTTTCGCGCAGATACAGTCCAGAGTGGATAAAATGTCCGCCATTGCATGTCTCTGGTACGGGTCTGGACTCAAATTCCAAGAGAACCAGACAAATGGTTGTGCATAGAAGAGGAGATAGAATCTCTAATTAAAAGAAGCAATTCAACCAGGGCAGGATTGCCCAGGCTTCTATTCAACCGTGTTTCTTGTGACAAAGTGCACCGGGGGAGGGGGGTGGGGGGTGGGGTGGGGGGGGGGAGGAGACCAATTCTCAACCTCAAACCACTAAACAAGTTTATAGATACACCGAGTTTCAAAAGGGAAACAATAAAATCGGTGTTGTTGGGGTTAGAGAAGGGAATGTGGACAGCATCAATAGATCTCAAAGATGCTTATTTCCACATTCCAGTTGCAAGGTGTTTTCGTCGGTTCCTGAGATTTGCTTTTCAGGGACGGCAATGGGAATTCAAAATTCTTCCAGTCGGCATCTCGACGGCTCCAAGGGTCTTCACTCGAGTGGTACTTGCTATCACAGCATACCTCCGCAGGAGAAATATAGCAGTCCACACTTACATAGATGACTGGTTGCTAAAAGCACACATCCCAGAAAGCGTGATAGCAAATCTGGAGATAGTTTTGAAAACTCACAGATTTAGGCTGGATAATCAACTTTCAGAAATCAGAGCTGACTCCATCCCAGAAGTTTGTTTACTGGGTATGTTCTTCGATCTGGAGATAGGATATGTTTATCCATCCCAGGAGAGAATGCATTCAATTGGTTTGCAGCAGTCGGTATATTCTAGCACGAGTCTATCTGAGAATGCTAGGTCTTATGGTTTCAATGGAACCAGTCATTCCTCAGGCGGCCTTGCGCAGGCAGCTGATTCAGTTGTTTCTCATGACTCAGTGGATGCAGAGTTCAGAATCACTGGACTCGCGCATTCAAGTGTTGGACCCTCTCATTCATCACCTTCATTGGTGGATGGAGAGATGGAAATCTGGCGGGGGTCATGCTGACCCCTCCCCACCCTCAAGTAACAATGTTTACAGATGCATCGATGGAGGGATGGGAAGCTTGCCTGGAAGAAGACACAATATCAGGGCTTTGGAATCTGGATCAGTCAAAGGAACATATCAACATGCTAGAATTACGGGCTGTAATTCTAAGCCTGGAACACTTCTTGAAGAAAGTGGAGGGAAAATTTGTGATGATACATTCAGACAACTCAACAGTAGTGAGTTACATAAACCGCTAGGGCAGAACGAAGTCGCCCAGTCTCTGACTGATGACATGAAAGCTGCTTTGCTGGTGCATGGATCATATGATCACCTTGAAAGCAGTTCATATTCCGGGAAGGCTGAATCTGTTATCAAACTCATTGAGCCGAAAGGATGAGCATTCTGCCTATGCAATGGCAACTAAATCAATGTGTGGCAGATCATCTGTTCAATCATTGGGGAAAACCCAACATAGATTTATTTGCAATCAAGAAGAATGCGAAGATGACGACGTACGTTTCTCCAATTCCAGATCCATGCGCTATCGCATTAGATGCACTAGCTATCAGTTGGAAGGGAATCTTCAGAAAATCAGGCAGGAGGAATGCCAAGTACTTCTGATTGCCCCAAATTGACCACGCCGATCATGGTTTATGGATCTGCTGGACCTTCTGGTCTGCAATCCGGTTCCTCTGCCTCTGATGGACAATATTTTCTTCCAGGGCAAGATCCTTCACAACAATCCGTCAATGTTTCAATTGACTGCATGGATGTTGTCTATTCTGAGCAAGTAGCTAATTTTATGGCCACAGCCCGAAGGGGGTCAGCCTCCAGAGCATGTAATTATAAAATCAACAGATTTGCAGAATTGTGCTCAAAGAGATGTATCAATGCAAGGGATGCATCTATTCAGGTAGTAGCTGGTTTTCTCTGTCGCCTGTATGATGCCTATAGTCTTAAGCCTAATTCTATTGCTGGATATAAATCAGCGTTAATGACTGTTATCTCTTGCTTGGCAAAGAGGGGAAGTGATGAAGTATGTGTATTAAATACTCTTATTAAAGGTATGGGCAATCTCAGACCGAGAAATCCTCCACTGACACCGTCATGGAGTCTCTCAGGTTCTTCAAGTTTTGAGTGATAAACCTTTTGAACCACTTAGTGTTATTTGTATTAAATTATTGACACTTAAAGCTGTATTTTTAGTTGTGGCAGCATCAGCCAGATGCAGGACTGAAATTCATGCCTTGTTTGCTGAGCCTTACCATTGTATAGTTACAGGTGAAGGCCTTAAGCTTCTACCGAGATTGAATTTCTTGGCTAAGAATCAATCTTTAAAATATCCGGGTCAACCTATTATTTTACCTGCCTTAACCAGATATGATCCTGGTCCTATAGTATTGTGTCCTGTCCGTGCTTTAAATAAGTACAAGAGAAGAACTCAGGTTTGGCGGATGGACCCATGCTCCCTATGGTCGTCATATATTGAACCCCATGGTAGAGCGTCAAAAGACACTATTTCCAGATGGATAGTAGAATGTATTCAATTCTGTCATAAGACAGCCACTGAAATTCAAGTAGATAGAGCCAAGGCTCATAGTGTCCATGGTGTGGTAACTTCCACAGCATTATTTAATGGTGTTTCTATTGAAGACATTATGTCAGTGGCCCAGTGGCACTGTGAGTCAAGTTTTACCGACCATTCCCTCCGTGACACTTCTAACCCGCTCGTCATCTCAGTCCTCAGAAAATAATTAAATGTAGAGGTATGTATTTGTAATTAGGTTTCCTCCGCTGCTATTTACAAATATCACATTTGTTGATAGGGTATCCCTACTATTATCTGGTATCATTCTCTTCATCCAGTGGGGGAAGAGATCAGTTCCGCGCCCAAGACATCAAAGGTCAGTATATGTGACCATTTTATCTTTTGTCTTGGTGATGGTGTCATTTTTTTTTTTTTTAATATGGTGATAGTTAATGTCTCTTAATTGTTGTTCTTTCAGAGAGTTTTTTGAAAATGAAGCAATTCTTCTTTTTCCAATGTCTAGTAATACTCTTTATACCCCGCCAAAAAATTTGGCGGGGTATTATGTAATGCCGCCATCCGTCCTGGTGGACGGGCAGGCTGTCGAGCAGGCGTGCAGGTGGCAGAGTGGTTTCCGGATGATAACTCTGTTACCGTGTATCAGATCGCATTGAAACTTCATAGGGTGGTTGGACTTGGTCTTGGGAAGAAACCTATCGAAATCGACGCTGATCTGAAATCCAAGATGGCTGCCAGCCACCGGTGGCCATCTTGAAAATTGGTTTCCGGATGATAACTCCGTTACCGTTTAGCGGATCGCATTGAAACTTCATAGGGTGGTTGGACTAGGTCTTGGGAAGAAACCTTTCGAAATTGACGATGATCCTCAATCCAAGATGGCCACCAGCCATCGGTGGCCATCTTGAAAATTGGTTTCCGAATGATAACTCCGTTACCGTTTGTCAGATCGCATTAAAACTTCATAGGGTGGTTGGACTAGGTCTGGGGAAGAAGCCTATCGAAATCGACGATCCAAAATCCAAGATGGCCGCCAGCCACCGGCGTCATCTTGAAAATTGGTTTCCGGATGATAACTCCGTTACCGTTTATCGGATCGCTTTGAAACTTCATGGAGTGGTTAGACTATGTATGGGGAAGAAACCTCTCGAAATTGACAATGATCCGAAATCCAAGATGGCCACCAGTTGCCATCTTGAAAATTGTTTCCGGATGATAACTCTGTTACCGTTTATCGCATCACTTTGAAACTTCATAGAGCGGTTGGACTAGGTCTGCGGAAGAAACCTCTCGAAATCGACAATGATCCAAAATCCAAGATGGCCACCAGCCACCGGTGGCCATCTTGAAAATTGGTTTCCAGATGATAACTCCGTTATCATTTATCGGATCGCTTTTAAACTTAATCGGGTGGTTTGACTACCTAGAGTCATTGGAATATGTCTGGTGAAGAAACCTATCGAAATTTATGATAATCCGAAATCCAATATGGCCGCTAGTCAGTGGCAGCCATCTTGAAAATTGGTTTCCGGACGATACCTCCTTGACCGTTTAGCGGATCGCTTTGACACTTAATACGGATTACTGGTCTGAGGAAGAAATAAATATTTTCTGATAGCTGTCATTTATTAGTTTGTCATCATGGCGGGGTATTATGCACCGTTTGCGGAGCTCTTGTTCATCAAGTATTAGAGAACGTGCCAGTCATTTAGAGCAGCATTTTTTTCCTAACCTTCCTCAGAAAGAGGGGGGGGGACAGCGCATTTGCTTTTTGATCAATCTCTCTTCATCGATCGATTATCCGGTGCAAAATTTTATTCCTGGTTGTGTTTTCAGACACAATTTCAGATGTTTTAAATCGCTTGAAAATTCAAAGAGCTAGTGTCTTTGAGGGTGTGCTGATTTTCAGGACCTTGCCTCCTTCCCGCCAAATTTACTTCAAATTCTGGCTTTTATCAAGAGTGTTAGGGAGGTAAGTATGTTCTCATGATGTGAAATAAGAAAATTTACCAAATTTCTTTTTCACGAGTGAGATGACTTACTTACCTCCCTAACAGGATCCTGGCCTCTCCACCCCACGGAGGCCTGGTCCTTTGGTTATTTGAATAGTTGCTTCTATGTCAGCCAGTATTTAGTAACGAAGTACCAGTATGCGCATGCCAATAGAGCCAATATACTAGTATATCAAGTGTGTTAGGGATGTAAGTATGTCATCTCACTTGTGAAAAAAAAATTTGCTAAATTTTCTTAATAGTATGAAATAAAAAAATTATATATACTGGTTTTAGCCATTCAAATTCCATTGTTTCAATTTCAAGACAATTGTACAAAAAAGTTGTTGAATATTTCAAAAGTAATTTGACTGAAACCTGCCATAGGTAGCAACAGCTTCCGGTATAATTAGTTTCAAAATGGTCGAAATTATATATAATACCGATTATCATATATAATTAGTTGTTTCTGATTTGTAAGGGTAAGCGGGTTAATGAATGCTATGCAATGGAGTACGTATAAGCTTACTGTACGTAATATATATAGAAATATTTTTGTTTCAAGGATGAGACATTGCGGCTTATGGCACTAGGATGTAAGATCCTGCTGTTTCTGAATGTGTCACATACAGACCTCACTGATGCATCACTTAGAATCATTGGCAAGTCAGTAATATTGTCACACACAAAATACTAATAAAATCTATTATACATTCCTTTGTTAACTGCAAATTCCTCTTAATCCTTGTCACACAGATGTCAATATTCTATCCTTCACTCTGTAAAAGAAACTAAGAAACTGGTGTAAATTTTTCAATAATTTTGGTGGATGATGTTGCTGTCTAACAGTGATTGCGGCTACCCACCAAATTTGTTGAAAAATGAACACTAGTTCAACTTTAATTTAATTTGAAAATTAAAGATTTTAACATCAGAGTGGTAAGGGCATGGTTAAGTGAATTCTGTCATTTGACCCGTGTACATATTATCTGTACAACTTGAGACAAACAGTCCCGCCAACATATAATTATTATTAAATCTGTTTGTGTTTCCCTCTAAAAAAAATATCAAAATATTTACTTGTTGAATGTCTGTTTGCAGACCAAAAGAAGATATTTTGGAAATCTTACCACTGGAATTAAATTCATGGCTCGATTATCAGGCCAGTCATTGAAGTGCTAATATTTCCAAACTTATCTTCTCTTGACCTGCAAATTGGCAGTTTTCAAGACCACTGCACATGCAATTTTTGGAAACCTTGACCGTTAAAGGGTTAATATTTGTGCTGTACGTTGTCTGTTGTGTATTTGTGTGTTTAATTTATTTATATGTAATATGTAATGTGTCCACCAGTACAATAGGCAATGCCTTTGGTGTGTAACCAGATTTTCATGATTTAAGAGTAAAAAATTGTATCTATCAAATAAATAATATTGAATTTGAATCGGAGACATAAAATATTATAAACAATGAACAGTCATAGATCATTGACCTACATGGATGCCTCTTGTATGCTGAATATGGGTGTCTAGGCCCTGAAATCCTTCACCGTAAATGTGCGTGCATGTGTGCATGCATGCGTGCATGTGCACGCGTGTGTGTTTTCACATCAAGAGTATACTTACCTCCCTAATACTTTTGATATTGCTAAATATCGGCTTTCACTCAATAAAACACTCAGATTAAAAACAGTTAGGTGCCCCTACTGGGCAGGGAGTCAGAGGTAGTCCGGCGGATGCTCGCCCCACCACCGCGCATGCGCCGACTACTACTTCCTCTTTGCTCATTTATTGGCAAAGGGTTACATGCGGTTTTGTTATTTTCATACTTTTCTGCGCGTTGCCTTGTTTTTCGCTCACGTTTGACGTTTATTTTTGGTGGAAGCATGTCGGAAAGGGAGGATTCGCCTCTAGAAGGAGCGGGATCGCTTTATCAGGTGAATTCTTTGATATGCTAGCGTGTTTTGTCCCGGTTTAATGTATTTCCGGGACTCGCGCTTACCGTGATTAGCGCCTGATTATGTTGGGTTTTTACAACATGGTGCTTCATATGTCTCATTTCTCTTTGTGTTTTGTCCACAGGTATCGCATAGAAGCTTTGGTGGACTTTTCGGCACAAGAGGATATGTTTTCTCTCCACCACGGTTCCATTTCCTACTAATACTGTTAGGTTATCTAACCAAAAGATCTATGTTCAGTGAGTTGGAGGCCTGTTATAAAGGTCTTCTCACTTTGCCCTCTTGCTCCAATTCCTTCCCCTGAGGTGGAGAGAATGTAGAGGCGTACTATGGTGGAGTTCTCCGGTTCATCACGTTGGATGGTTTGTCTATACAAGGATCAGGTATCTAATTATAATGTAAACAAAAGGGGAGATAATTTCCCTTTTTGCCAATACTAGAATTGGAAGGAGTTATCTCTGTATATCTGATTGTTGTGTACTCGAAATGCCAATTCAACGGAAATGTTCCGTTTTTACTTATACAATTCGTTCTTGCTCTTGGTGCTTGTTGCGGATCGATTAATTTGGTCACGAGAGTGATGACGTCATAATCGGCCTTGGCCTTTTTATTAACAATTAACGTTTTGTCCATGGCTGGTTCTTCTTGATTTCTGATCTTGAGATCCTGTCCTCTCTTTTTAGTTGGTTTTGAGTTTGCTAACCTTAACTATCTTGCTCATTGTCCCTGTCCTTTGTCCTGTTTCAGAGACCTGGTTGCCCGTCCTGCGGGAGGTTTCTGAAAAGCCGCTTCGTCCCGCACTTGTGCTTCAGCTGCAGTCCCTGTGGACCGTTGCTGAAGTGCGACGTATGTAAGCTATGGGGGGGCGAATTAATGTCTGATTTTCTCGCATTGCAGGCAAGGGAGAAGGTAATGGAGGAAGAGAGGAAGAAGAAGGAGAAAGTGTGTAAGAAGGGTAAGAAGAAGGCCTCATCCGCGGTGGATATGGAGGCCTTCAGGTCCGAAATGTTGCAAGAGATGCAGAGGACAATAAAGGATCTGGTCCCAGAGTTGCTTCGTGGCATGCTCCCTGGGCCAGCTCCTTTGTTGTCCTCGGCATCTGCTTACGAGCAGGTGATCCCCGCCTCTGAATCCGGTCTCTTTAGGTCCGGTCCGGTTGTGGATTCAGAGGTGGCCCCTTTGTTGGGGGCAGTCCAAGGCCCTGGCAGCAGGCATGGCGCCGCGCCGAGGGGCCGTGGACAACGGTTGTTGCTGGGACCCGCGGTCTGCTCATCAGACCCCGGGTATCCGCGCGCCGAAGGTGCCAAACCCTCCTATGGCACCTTTCCTGGCCAGTCCGGGTTAGCTTTCTTTGCTGACCCGGAGTCTAATCTTTCTGGCCAGGAAGAAGAGGATCTCCTGCTGGGGTCGCCTTCTGAGGACGTGGCCATGGAATACGACGTCTGTGCACCCCTCGCGGGGAATGCAGGCGACGTGTTCCATGGTTCTACTCACGCAGGAGTAGATTTCACGGTCCAGAGGGTGTCCCCGGGCGGTGCTGTTGACCACGGATACCGCATACCTCGGCTTGCCGATGGTATGGCTGGTGCTGGTCAGACCCGTGGTAGAGCGGTGTTTACCCCGCGCTCTGCCACGGCGCCTGCTCCTGGTCAAGCCGCGGATTTTAGCATGCCTGCTCTCTCGGGCCCGCATGCTTTTCCAGGCTTGCCAGGGGTATCAGCTTACCCGCCGTCGACATCAACTGCGAGTGCTCTGGAGGAAGACGAAGGCCCTCGTCTAGTAGAGCGCTCGCAGTTAGCCACGGAGGAGGATTGGTCGGACGCTTGCCAGTGGCTGGTGAGTGTTCGGCCAGATCTACCCGTGGAGCTGCCGGCTAGCCAGCGTGACCATAGGCCGTGGTTAGCTGGTAGGCCGGCGGCTACCGCTATGCCATCTCTGCCGCTTGCTGAGCATGTCGTGGACATGTTCGAAGCGGCAGAGGCGTCCATTAAGGTGAATGGACGTCTCGCGAAGGCCCCTCGCGAGGTGGCGAAGCGGTGCCGCATCGTGCCCCTGGATTACCAGCGGTACGGTGTGGTGCCAAAGCCGAGCGTTGATGATCGCGCGGCTTTGGGCGAAGATGCGCGGCCAGGCTCCCGTTCTGACACGGGAGTCTTGTGCTCGAACGCGTTGCGTTCGGCAAATGCCGCGCTGCGGGATGCGGAGGAGAGTGGGAGAGCGTCGATTGCCGCTCTATCCCACGTTTCCCAGCTGCTACAAGGGGTGGTAGCGGCTTCCGCATCACGCCAACCTAGCCCGGTGACAGTCCAGAGAGCCATTCAGGATGGTATCAACCTGGCTTTGGACTGTTTGACGCGGGCGGTAACCAGAAGTGTCCGGGCGAGGCGCACGTTTGCACTTGACAATCTGTGCCCGTCCCAGGACCTGTATAATAGGCTGCTGCGGACGCCTATGACAGGTCCTGGTCTCTTTGGAGGTGAGGGATGCAGGCACCTCCAGGAGACGGTCACTCTGGTTAATAACCAGAGGGCGCTGCGGGAACAATTTGAGGTGCTCCGGCGGGAGCGTGTTCGCGCGGCACCCCCTGCGTATCGTCCTCTGCAGGCTCGAGGTGGTGCTGGCCAGGTCAGGGGCCAGCCACCGTCGCAACGTAGGCCTAGGCCACGGGCGATTCGGCCAGCAGTGAGGGGGGCGCAGGCTCCCCAGCCGCACCCAGCCAGACAGCAGCCCGCGCACCGTGGTGCGCGCGGCGCTGGGCGGGGCGCGCGGGGATCTGGTCGCGGTAATCGGGCCTGATGGCCTGGTTACCGCGGTGGGAACCACTCCGGTGTTGCAGGCCGAGAGAACAGTGCCACTCTGGCCCTCCTTATGTCCACCTCTATCCCTAGGTGGACCGGTGGGCGGCCGTTTGGCCGCCCGCTTGCCAGAGTGGAAGCGGTTGACTCAGGACCGTTTAGTCTTGCGATGGCTTTCGGTCGGGTATCGTCCCGACTGGGTGACAGGCCCGCCATCGCGACTGTCTCTCGCGCCGATCTGGACTCCCATTCCACGGGATCCGGATCAGAGGTTGTGTATAGAGGAGGAAATAAATTCCCTCATACTAAAAGAAGCCATTCAGCCGGCACAGAGGTGCCCGGGCTTCTATTCAACCCTGTTCTTAGTAACAAAAAACACCGGAGGGTGGAGGCCGATTCTCAACCTCAAGCCGTTGAACAAGTTCATCGAGACACCCAGTTTCAAGATGGAGACTGTGCGCTCGGTGTTGGCGGGGTTAGAGCGAGGGATGTGGACAGCGTCGATAGATTTGAAGGATGCTTATTTCCACATTCCCATAGAGAGGAGTTTCCGTCGATTCCTGAGATTTGCATTTCAGGGCCGGCGGTGGGAATTCAGGGTGTTACCCTTCGGAATTTCCACGGCTCCTCGGGTCTTCAC
This sequence comes from Chaetoderma sp. LZ-2023a, assembly GCA_034401795.1. Taxonomy (NCBI): domain Eukaryota; kingdom Metazoa; phylum Mollusca; class Caudofoveata; order Chaetodermatida; family Chaetodermatidae; genus Chaetoderma; species Chaetoderma sp. LZ-2023a. Next base: position 125,395,022 of record CM067371.1, on the reverse strand, counting down.
CCGTGTGGTTCTCGCGATCACTGCATACCTCCGCAGGAGAAGCATAGCAGTCCACACGTACATAGACGACTGGCTATTGAAAGCACACACCCGGGAAGCGTTGTCCGCCAATCTGGTGATTGTTTTGAAAACTCTCTCGGACTTGGGCTGGATAATCAATTTCCCGAAATCAGAGCTAACTCCATCCCAGAAGTTTGTTTACCTGGGCATGTTCTTCGATCTGGAGACGGGGTATGTGTACCCCACTCAGGAGAGGGTTCAAGTACTCATCTCGGTAATTCAGTCGGTGTGCGACAGTCGTCATGTCCTGGCACGGGTTTACTTGAGAATGCTGGGCTTGATGGTTTCTTTGGAACCAGTCATTCCACAGGCCGCCTTGCGCAGGCGTCCGATCCAGTTGTTTCTCATGACACAGTGGACCCAGAGTTCAGGTTCGCTGGACTCGAACGTGCCGGTGTTGGCGCCTCTGATTCACCACCTGCAATGGTGGTTGAATACAGAGAATCTCTTGCTGGGGGTTTTGCTAACCCCTCCCCACCCTCAGGTGACTGTGTATACAGATGCATCGATGGAGGGGTGGGGAGCTTGTCTGGAAGAGTCCACAGTATCAGGGCTTTGGGATCTGGATCAGTCCAAGGAACATATCAATCTACTAGAGCTAAGAGCAGTAGTCCTGGGCCTGGAACATTTCTTACAGAAAGTTCAGGGCAAGATTGTTCTAATTCGTTCAGACAACTCAACAGTAGTGACTTACATAAACCGCCAGGGCGGAACGAAGTCGCCCAGTCTCTGTATGATGACATGGGGACTGCTTTGTTGGTGCCTGGATCATGGGATCACCTTGAAAGCAGTTCATATTCCGGGGAGGTTAAATCTGCTAGCAGACTCATTGAGCCGAAGGATGAGTGTTTTACCCACGGAATGGCAACTAAATCAATGTGTGGCGGATCGTCTGTTCGACCATTGGGGGAAACCCAACATAGATTTGTTCGCAATGAAGAAGAATGCGAAGATGACGACGTACGTCTCTCCGATTCCAGACCCAAGCGCTTTCGCAACAGATGCGTTAGCTATCAGCTGGGAGGGAATGTATGCATACGCATTCCCCCCAGCAATCCTGATTCCAAAGGTGCTTCAGAAAATCAGGCAGCAGGAGTGCCAAGTGCTTCTGATCGCCCCGGATTGGCCAAGCCGATCGTGGTATACGGATCTGCTGGACCTTCTGGTCTGCAATCCGGTTCCGCTGCCTCTGATGGACAACCTTATCTTCCAGGGCAAGGCCCTTCACGACAATCCGTCAATGTTCCGATTGACTGCGTGGATGTTGTCAAGGAATCTAGAATTAAGGAGGGCTTTTCTGAGCAAGCGGCCATGTTTATGGCCAAAGCCAGGAGGGGGTCAACCTCCAGAGCATATAATTATAAAATCAACAGATTTGCAGAATGGTGCTCAAAAAGATGTATTGATCCAATGGAATCATCTATTCAGGTAGTGGCTGATTTCCTCTGTCACCTATATGATGCCTATAGCCTCAAGCCTAACTCTATTGCTGGTTATAAGTCAGCTTTAATGACTGTTATTCCTTGCTTGGCTAATAGGGGGAGTGATGAAGTAAGTACATTAAATGTATTAATTAAAGGCATGGGCAATCTAAGACCAAGGAATCCTCCACTGATTCCGTCTTGGAGTTTATCACTGGTGCTCCAGGTACTAGGTGATAAGCCTTTTGAACCACTTAGTTCCATTTCTATGAAAATGTTAACTCTTAAAACTGTATTTTTAATTGCTGCGGCCTCGGCTAGGCGTAGGAGTGAAATTCACGCCTTATCAGCCGAGGTTGACCGGTTTGTGGTTACAGGGGAAGGCCTTAAGCTTCTACCTAGGATTAATTTCTTGTCTAAAAATCAGTCATTGAAATATCCAGGTCAACCTATTTTTTTGCCATCTTTAACTAGATATGATCCTAATTCTAAAGTATGGTGCCCCGTACGGGCGCTGCTCCGGTACAAACAGCGTACTTCGGAGTGGCGTACCGACCAGTCAGCGTTATGGTTGTCATATATTGAACCCCATGGTAGGGCGTCTAAGGACACCATTTCTAGGTGGATTGTGGAATGTATTCAATTTTGTCACAAATCCGCCACCGGGCGACAGGTTGACGTGGCCAAGGCTCACAGTGTCCGCGGTGTCGTGACATCCACTGCCCTTTTTAATGGGGTCCCTGTGGATGATATTATGTCAGTGGCTCAGTGGCACTGTGAGTCTAGTTTTACAGACCATTACCTCCGTGACACCTCTAACCCTCTCGCCTTGTCGATTTTGAAACAATAACCGTTTTATGTTTGTGAAGAGTGCCTCCGCATTGCTTATATACTTCGCCATTCAGCGACGGTGACAACCACTTGTCGGGACTGTATCATCCTTCTCTGCTGGAGTCATGATGACAGCTTCCTAGGACAACAAGGTCAGTCTTGTTCATGTGTTGTTCATTGTTTGTATTGTCACGTTACCCAGTGTTATTAATATGGTGATGGTTTATGTGGGTTGTGGTTCTTTATAGAGAGTATACGAAAATGGAGCCTTTTCGTCTCTGTCCTATAGTACTTAGCACTAGTACGAAGAGAGCGTGTAGGACATTGAGGTCATTTAATCTTCCTCCCAAGGGAGGGGGGGGGAGCGCATATGACAAATCGGTCATCTCTCAGGCATCGGTTGTGTTATCCGATGGTTTATCAAATCCTGACTGTGTTTTCACACAGTTTCAGACGTCATAAGTGCCTTAAAACGCTTGAAAGCGTATAGGGAAGAGCTGGTCTTTTGACCTCGCCTCCCTCCCGCCAGATTCACTTTCGAATTCTGGCAATATCAAAAGTATTAGGGAGGTAAGTATACTCTTGATGTGAAATAAACGAAATCTAGGATTTCTTTTTTCACGAGAGAGTTGATACTTACCTCCCTAGATACTGACCCGGCCTCTCCGCCCCACAGAGGCTCGGTCTTCAGGCTCTTGGTAGTTGCATGTGTTAGCCAATAAATGAGCCAGAGGAAGTAGTAGTCGGCGCATGCGCGGTGGTGGGGCGAGCATCCGCCGGACTACCTCTGACTCCCTGCCCAGTAGGGGCACCTAACTGTTTTTAATCTGAGTGTTTTATTGAGTGAAAGCCGATATTTAGCAATATCAAAAGTATTAGGGAGGTAAGTATCAACTCTCTCGTGAAAAAAGAAATCCTAGATTTCGTTTAGTGTGTCTGTGCGTGTGTGTTCTTTTATGTGTGTGCGTGCGTGTGAGTTATTGAGAGCGATTAAATTAAATTCATTAATTAGTGGGAGCATTTAAATATATTGACTCTGCCTGCTGAATTCTGCAGACTATGTCTTCTATTGGAGTTTAACTCTGAATATGCTGAATATTTTGAAAATGATTTGACAGAAAATTGTTGGCGGCTAAGCCACCAACAACTTTGAGTCAAATTGTGTTCAAAATATTCAGAATATCCTGAGTTATTGCCTATTGAAATTATTGTCGGGTGGATTGCATGAGGCAGACGGCTTCACCACTCATTGAGTATTGTTTTCAGAAATTTTCCTAACTTGCATTTCCTGAGTCTCGCATACTGTACAAAGTTTACGGATAAGGGCCTGCAGTATTTAGCATCAGGAAAGAATGCCAGGAAGCTAGAATACATAGATCTTACGGCATGCATGCAGGTGAGCGCACACAGATGTTAACACGCTATAGCGGGACTGTTGAAGTGGAGGTTGGCTCAACATAGCTTTCCAATTCACCTTTCCAGAGGATCCATCCACATCTGACCTCGTGTGATGTCATAATCAGCTCAGCACGTGTATGATGACGTCACAATCATTACGTCACAAAGGGTTCCATGTAGACCGTCATCAAATCTCAAATGGTCCGACACGTATGAATTGTATGTCTTTGGAATTCTTTGCTATTTAATAAACATACTGTTGAATATTTTGAAACTAATTTGACTTGGCGCTGTTGCTGCTTTAGGCAGCAACAGCACCCAGTCAAATTAGTTTCAAAATATTCAACACCTTACCTGTGTAGTTTTTTGGAAATTGATTCAGAGATCGATCGATCCCAGCACGAGTGAGGTGTGGGCGGAGCTTAGCCAGAGATCGGCAGGGCATGGCTAAAAATGGAACGGTCCAATTCATATGCAAGGCTTGACATACAGGCTGCAGCCTGTCTAGTTCACCATTTAATGCATGGTAAAATTTGTTCAAGAAAATTTAGATTTTCTCATAAAATGTCCATTTGCGGACCAAGTGATTATTTTTTTTAATTTAGCACTGGAATGACTTACTCGGTTATCAAGACAGTCATTTTAATGGTAAATTTTCAAAAATAGACATCTTGCAAGTAGGCCTTTCTCAAGACTACTGGAGAAAGCATTTTACTGGATTGACCAGTAAAAGATTAAGGTTCTAGCAACATAGTTTTTCAAAATTAACACCTTGTTAAATGATTTAAAAAACAAGAAAATTTTGCGCAAAGACCCCACAGTTTATACTATTGACATTTTATGGCCAGATATTGTACCCAGTTCAAGTTGAGTTTGTACCCGGTTGTACATTTCTGGTGCAGGAGTTGTACCCGATTTTGTTTTTCTGGACAATAATTAATTGTTCTTTACATGGTGTGATATGTGAATGACAGAAATCAAGGCTGATTGTTGAGATTTTACTTTTCCGTCACAATCTAACATTTTTATCGCTACACTCGCAAAAATGGATGAGAGATATGGGGGTGGGGGTAGGGGAGGATGATTATGTATTTGCTTCTATCCGTTCATCCGTGCCTCCAAACTGTGCCTCCGATCTGAACTCCCCTTCATCAGAGTAGGTCAATGAACATATTAGACCATACTCTGTGACATCTTTTCATGTTTCCATCACCCCTGGCTCACCGGCCCGGGTTAAAGGGCACCACTTGGGCCTCAAAATTACCAGTTTTGTGTTTATTGCAGAAATGAACTCTGAAAAAATGCCGAAGAATTTCTTTTTCTTTATAATTTCTTTTTCAAAATGGCCATCAAGTCACACATTATGGTAAAAATTGCCAGTTTTCATTTTGGCAGAAAGGAATCTGGGATGAAAAATGCTGGGGAAAAATCTTTGTTCATTCTTTTTTTTTACCAGATTACACATTTTTGTCAAAAATACAAATTTTCAATTTTTTGGGGAAATATAACCTCATTGCGAAAAATGCTAACAAAATTATTTTTTGAAAATCTCTCAAAATCCCTGCCGAAAATTTCTTTGCTCCAATCGACTTGAAACTTGGTGAACTTCTAGATCCTATATAAAATTCAATTTTGAAGATTGTCAACCCAATAGTTTTCGTCAAATCAGCCTTTCCACACAAAATGTGTCTCCATAGTAAACCTACGGCAATTTCAAGTATGAATCTTTGAACTGTGACTACACCTAGATTTTTTATTGGATCAGCACCAGACATGGTCAGTAGTCATCTTTCATGGTCAAACATCACAGATTTACACTTACTTCAGTAAATGTGTTCTAGTTTGATTTATATTATTAGGTCACCTGGCCTGTGAGCCCAAGTGAGCTTATGCCATGGCGACCGTCCATCCATCAGTCAACCTTTCCTTTAAACAACTTCTCAAGAACCACTAGGCCAATTTCACTTATATTTAGCATCTTTAGGCCATACAGTTTCAAAAATTTTCAAATGAAGCCAATTTGGCCGGTGGCCATCTTGGATTTTGGCCGATTTTTAGCTCACCTGGCCTGAAATGCCAAGTGAGCTTATGCCGTGGCGAGCGTCTGTCCGTATGTCATCCATCCGTCAACTTTTTCTTTAAACGATTTCTTATCAAGAACTGCTGGCCTGATTTCAATTATATTTGGAAGGAAGCATCCCTAGGCCATACAGATTCAAGTACGTTCAAACAAAGCTGATCGGTCAATTTGACCGGTGGCCATCTTGGACTTTGGCCGATTTTTAGAAATATCTTTAAAACTCTTTGAAACCACTTGGGACATCAAGTCAAATATCATCTAGGATATCATCTAGGGGAAGAGCTGAAGCAAGTTTGTTCAAGGGAACCTGATTGGCCAAATAGTTCTATGGCCATCTTGGATGACCTAGTTTTTGCTGAATGGATCTGACTGAAATATCCGAGATATGATTTGGGACTAAGGGTCATTAGAATTTGATCATGGGAAGTTAATACATAATGAAACATTGCCGCTGTGTTCCTGTTACAATTCTGGTCAACTCCTAGCTTAGGCGTCTACTTATAGCGGATGGCCTTTCTAGTTGAAATGCCTATGTTCCAGGTAAGCGATACAGGCCCCTTGCGCCTCTTGTTAAGATTGTTTTTAATATAGTTCAGCGTCAATGGTTTTAAACAAACCAGCATCTCTTGGTACTAAAAGACAGGTGGTCTCTTGAGCAGGTTTGCCTGTAGTCCTCATATAGAAGTCCTATATATGTGTATGCTCTGTCTGATGAGATATGTTGAGTAGAGTGAGGTGGAAAGGTTTATTGTTTTGCTTGCTATTCAGATTACCCCTGATGGTTTCTTCTATATTGGATCTGGCTGTACTAACCTGAAGACTCTAATTATTAATGAGTTTACATCTCTGAATGACAGCAGCATCATGGTGAGTAGTTCATTAGCACATTAATCTTTTAGCCCTCGAATTTGTTCAAGAAAATTAAAATGTCAATTTGCAGACAGTAGAAGACTATTTTTTCAAAATTTACCACTGTAATGACTGGCTCTGTTATCAAGCCAGTCATTTCAGTGGTAAATTAAAAAAAATAGTCTTCTAGTGGTCTGAAAATGGACATTTATCAAGACCACTGCAGAAGCAGTTTTTGGCTGATTTGAGTGTTAAAGGATTAATATCAAGAAAATGATCTGTTATGCATTTACAGGCCAAGAGAAGACAGGTTTTTTTTATTTACCACTGGAATGATTGGCTCAGTAATCTTATGTAAAATTTTAAAGATAGCCTTTTCTTGACCTTTCTTTAAAAACACTGCAGAGGCCTGTTTCGACTGACCTAACCAGTTCTCTTAAATTTTTTTAGTAAAAATGATATAAAATATCTACAAGATCATAAAAAATGTTTGAAATTCAATTGAAATCATTGAACACAATTCTTGAAATTTGTGCTTGAATTTGGTCTTGATACTGTGAACCATGTTTCTTTCACTGCTTTGCAACATTTAACTTGAGAGGTTGATGTTTATTAACGACAGTAATCAGTGCATGATACACTTTGATTGGAATGACCTGAGTATTGAATATAGTACAATTATTGTTTAAGTGAAAGATTGCAATAAAGTGTTATATGTGATTTTCAGAAATTTGCTGAGATTTGTCGGAGAATAACAACCCTATCCCTCCTTGGTTCACCATTAATAACAGATGGATTCTTCAAGAGACTGGCTGAGAATGCTCACTTAGAGACCATTAAACTAGATGGTATGTAGGACCTACTCTTCAGCAAACACCACCACCATCCCAAAAAACCTGCATAAAAGATGTGGTGCTGATGCATATACATGCACATCTTAACTAAGATTGGCCACCAATGTATAACATTTGTATGTATATTGTAGCCAAACCGAGACTCCAGTACATACACACCTTCACATAAATTTTAACCGAGGGTATGAAAAATCATACTGCAAAATTAACGTTTACTATGCTACCCAGGTGTTACATGGCTACAATACAGGTCGGAAATAAGTTAGAATTTCCAAAACAAAACAATTTTGAACACTATATAGGAAATGTTCTGTTGAATATTTTCAACATAACTGTATTGTAAAACATTACTACCCTTAGATTTGCAAAAATAGCTGTCATTTGCCTTGTAAATGAACATTCCTCAAGACCACTACAGATCTGATTCTTGATCGGCTTGAATTTGAAAGGGATAATGGTCAAGAAAATTCAGGGTTTTTTATTAGTTATTGTCTATTTGCAGGCCAGCCAAGAGAAGACTATCTTTGAAAATTTACCACTGGAATGACTGGCTTGGTTACCGAGCCAGGCATTCCAGTGGTAAAATTTCCTAAAATAGCCTTCTCTTGGCCTGCAAATGGACATTCCTCAAGACCATTGCAGAAACCGTTTTGTCAGGCATATGACCATTATAGGGTTAAGTTTACACAAGAGGGGCTAAATGTTTATTCATATTAATTCTTTTATTCATGATGACTTAGGCTAAATTCTCGCCAGTAATGAAGAAACTAAACATCCCTCATCCTCATCATTATCATCGTCATCATCATCATCCACATCATCCTCCTAATCATCATCATCATCATCATCATCATCATCATACTGTCCTACACAAACAGGTTTTACTATATGTAAAGTTCTGTCACATTAAATAAAGAATCTTTGCACAAGATATAAGATGCATGTTGATTTACCCAGCATGCAATGCTACCTAGTGTGCATTGCTACCCAGCATACAATGTCCTGACTCCATAATCGTTGTAAATATGGGACACCATATCTGTTGCGTCTATTGTCTGTACAAGCCAGGATTTCTCAAACAAAAAGTACCTTCTGCACGTGCAACTGGTCATTTGGCCGCCAGCTCTCAAAGCGTAAGCATGTATATAGGGTGTATTCACGACAGTACATTCGACAGTCTGTATTTCAATACTGTTCAGCACAAGTGTGTCAATTTTCAGAAGAAAATACAAGAAAGCTTTTATAGACTTTTGACAATAATTTGTGTGTAAATGTTTGCTATCAATGACAGCAACAGCATTCAGTTAAATTATTACTATAATAATTAGTAGGTAATGCGATTGCACTTGCTACTGATTTCATACAAATTTGAATGAAAATTGTTGCTGCAACAACTTTCAGTCTATATTGTAAAATAATCATCATAAATTTCAGTCCATTCAGTCCATTCACTGGGGATTTGAAGAGCAATGTAAGTTGTTGATTCCTAACGTACCAACAATGTTGTTGAATTGTTAGCCACATGCACACAATCGACTGGCTGTCAATATCTTACTATGTAGGCGGAGTGAGCATAGGCGTATATATGCCCTTTCTTGGCAAGAATGGATGATTAGCAAATGGTGTGTTTGTTTCGTTGACAGACTGTGCATCTATATGAAATGCATTGATCGAACAGAACTGTACACAGGCTAGTTTTGCTAAATACTTTGTTCATGCATGCATATCTTACCTAGCCTTATACTCATTCTACTTAGATAGTATGGACAACAATTATTCATCAAACTTGTTGGTGCCTTAGTAATAAATCTGCAGCGAGTTTCAACTGAAAGCTATGATGATTGTTTTAGAACATTTAGACTGAAAGGTGAATAGCATCAATTTTCAATTACATCTGTATCAAATCTAAGTCGTTATTGCATTACCTACTAATTATTTTGACAATAATTTGACTGAATGCTGTTTCTACTTCGAATAATACTTACCAGATCTACTATTATGATAATGTCTATTATCTAGTCTAGCTCAAAATAAACAATTAAAACTCCGCACTCTCCATGGTCCTGCCCATACTGCATCCGGGAATTACCATAGCCTCCAGCTACTGAGTCAATTCCCAAGAACAGTCTGATTCATCTATTTTGCTCGACTTTACAGTCACATTTTTCTGACTCGTAATTTAGCTTGAATTTTTGCGTTTTGAGTATTCTACGCACGATTTGATCGTTGGCTTTATGGAAGGGAAAGGAAAATCATCACAGGGGCAGGTTGTATCAATCTAGAATTAATACATTCATGCCGTAATGACTGTTTGAAATTTCCTTAAATTGGCACATTGTTTTAAAATGGTAGCCATTGTTGGAGTCGCTCCGTTACCCGTTAACTTTTTAATCTTATCTGGGTACTCAGTTAATCTCTCTTGCGACTCGGTTCCTTCCAAGATGGATGTGCCCGTACCCAAGATGGCGGCGCCCATGATTAACGTTTTGTTTTGGCTTGGCGTGTCTATGCACTCTGTTTTTAAGCCGATCATTAGCTCTCGCTTCACAGGGTGTTTGTAGCGATCGTTCTTATTTTCTTGGCTATTTTAATGTTAGTTAATTACCAAGTCGTGTTTATGAAATTTTCACTCTAAAAATGTTCAAATATTTCCTACCCTAAACCTTGGTTATCATTAATTTGAAAGAAAGTTAATGTTTTTTAAGGAATTTTAAATTACAGTCAAGTAAATTGTGCGTGTTGCTCGTCATCATATTATCATGTGCAGCGTTTTAATTCTTATTCTCTGTTCGCAGAAAGTGAAGGGGCAAGGCAGGGCCCCGCCTGATATGCTTTGCTCGCGCTGTAACCGCTTAGCGGAAGTTCTTGGGATATCACTGTGTTGCCTGCGCGAAGTGCAAAGTTGGAAGCCCTTGCGATGTATGCGCAAAGTGGTCGTCGGAGATGGTGGCGGAATTTGATCGCGATAGGCCTGCATGTTTGGAGAGAATCGCGAGTGACAAGGCGGCCAAAGTGGATCAGGCGTCAGTCAAAGGTCTGGAAGAGCGCCTGAATGAGCAGATGGATTCGGCTTTGGGTGTTTGGGCAGCCCAATTCAAGGCGATGTTTGTGTCCTTTCAGTCCATGGTCTCATTGATGCAGGCTGGTGCAGGATTACCTATCGGTTGTCCGGCTAGTTCTGCGGAGGGACATGCACCTGTCCTTCCTCTTGCTTTGGCTCAAGCGTCGACGGCGGAGGAGGAAGATATCCTCCTGATGGATGACTCTGGCATGCCGGAGCTTTCACAGGTGACAGAATCCGGTACCTCCCATGGGTCACCCATGGGTTTTGTACGGGTTTGTCAACTGGGTTGAGATGTCGACGTTCCGTCTCGCATTTTTCACCAGGATTTCGCTCAGTCCGGACTGGCATCGGAGCCGCTCAGTTTGCCGCTAACCAGCCACTCAGTTTGCACTACTCTTACCCTGTTTGAAGAAGAAAATGGCTGCCATTCATGCCATTACCTCTTCCCTTTAAACTAGGTCAATATATATGCATGTATATTCATTCTAATGCACATAAATAACTGTGATAACTTACTAGTGGGTCAACACTTTATCTTCCTTATGCTACAACCATGTGTAGCATTCAGTCTTCATAGCATTGACTGACAACAGGTTTCTAAATGCATCAATTAAATTATGTCCAATATGACGGATGTATTGCTAGTATACATGATAAAATAATCAACTTTGCTGTCAGAAACTTGTTCAAGAAAGATCTGCTTGCATTGCAGCACAGCAACTTGCTACATGTATCAATCCACTTATTCTACACTAATATATACTTACTAACCACATTGTTCACTTAAACAAGCTTGAGATCAAAATATGTTTACACCAAACTACCTTAACAAGAAAAGCTCAGCTTGTGAGAAACAAAGTCCTTCATGTTAACCAGCCACTCAGTTTGTGAGAAACAAAGTCCTTCATGTTAACCAGCCGCTCAGTTTGTGAGAAACAGAGTCCTTCATGTTAATCAGCCACTCAGTTTTCGAGAAACGGAGTCCTTCATGTTAATCAGCCACTCAGTTTGTGGCAAATCACATACTCTGCTGCAAACCAGCCGCTCAGTTTTAATTGTGCAACCACTTGGCGGCAGGTTAACATCTAGCCGCTAAGCCATGTTAAGTCCTGTCGCCCAGTTTTTCCTTTGCCGCAAATTAGTCACTAACTAGCGGCTAGTTGTCCACAAAGTAAACCTTTTCGTAGGGGAGGGTGAGAAGGAAGATGAAAATGGTAGTCCATTGATGGACGAATCATCTTTTTGCACCGAAGCTGAATGGGTGCAGGTCCTTGGTTGGATGTCTGACCGTCTCAGGTTGACATCGGTTCAGAGATCTCAGCACGATCCGGCGATGGAGCGGATGTCAGAGCATGCGGCTAGCGCTCTGTCGAGTGGCTCTTCGACCATGCCGACTCTTCCCTTGGACATGTTAGAAGTTGCGGCTTACCGTCTGGTTCAGCCGGAATATTCTTTGCTCAAGGCCCCTAAGGGGATAAGGAGTAGGGTCCACTTTCCAGAGCAGGCCTACCATCAGTGTGCTCATGTTCCTTGGCTTTCAGTCGGGGAAAGAGAAGCGCTGAATAGGCCGTTAGCCGTTCTCGACCCTTGGTTTCCCAGGCTAACAAGGATCCCTTCAATAAGTTAACTCTCATTGAGGATGTGGCGAGAGCGGCTATGGCTGCTCTCTTGCACAGATACACCATCCTGCAGGGTATGCTGACCTGTGCGGTGGAAGATGGGGAAGTACCAGAGTTGTCCGGGATGCCATGCGCTTGTCCCAAGATTGCCTGGCTGGGGTGCTCACTAGATCATTGGCGGAGCGGAAGGGAATGGTTCTAGATTGTGTAGAACCAGGACCGGAGATGAGGGCTGCATTATCTTCCGCGCCCTTCATTGGTCCGGGCTTGTTTGGTGTCTATCGTGGCAGAGCAGGAGGTTGCCGGCAAGTTGTGGAAGTCGACGAAGAGGACTCAGCCGCAACAGTCCTACAAGCAGCATCGACATGAGCAGCAGAGGCAGCGCCAATGATGACCCTTCCATCCTTCTGGCCATGATAGCCATTGGGCATCTGGTTGACAGGGACCTGGACATTCGTCTTCATACAAGTCCTCTAATAAGAGGCCGTATGAAGATGATAGGAAGGGTGGCGGCTTGGGTCGCGGTGGCTACCATAAGGATAGCCATAGCGGCAGTCCTGGGCCATCATATTTCAAGAACCCGCGAGGTGGCTGTGGGGGACGGTCCTGACGGGCTTCCAGCGAGACCTATGCCGATGGCGCCAGGAACACAGGGAGTCGTGAATCTTCACCCAAGCGAATTAACATCTTATCGCGCAATATTGACCGCGAGTTGTGTGCAGATTCCTTCCGTCAGAGGCAGACTTCAGCTGTTCTCAAACCAGTGGGAACAGATCATGCAAGATTGTTTAGTCTGTCATTGGCGAAGAAATGGCTATGAACCAGACTGGCTCGATCATCCGTCAATCGTTAGTTCCATTAACATCGACTCCAGTATGGACTCCCGTTCCAAGGGAATCCGATCGTCTAGATGCCATTTGCTCAGAAATCATAGATCTTCAGCAGAAGAATGCGATTTATTTAGTCTGCAATCAGTCCTCCCTGAGCTTCTATTCGATAATTTTCCCCGTTCCGAAACGCACCGGAGGTTGGAGACTGATTCTCAACCTCAAACCGCTGAACAATTTCACCAAAATTTCAGATGGATGCTCTGGCAGCGGTGATGACAGGGCTGAGAAAAGGCATGTGGGCAGTATTGATAGATCTGAAGGATGCATATTTTCATATTCCAATGTCAATTCCTTTTCAGAAATACCTTCGCTTTGCGTTCCAAGACAATGTTTGGGAATTCAATGCGCTTCCTTTCGGTCTGACCACAGCCCTGAGGGTCTTCACCAAAGTGGTTTTTGCCATGACTTCTTACCTTTGCAGGAGAAACATAGCTGTTCATACTTACATAGACGACTGGCTGCTGAAGGCGGGGAATCCAGTCACTGCGCAACAATCTTCAGGTAGTCCTGGCCTTACTAAAGGACCTAGGATGGATTGTGAATCTAGAGAAATCAGAATTGACTCCATCCAAGGAGTCTGTGTATCTGGGAATATTTTTCAATCTCAGGGACGGTGTAGTTTTTCCGGTGGAGAGCAGAGTCAAGAGTTTGATTGCAGTTCTGGAGTCAGTTTTTCTATGAGCCTATCTGATGGCGCGACAATTTCTCAGAATACTGGGTTTACTAGTATCTCTGGGGATGGTGGTTCCTTATGCGGCATTCAGACACAGGCAGATTCAGATGTACTTAATGTCATTCTGTTCTCAGAGAACGGATCCGTTGTCGCTGAGGATTCCAGTAAAAGAACCATTGATATTCCATCTTCAATGGTGGTTATCAGAACAGAATCTCCTGCGAGGTGTTCCTCTACATCCTCCTCAACCGCAGATGTCCATCTTTACAGATGCACCGACGACGGATTGGGGAGCAGTACTGGACAATCTGTCAGTGTCAGGGGAATGGGATCGGACCAATGCGCAGAAACACATAAATGTTCTCGAATTTTTAGCGGTGGCATTAGCACTTCGAAAATTCGAGAACTTAATCTGAGACAAGATTGTCCTAGTAAGGACAGACAACTCAACAGTGGTGTCTTATTTGAACCGCCAAGGTGGGACGAGATCACCAGAGTTGTGCATGATGATATGGAACCTGCTGTGGTGCCAAGAGAGGAATATTATTCTTCGGGCAGCACACATTCCAGGAAGATTGAACATCCTAGCATATGCTCTCAGTTGAAGGACGGTTTGTCATCTGACGGAATGGCAGCTCAACCAGTCGGTAGCGGAGGTTCTTTTCAAACATTGGGGCAAGCCACATGTTGATCTATTTGTGATGAAAGGAAATGCAAAGATACGTGTCACTGATCCCGGACCCGCTAGCGCTAGCGGTAGATGCACTGGCAATAAGTTGGAAGGGAATGTACGCGTATGCATATCCTCAAACAATTCTCATCCCAAAACTTCTGGCAAAAAATAAGAGAGGGCATATGCCAAGTACTACTGATCACCCCTCATTGGCCAGGCCGATCATGGTTTGTGGATCTGCTGGACCTTCTGGTCTGCAATCCAATCCCTCTTCCAGACAGAAGAGATCTGATTTTTCAGAACAAAGGTCTGTATCTCCACGACAGACCGGATATGTTCCAATTGACTGCATGGATGTTATCAAGCAGCGAGCAATTGAGTGGCTTTTCTGAGTAAGCAGCGAAATTTGTCGCTTCAGCCAGAAGTGGGTCAACCACCAAGCCATATAATTATAGAATCAACAAATGTGCAGAGTGGTGTAAGAGAAGAGATATTAATCCCTCTTCTGCATCTGTTCAACACGTAGCAGATTATATCTGTCATTTATACGAGGTTGATAAGCTTGTACCTTCAACCCTAGCAGCATGTAAGTCCGCATTAGCTTCAGTCGTTCCCAGTCTGGCCTTAGTAGGAGTGGAGAACGACACCTTGAATGAAGTTATTAAAGGAATGAACAATTTGCGACCTAGACAGCCAATTCCTATCCCAGTGTGGAATCTATCTCTTGTTCTACAGGTTTTAGGGCATGCTCCCTTTGAACCAATTAGATCTATAGATATTAAACAGTTAACTATTAAGTCAGTTTTCTTGGTTGCAGCAGCATCGGTGAGAAAGAGAAGTGAAATCCATGCGCTTTCTGCCGAACAAGACCGTTTTGTCGTTATGGGTGAAGGTTTAAGACTATTACCATGTCTTTGTCTCCTGGCAAAGAATCAGTCACTTAAATATCCAGGACAGCCGATCAATTTGCCAAGTTTAATTATTCATGCCCCAAACTCTTCTGTTTGGTGTCCTGTCAGATGTCTGAAAATGTATAGGAAACGTACTGAGGAGTGGAGATATGACCCGAAATCTCTGTGGTTATATCTCAAAGCTCCACATCTTCGCGCCTCGAAAGATACCATTTCTCGATGGATAGTCGATGCTATTCAGATGTCGCATAAAATCGCTACAGGAAAGCAGATTGATCGTGCGAATGCCCATCAAGTCCAAGCACTAGCATCATCATCGGCCCTTTATACGGGTGTCTCTTTAGAGGAGGTGATGGCATGCTGAGTCATGATTCACTGATTTCTATCTTTGCGATATCTCCAGCGCCCTAAATCCGGTAGCCGTCGCCAATTTGTCGAATCTTAGCTAAAGCCACGTCCGACCACTCTACGCATACATCGTAGGGCTCCTCCACATGCACTGAGCAATGGTGATGAACATGATCTGTGAACGACCGTGGATTGGGCGGAGCTCCTGTGATCATCAAGAAAGACCAAGCAAATGGTGAGTGTTTGCTTAATTTAAGTGACTAATATTAATTTACTTACAGTCGAATTCCCAGACTGATTAAGTAAAAAGTCTGGTTCAAGAGTATCTTATTCATTGCAACAGACATTAGACTCATTCAAATTTGAAAATATAATCGATAGACTGATAGTTTTTTCAAAATTAGAAGTTGTAGTACCGTAATTCGCTTAATTGAAGCCTAGGCTTCTATTAGGACAAGAGGTGTTTAATTTCCAACCCAACATCTCTGAGAAAGGGGGTGGGCTTATATTAGAGAGTTTTCCCAAAAAGGTTTGCTAAAACTGATACCACGGAAATTCAACGCATTTTCTCCCATAAAAATTCCCATCACCTACGCCTATGTTTAATGTATATCTCAAAACATCACTGGGGAAGTGAAATTATTTGATTTGAGTGCCTAAATATTGCATATCCTTTAATAAAGGTCGTTTATTAAATCAAAATTAATCCACAATTTGATATAAAATGGCGTTGCGAAAACACAAATCACGTGATTCACCTCCAATTGGATAGCGAGTTTAGGCGAAAACTAGGGTAGATCAGCATGTGATCAGTTACACTCGCGTAAATGACCATGTGTTTAAATTACATTGATTTCAATGCAAACACGTGACCTACTCGAGTTACCCTTGCTGATAGGTGGGTAGCCTCGAGTAGGTACTAGAGTACGTACTCCAGCCGTTTAGGCGCTACTCTACTAACTCGAGTAGCTACCCTACTAGGGGAGTAAACTCGGCCAAAGAGTTTATTTTAGAGCGCGTACTCGGATATAAATATTCTGGAATCGGGGACTCAGAACTCGGGAATGTCTATATATTATCACCATGCACGATAGGAACTGAGTATTATACTGATCTGAATAATGGGTAGCCGTTTGATAAACTCCCGTTAGCGTATAATATCTCGCGAGAACATGCTGCTTCCCATCGCAAAAGAGATGCTGGCTCTCCAACTTAAGAAGCCGGCTATATTGTCGTTCGTAATAATTCAATTTGGATCATTTAATGTTGATCGGCATTACAAAATTGATGCACATTTTCTTCCGTGCTTGTTTGGTACATAAATTTGGTCTTAAAATATATTTATAAGGAAGGTATTTAATCACGCCAAGACTGTTTTATGCGCATTTTGACTACAAGAGTGTGGAATAAACTTTTTTATATCTTGAACATACGTGGCATACTATTAGTATTAATCTAATAGGTGGTCGAGATTTACAAATCGAGGCCTGCATTGACTTCTAGAGGGGCCGGAAATGTATCAGGGCAGAGATCGGTCTGAAGTAAACATACCCTGTGTGACACGATTGTTATTATTATTATACACACTATTCTTAAAAATTTGCTCTTAAAAAAAGTTTTCCTATACAATCGGCTGAGTTAGGGGTTGGGCTTCTAATACACAGTTTTGCCGTTTTGAAACTGCTAAGAAATCATTGGAGCTCATATGTCAAAGTTAGTGGGTGGGCTTCTATTAGAGCATAGGCTACAATTAAGCAAAATACGGTCTTAGCTACTTTGCACTCTCCTGGACTGCCCTAGCTGAGACTTGGAGCTGGCAAGGGTCTGGTGGGTGTTGCCTCCCCTAACAGTCCTTTATTTGTGCGGACAAATGAGGCAGGGGGATGGGGGGGGAGTGGAGCATGGTCTAGACCATAGAAGTTTAGTACTATGAGTCAGATGGCGGAACCTAAAGCGTATGCTGGGGTTCTAGTCTCTTCACAAGCTTCTCTGTCGGATGGTAGATGAGAGCGTTTCGAGCCTTACCTCCTCCCACCAGAGTTTCTTGGCTGTTAAAATCTGGAGTTTATCATAGTAGTACATCTGGTAAGTATTATTTGAAGTAGAATAAAAAAAGCATCTGCTTTTGTTTCTACGAGAATTGTTAATACTTACCAGATGTACCATGGCCCACCTCAGCCACCCCGCTGAGGTGAGGCTGAGCTGCTTTCGCTGTTTGTCAAGACAAATATAAGACAAATCTAACTGTTGTTGGGAATTGACTCAGTACCTGGAGGCTATGGCAATTCCCGGACACAGTATGGGCAGGACCATGGAGAGTGTGGAGGTTTAATTGTTTATTTTGAGCTAGACTAGATAATAGACATTATCATTAGTACATCAATTCTCGTAGAAAAGCGAATGCTTTTTTTATGCTGTCATCGATAGCAACAACTTTCATGCAAATTATTTTCAAAGTATATAAAAGCTATCTCGTATTTTCTGCTGGAAGTAGACAAACTTGTGATGGACAGTACTGAAATACAGGCTGTCTGAAATTTACTGCTGTGAATATGTCTTATGTGCATGCGCTTCCAGAGCTGACTGACAAAGGACCATTTGCACGTGCAGTCCATGTCGTTTTCTTTGAGAAATTCTGACCTATACAGACAACAGACTAAACGAATATGGCATCTAATAGTTACAGCGATTATCGAGTCAGGGCATTGCATGCTGGGAAGCATTGTCCACTGGGTAGCATTGCATGCTGGGTAAATTGAAGAGAGATCAACAGGCATCTCATATCTCGTGTAATGGTTTATATTTAATTGTATGCGAAAATTTTAACCCATTCATGCTGAAGTCATCCATAACCACCCTCTGCAGTGGCCTTGAGGAATGTTCATTTCTAGGTTCAGAGAAGACTTTGAAAATTTACCACTGGGATGACTGGCTCGGTTATCGAGCCAGTCATCCCAGTGGTAAATTTTCAAATATACTCTTCTATTGGCATGCATATGGATATTCAATAAGCATATATTTTGATTTTCCTTATCAAATTTAGCATTTAAAGGTTTAATATATATGCAATGTGTATATTGTTAATAGGACAATCTTTGCTGTTCTGTTATCAGGTAATCACCGTATCTCTGATTTAAGTCTCAAGCAGATGGGTCGCTTTTGTGAAGGTTTGACCCATGTGTATCTGAGTGATTGTCAGAGGCTGACGGACCTCTCATTGAAAGCTCTAGCTCCCTGTAAGAACCTGAGAGTGCTCAATGTTGCAGATTGTGTCAGGTAGGTAAGTCGGGTCAAGATGGCATTATGCATTATGTAGCAAGCGATAGTCAAGAAGATTATGTAGGCCATTTGTGTCTCACCTGAAAATCAGAAAGCGAGACATATGAATCACTTCTGACGATGGACGGATCAACAATAATAAGTTTATAGCAAAACTCTTTAGCTTATATTTCGGGATTGCTCAATCCTATTGCAACTAAACTTCTCTATGTGGTTACCTATACTGCTAGGAAGCAGCTTGATGATAAGGAGGTCAAAGGTCAAGGTCATTGTGACCTTGATACAAAACTTTTCAACGTTAAGTTTTTGCATTTAGCAAATTATCAGGTTATATTTTGGGATTGCTTAACACTAATGGAACACAACTGGGGTAGATGGTTACCTATACTGGTCAAGAGGATGCAAGATGGTGACATGGAGGTCACCAGGCCAAAGGTCAAGGTCATTTTGACCTTGCTATTTCACCTCTCCTTTTTCAACTAAGTTTTTCCATTTAGCAAATTATTTATATTTATATTTCAGAATTACGTAAGACTACCAGAACTAATCTTGGCCACATGGTTCCCTATGCAATAAGTGATATTGCTGATAGTGATATCACTAGGTCTGTGGTCAAGGTCATGGTAGCCTTGATATTTGACCTCTACCCTGTCTGTATTTCCAATGTTAAGGTTTTTTTGTTAGCCTATGTTTTATGATTGCTTGATCATACTAGAACCAAACTTGGGCACATAGTTTAATCATATATGATGCCGAGGTAGCATGATGCTAGTCAGCTCATTAGGTCAAAGCACAATATTTGACATTTGCTTTTTCAACGTTAAGTTTTTCCATTTATCAAATCATTTCTGTTTCAGAATTGGTTAATCATTGGAACTAGACTTGAATACATGGTTACCTACAATGTTAGGAAGCGGCATTTTCACTTCAAGAGTATACTTACCTCCCTAATACTTTTGATATTGCTAAATATTGGCTTTCACTCAATAAACACTCAGATTTAAAACAGTTAGGTGCCCCTACTGGGCAGGGAGTCAGAGCGTAGTCTGGCGGATGCCAGCCCCACCACCGCGCATGCGCAGACTAGCACTTCCTCTTTGCTAGATTATTGGCAAAGAGAACACACATGTCTTTTTCTGTCATAAGCTTTTCTACTCTTAAACTGTTTTATTAGTGTTATTTTGGAGTGTTAGTGTCTGATTTAGATGGCGGGAGGATACACTTCGCCACGGAAGGACTTAGGACCTTTAAATCAGGTGACTTCTAGTAAAATTAGCGAGTTTTCTTCCCGGTGTATTGTGTTTCCGGGACTCGCGTTTACCGTGATAAGCGCCTTGGTTAGTTGGTTTATGTCAACTCGGTGCTACCTAGGACTAATTTCTCTTTCTGTTTATGTCCACAGGTCTGTATGACGCTAGGTGGTGACTTCACAGCAGCAGAGAGTTAGTTTTCTCTCCACCATGGTTCCATTTCCTACTAACACTGTTAGGTTATCTAACCAAATGAAAAATATGTCCAGTGAGTTGGAGGCCTAGTATAAAGGTCTTCTCACTTTGCCCTCTTGATCCAATTCCTTCCCCATGAGGTGGAGAGAGTTAAGAGGCGTGCAGATGGTGGAGTTCTCCGGTTCGTCACGTTGGATGGTTTGTCTATACAAAGTGTCAGGTATCTAGTTATTGATAATGTGGTGATGTTAATTATTGTAAACAAACAAAGGGAGATAATTAACATTTTTGCCAGAAAAGAGTTATCTATATGTATCTGATGGTTGTGTAGTCGACTTATCCATTCAGCATACAATTCGTCCTTGCACTTGGATGTTTTGTTGGGATCGAATTTTTTCCCTGTCACGGGATTAATGACGTCATAATCAGCCTGGCTATGTATTTATCAGCGATTTAAGCGCTATGCTGGTTTCTGATGTATTTTGATCTTTATGATCATTTCCTTCTCTTTGAGTTGGATTGAGTTTCTAAGCTTAACTAGTTGCTCATACTCCTTGTCCTTTGCCCTGTTTCAGGGACCGAGTTGCGCGTCCTGTGGTCGTTTTATTCTTGAAAAGTTCTGGCCGCATCTGTGCTATCAATGTAGCCCTTGTGGTCCATTGGTTAATTGTGACATATGTAAGCACTGGGGGGGCGAGTTAATGTCCGAATTCTTGTGCTGCTTACAGGCGACGGACAAGGTGGTAGAGGAGGAGAAGAAGAAGAAGCGGAAACGAGAGGTTGTAAGTAGGAAGGGTAAGGGGAAGGTCTCGTCCGCGGTGGATATGGAGGCCTTCCGGACCGAGATGTTGGGAGAGATGAAGAGGGCAGTAAAGGATTTGGTTCCAGGGTTGCTTCGTGGCATGCTTCCTGGACCAAATCCTTTACTGTCCTCATCATCGGCTTCGGAGCAGGTAATCCCCGCCTCTGGATCGATTTTCCTTAGTCCGCTTCCGTTGTTCGACGATTCAGAGGTGGCCCCATTAGAGGGGGCGTTCCACGGCCCTGGCAGCAGGCTTATTGCCGCGCCGATAGGGGACCGTGGACGGTTGTCGCTGGAACCCGCGGGCTGCTTATCAGTCCAGGGGTATCCGCACGCCGCGGTGGCCAGTACCTCCTATGGCACCGTTCCTGGTCAGCCCGGGTTAGCTCTCTTTGCTGACCCGGGGTCTAATCTTTCTGACCAGGGTAATGAGGATTACCTGCTAGGGTCGCCGTCTGACGACGTGGACATGGATGAAGACGTTTGTGCACCCCTCGCAGGGAATACAGGCGCCTTATTCCACGGTTTTACTCACCCTGGAGTAAAGTCCGCGGCTCAGGTGGTGGCCCAGGGCGCTGCTGATGGCCAGCGATACCGCATACCTCGGCTTGCCGAGGGTGTTGCTGGTGCTGGCCGGGCCCGTGGTGAGACTATATATACCCCGCGCTCTGCCACGGTGCCTGCTCCTGGTCAAACCAGTGATATTCTCATGCCGGTGCTGTCAGGCCCGCGTGTTTTCCCTGGCTTGCCAGGTGTATCAGCATACCCGCCGTCAAGCTCTACTGCCTGCGCTCAGGAGGAAGACGAAGGACCCCGTCTTGTAGAGCGCTCGCAGTTAGCCACGGAGGAGGATTGGTATGACGCTTGCCAGTGGTTGGTGAGCGTTAGGCCTGATCTGCCCGTGGAGCAGTCGGCTAGCCAGCGTGTTCACACGCCGTGGTTAGCTGGGAAACCGACTGCTAACGCTATGCCTTCTCTGCCGCTGGCGGAGCATGTCGTTGACATGTTCAAGGCGGCGGAGTCGTCCATTAAGTCGAGTGGACGTCTCGCGAAGGCCCCTCGCGAGGTGGCCAGGCGTTGTCGCATCGTGCCCCTGGATTACCAGCGGTACGGTGTGGTGCCCAAGCCCAGCGTGGATGACCGCGCGGCTTTGGGTGAGGATGCGCGGCCAGGCTCCCGTTCTGACACGGGTGTCCTGTGCGCGAACGCGTTGCGTTCGGCGAATACCGCGTTGCGTGATGCGGAGGAGAGTGGGAGGGCTTCGATTGCCGCTCTGTCCCACGTCTCCCAGCTGTTACAGGGGGTAGTAACGGCATCCGCATCGCGCCAGCCAAGTCCGGTCACTGTCCAGCGAACCATCCAGGATGGTATTAACCTGGCGCTGGACTGTATGACTCGGGCGGTGACCAGGAGTGTCAGGGCAAGACGCACGTTTGCCCTGGACAATCTGTGCCCGTCTCAGGACCTGTACAATAGGCTACTGCGTACGCCTATGACGGGCCCTGGTCTTTTTGGAGGTGAGGGATGTCGCCACCTCCAAGAGACGGTCACCCTGGTGAATAACCAGAGGGCGCTGCGCGAGCAGTTTGATGTGCTGCGTCGTGCTAACGCTCGCGCCGCGGCCCCGCCGTGTCGTCCCCTGCAGGCTCGAGGTGGTGCTGGCCAGGTCAGTGGCCAGCCACCGTCGCAGCGTCGGCCTCGGCCGCGTGCGATTCGGCCAGCAGCGAGGGGGGCGCAGGTTCCTCAGGCGCCGTCAGCCAGGCAGCCGCCCGCGCACCGAGGTGCGCGCGGGGCGGGGCGGGGCGCGCGAGGATCTGGGCGTGGTTATCGGTCCTGACAGGACGCTTACCGCGGTAAGAACCACTCCGGTGTGTATGGCGACGGAGACAGTGCCGCTCTTGCATGCCTCGTGTCCACCGCGGTCCCTAGGTGGGCCGGTGGGAGGCCGGCTAGCCGGCCACATGCAAGAGTGGGAACGGTTAACTCAGGACCGTTTAGTCTTGCGATGGCTTTCCGTCGGGTATCATCCAGAGTGGGTGACAGGCCCGCCGTCTCGACTGTCTCTGGTGCCAGTCTGGACTCCCGTTCCGAGAGATCCAGAGCAAAGGTTGTGTATCGAGGAGGAGATAAATTCCCTCGTACAAAAAGGAGCTATTCAGCCGGCACAAAGGTGTCCGGGCTTCTATTCAACCCTGTTCTTAGTAACAAAACGCACCGGAGGGTGGAGACCGATTCTCAACCTCAAGCCACTGAACAAGTTCATCGAGACGCCCAGTTTCAAGATGGAAACGGTGCGCTCGGTGTTGGCGGGGTTGGAGAGGGGGATGTGGACGGCGTTGATAGATTTGAAGGACGCTTATTTCCACATCCCCATCCACGGGAGTTTCTGTCGCTTCCTGAGATTTGCATTCCAGGGCAGACAGTGGGAATTCAGGGTGTTGCCCTTCGGAATTTCCACGGCTCCTCGGGTTTTCACCCGTGTGGTTCTTGCGATCACAGCATACCTCCGCAGGAGAAGCATAGCAGTCCACACGTACATAGATGACTGGCTGTTGAAAGCGCACACCCGGGAAAGTTTGTCCGCCAATCTGGAGATTGTTTTGAAAATTCTCACAGACTTGGGCTGGATAATCAATTTCCCAAAATCAGAGCTGACTCCATCCCAGAAGTTTGTTTACCTGGGGATGTTCTTCGATCTAGAGACGGGATATGTTTATCCTACTCAGGAGAGAGTTCAAAAACTCATCTCGTTGATTCAGTCAGTGTGCGACAGTCGTCATGTCCTGGCACGGGTTTACTTGAGAATGCTGGGGTTGATGGTTTCGTTGGAACCAGTCATTCCTCAGGCTGCCTTACGCAGGCGGCCGATCCAGTTGTTTCTCATGACACAATGGACCCAGAGTACAGGTTCGCTGGACTCGAATGTGTCAGTGTTGGCGCCTCTGATTCACCACCTGCAATGGTGGTTGAATACAGAGAATCTCTTGCCGGGGGTTTTGCTAACCCCTCCCCACCCTCAGGTGACTGTGTATACAGATGCATCGATGGAGGGCTGGGGAGCTTGCCTGGAAGAATCCACGATATCAGGGCTTTGGAATCTGGAACAGTCAAAGGAACATATAAATCTACTGGAGCTAAGAGCAGTAGTCCTGGGCCTGGAACATTTCTTACAGAAAGTTCAGGGCAAGATTGTTCTTATTCGTTCAGACAACTCAACAGTTGTGACTTACATAAACCGCCAGGGCGGAAGGAAGTCGCCCAGTCTCTGTATGATGACATGGAAACTGCTTTGTTGGTGTCTGGATCACCAGATTACCTTGAAAGCAGTTCATATTCCGGGAAGGTTAAACCTGCTAGCAGACTCATTGAGCCGAAGGATGAGTGTTTTACCCACGGAATGGCAACTAAATCAATGTGTGGCGGATCGTCTGTTCGACCATTGGGGGAAACCCAACATCGATTTGTTCGCAACGAAGGAGAATGCGAAGATGACGACGTACGTCTCTCCGATTCCGGATCCAAGCGCTTTCGCAACAGATGCGTTAGCTATCAGCTGGGGGAGAATGTATGCATACGCATTCCCTCCAGCAATCCTGATTCCAAAAATTCTTCAGAAAATCAGACAAGAGGAATGCCAAGTGCTTCTGATCGCCCCGGATTGGCCAAGCCGATCATGGTATACGGATCTGCTGGACCTTCTGGTCTGCAATCCGGTTCCTCTGCCTCTGATGGACGATATTATCTTCCAGGGCAAGGCCCTTCACAACAATCCGTCAATGTTCAGATTGACTGCGTGGATGTTGTCAAGGAATCTAGAATTAAGGAGGGCTTTTCTGAGCAAGCAGCCATGTTTATGGCCAAAGCCAGGAGGGGGTCAACCTCCAGAGCATATAATTATAAAATCAACAGATTTGCAGAATGGTGCTCAAAAAGATGTATTGATCCAATGGATTCATCTATTCAAGTAGTAGCTGATTTCCTCTGTCACCTCTATGATGCCTATAGCCTCAAGCCTAACTCTATTGCTGGTTATAAGTCAGCATTAATGTCTGTTATTCCTTGCTTGGCTAAGAGGGGAAGTGATGAAGTAAATACATTGAATGTATTAATTAAAGGCATGGGCAATCTAAGACCAAGGAATCCACCTGTGATTCCGTCTTGGAGTTTATCGCTAGTGCTTCAAGTACTAGGTGATAAGCCTTTTGAACCACTTAGTTCCATTTCTATGAAACTATTAACACTGAAGACTGTGTTTTTAATTGCTGCGGCCTCGGCTAGGCGTAGGAGTGAAATTCATGCCTTATCAGCCGAGGATGACCGTTTTGTGGTTTCAGGGGAAGGCCTTAAGCTGCTACCTAGGATTAATTTCTTGGCTAAAAATCAGTCGTTGAAATATCCAGGTCAACCTATTATTTTGCCTGCTTTAACTAGATATGATCCTAATTCTAAAGCATGGTGTCCCGTCTGGGCGCTGCGCCGGTACAAACAACGTACGGCGGCATGGCGCACCGACCAGTCAGCGTTATGGTTGTCATATATTGAACCCCATGGGAGGGCTTCTAAGGACACCATTTCCAGGTGGATTGTGGAATGCATTCAGTTTTGCCATAAATCCGCTACCGGGAAGCAGGTTGACGTGGCCAAGGCTCACAGTGTCCGCGGCGTAGTGACATCCACGGCCCTATTTAATGGGGTCCCGGTGGATGATATTATGTCGGTGGCTCAGTGGCACTGTGAGTCAAGTTTTACAGACCATTATCTCCGTGACACCTCTAATCCTCTCGCCTTGTCGGTTTTGAAAAAATAAATCGGTTTATATTTTTTGAGGAGGTTTTTCCTCATTACTTATATATTTCACAATTAATTTATGGAAACACCCACTTTTTGGGCCTGCATCAGTCTTTGCCAAGGGGAAGATGATGTCAGCAGCCATTTTCAACAAGGTCAGTCTTGTTCATGTGTTGTCCGTTGTTGATTGTATTGTCACGATTACCCGTTATTAATATGGTGATGGTTTGTGTATTTGTGTGGTTCATTGTTGAGAGTTACGAAAATGGAGTTTTTTCGTCTCTGTCCTGTAGTACATGGCACTTGTACGTAGAGAGCGTATAGGACATTGAGGTCAGTCGACTCTTCCTCCCAGGAAGGAGGGGGGGGAGCGCATATGACATTCGGTCATCTCTCATACATCGGTGGTGTTATCCGATGGTTAGTCAAATCCTGACTGTTTTTTCTTACAGTTTCAGAAGTTTAAGTGCCTTAAACGCAGAAAAGCGTATAGGGATGAGCTGGTCTTTTGACCTCGCCTCCCTCCCGCCAGATTCACTTTCGAATTCTGGCAATATCAAAAGTATTAGGGAGGTAAGTATACTCTTGAAGTGAAATAAACGAAATCTAGGATTTCTTTTTTCACGAGAGAGTTGATACTTACCTCCCTAGATACGGACCCGGCCTCTCCACCCCACAGAGGCTCGGTCTTCAGGCTCTTAATAGTTGCATGTGTGTCAGCCAATAATCTAGTCAGAGGAAGTGCTAGTCTGCGCATGCGCGGTGGTGGGGCTGGCATCCGCCAGACTACGCTCTGACTCCCTGCCCAGTAGGGGCACCTAACTGTTTTAAATCTGAGTGTTTATTGAGTGAAAGCCAATATTTAGCAATATCAAAAGTATTAGGGAGGTAAGTATCAACTCTCTCGTGAAAAAAGAAATCCTAGATTTCGTTTAGATAACATTGAGGTCACAGGGTCAATGTTCCGGTTCACTATAACAAACCAGAGACAGGTGAGACATTTAGTTTTGTGGAATTCTTATTTTAACACAGCATTCCATAAGGCGTTGTCCTATAATATTTTGCTGGATTTTGCTAATTTCTGGTTTTCATTACAGGATCAGTGACACCGGAGTACGGTATCTAGCGGAAGGTGCGTGTGGTCCTTCCCTTCGAGAGTTGAACTTGACAAACTGTGTCCGTGTTGGTGATATGGCTATGGTTAACATACACAAACGGTGAGATTACCTCTTTAATGGTCATATGGGCTAAAACTGGCCTCTGCTATGGTCTTGTAGAATGTCCATTTACAGGCCAAGAGAATACAATCTTTGAAAATTTACTACTGAAATGACTGGCTTGATAACCGAGCCAGTTAGTCCAGTGACAAAGTTTCGCTTGGCCTGTAAATGGACATTGAATGAGAAAATATTTAAAAAAATTTGTCCAAATTTGACCACTAACGTGGTGAACATTTAATGGTCAAGCTTTGAAATAAGTAGTAAAATGGCCACCTGTCTTAAGGAACCACCTGTCTTAAGGAACCACCTGCCTTTTGGAGTCAATAAGCATATCCTATGTAACAGGTCTCATGTAATTCAGCAGGTCACGTGCATCAGGTTTTAATATAGTTAAAATTTGATTGCTCAGACTGGTCCATCAGAAAAAATCAGGAAGGATAGTATAAAATTTAATTTCACAAAAATTACATATCTACCGTTATTGCTCCCTGCAATTGTGATGATGATACCTTGTAATTAGGCATTGTACATCTGTCCCTCTAAGCATCCGTATACATTCAATTCTGGAACCATTCATGTGTGGGATGGAATGATCAATTACATCACGAGTTAGCTGATGTCATGATTAATATGATGTATTAAGCTCCATCACAAAGATCGAAAAGTCTGTCACTAGTGTATGAATTGTATGTATGTGATGAATTTACAATTTAATAAACAGTCTGTTGAATATTTTGCAAGTAATTTGACAGGAAGCTGTTGCTGCCATAGCTGGCAACAGTCCCCAGTAATCTTACTTGCAAAATGTTTAACCGATAGCCTGTATAATTACCTTGAAATTTAGATTCTGGAAGTTGATGTTTCAAAACTTCACATCTATGCCAACACAAGTAAACAGTGGTCGAGTTTACATACAGATGGACGAGTCATAGCTAGAAATGGATTACTTTATGCCTGCATGAATTAGTGCAAAACTTCATATGTCAATGATTCATGAAAAACTTTTGGGATTTTGGGATTGTGTTTCAGTGCAAACTGTTAAAAGAGTCATTTAACATTGAACAAAAAAATCTTTAAAAAGTCTGATTTCTTGAATATAATTCTAGAGGGCCTTGTGGATTCGCTTCAAAATTGGTACATGGATGCATCCTGGTGTACTCAATTGGGGTTGTATTCATCCACATACCCTGCCCCCCCCCCCTTATAAAAGTTTTTCTCAATATAACATTAAATTGTGCCCTGTAGGTGGGGCTTAGAATACACCTTCTGTATCCTCTGCGTGTCGTAAGAGGGGACTAAAGGAGGTAAGGGTGAGGTAACCCTAACAGAAACCATGAGTGCTGAAGACGGAGGTTCCAGGCCGCACGGCGCACTCTAATAAACCATGGATCCACGCACCTAGCGCTTATGATCATGTCGATAGTCATTTACAGGACAAACGACAAGAAGAAGAAGACATTAAATTGTCTGCCTTGTGGGACAAGTGACCAACACTGGTATTCTATTACAATTTAATGATCATGAGAACATACTGTATGATCAAGCATGTTTTCATAATATCTACTCTTCATTGCTTATGTAGCCTGACATCAAACTCGAAGCAGATAATACTTATGACATCAGAATCAAAATTCCAAGAGCAGTTATAATTGTAAAATAAGATTAGTGTGGCATTATTTTGATTAGGTTATATTATGTCATCTTATATTAAACACAGTATACATTAATTATGAGTTTACCCCTATAAACCTTAATGACAGGAAAAGATAAATTTTTTATGATATAAAAAGTATTCCTTCCAGTCAAATTAGTTTCAAAATATTCAACATCTATTCTGTATAGTTAATGTTAAAATTGAGAAACACAATTTTCACATGTTAATATGGAGTGAGACCTACTCCAGAAGCCACATATGCTGCTGTTCTGTAACTATTTAATGGTCAAGTTGGTCAGGAAAATTGAAATTATTGCTTAGTGATGTCCGTTTGCAGGCCAACAGAAGCCTATTTTTTAAAGTTTACAACTGAAATGACTGGTTCTGTTAGCTAGCCAGTCATTTCAGTGGTAAAATTATTTTAAATAGTCATCTCTTCACCTGCAAATGGACATTTCTCAAGACCACTGCAAAGTCAAATCATAAAGAGTGGCCATCATTTATCCCCATATGGCATTTGCATACACTGACTTATACTGAAATTGACTGTGACCAGTGTCCAGTGCACCTCAGTGTGGAGCCATTTACAGATTCTTTGCTTGTTCTTTTCTGTCCTTGTATAGGTGCGTAAACATGGCGTACCTGAGCCTGTGTTTCTGTGAAAATACCAGTGAGGCGGGTATTGAACTTCTTGGACAAATCAGTACACTTATTTCACTGGATATCTCAGGATGCAACTGTGGAGACTCAGTGAGTATGACTGTATTACAGGGTGGATCAATATTTTCATTTTAGTGTTTGGGGGAGTGTCTCGGAGGGGACTCTTCCAATAGGGAAAATTAGATGCACTGATATGCAATTTCCTGCATTCTCAGTAATAAACAACACCATTATTAGTTGTAAATGAAAATTGTGAAACTGATAACAATTCTCCATTTTGTTCTGCGCTTGGATCGTCCTCCGTTTGATAAAATGCCTATATAAAATGTGGCATGAAAATATGACAATGAGGCGTCGTGGTGACAAACCAGCCCCTTCCCCCCCCCCCCTATGGATCCGCTACTTGTGTATTATGAATAAGGAAATACTCTCGCTATTCACATGAATAGCTATGGATAGAATTTATCATCTGTAAACAAGCCATGGTACTTTCAAATTTCTATCATGCCAGCAAAGAAACAGGCCCAGATTTTCATAGCTAATATAAAATGTCTCATTCTATGAAAGCTGCCATAATGTAATTTTCAGCTAATCAGAAAGCCCTCAGTACTTATTCCACACCCACACACGCACGCACGCACGCACGCACGCACACACGCACGCACGCACACTGAATCCATTTTAGCAGTCTGTTTAGAGAAGCAACCATACAGGTACACTGTTGACTATTTCAAGACTAATTTAACCCATTATCCCTCTCAAACCAGAAAAGACAAATTCTTTATGGTGTGTTTTGAAGCTAATTAGCATAGGAGCTGTTGTACTTATGGCAACACATGGCACAAATGTGTGAGTCAGTCAAATTAGTTTCAAAATATTCATCAGCTGTCCTTTATATTTGTCTTGAAATTGAGACACTAAAGTTTCAAGTTTTAAAAAGTTCAAGGAAACAGAAACCTTCAAAATATCTTTATATAAATGTTACTGATTATAATACACGGATTGGTGAAAACAGAGTAGATAATTTTCAGTGTTTCATTTTACAGGGACTAGAGGCACTTGGAAGTGGTGATCACATACGAGACTTAATAGTCAATGAATGTTTTATGATATCTGACTTAGGAGTGCAGAAATTTGCCCAGCAGTGTAAGAGTATTGAGCGACTTGACTTTTCACATTGTACGGTAAGGAAGACTCAGTATAATCACATGCAAGTATTTCTATTGAATTGACTTGTTTTTTAGATCAGCTATGTGAGATTATACAATCGCGATTTGTCTGTCTGTCATCTGACGACTGTCGTCTGTCAACAATTGTGGCACGTTTCACCATTTGTTAATGGATTAAAACCAAATTTGGCAGATATGTTCCTTTTGGCAATATCTATTTGGCCTATGATGATGAAGAAACCACGCCCACAAAAAGCAGAGTTATGGCTCTTGCTGTATTTTCAAAGTATAAGCCTTAGGAAAAAATATGTTTGTGGCACGTTTCGCCATTTGTTGATGGATTAAAACCAAATTTGGCAGATATGTTCCTTTTGGCAATATCTATTTGGCCTATGATGATGAAGAAACCACGCCCACAAAAAGCAGAGTTATGGCTCTTGCTGTATTTTCAAAGTATAAGCCTTAGGAAAAAATATGTTTGTGGCACGTTTCGCCATTTGTTGATGGATTAAAACCAAATTTGGCAGATATGTTCCTTTTGGCACTATCTATTTGTGCTGTAAGGATGAAGTGGCCATACCCTTAAACAAGGGCCAGAACACTGGTTCATTAATGCGTTTTTCAATATTGAAGCCTATGGGGAAAATAAGTTTGTGACACGTTTCATCATTTATCGATGGATTAAAACCCAATTCGATAGATATGTTCCTTTAGGCAATATGTTTTCACTTCAAGAGTATACTTACCTCCCTAATACTTTTGATATTGCTAAATATTGGCTTTCACTCAATAAACACTCAGATTAAAACAGTTAGGTGCCCCTACTGGGCAGGGAGTCAGAGCGTAGTCTGGCGGATGCCAGCCCCACCACCGCGCATGCGCAGACTAGCACTTCCTCTTTGCTAGATTATTGGCAAAGAGATCACACATGTTTTTTTGTTCAATAGCTTTTTCGCTCTCTTAAACTGTTTAAGTGGTGTTTGTTTGGAGTGTTAGTCACTTTTTTGGATGGCGGATAGGAATACGTCGCCACAGGAGGACGGAGGACCTTTAAATCAGGTGACTTCTAGTAAAATTAGCGAGTTTTCTTCCCGGTGTATTGTGTTTCCGGGACTCGCGTTTACCGTGATAAGCGCCTTAGTTAGTTGGTTTAGGTCAACTCGGTGCTACCTAGGACTAATTTCTCTTTCTGTTTCTGTCCACAGGTCTGTATGACGCTAGGTTGTGACGTCACAGTACCAGAGAATTAGTATTCTCTCCACCATGGTTCCATTTCCTACTAACACTGTTAGGTTATCTAACCAAATGAAAAATTATGCCCAGTGAGTTGGAGGCCTGGTATAAAGGTCTTCTCACTTTGCCCTCTTGTTCCAATTCCTTCCCCATGAGGTGGAGAGAGTTAAGAGGCGTGCTGATGGTGGAGTTTCCGGTTCGTCACGTTGGATGGTTTGTCTATACAAAGTGTCAGGTATCTAGTTATTGATAATGTGGTGATGTTAATTATTGTAAACAATCAAAGGGAGATAATTAACATTTTTGCCAGTAAAGAGTTATCTATATGTATCTGATGGTTGTGTAGTCAACTTATCCATTCAGCATACAATTCGTCTTTGCACTTGGATGTTTTGTTGGGATCGAATTTTTCCTGTCACGGGATTAATGACGTCATAATCAGCTGGCTATGTATTTATTAGCAATTCAAGCGCTAGGCTGGTTTTTGATGTATATTGATCTTTATGATCGTTTTCCTTCTCCTTGAGTTGGATTGAGTTTCTAAGCTTAACTAGTTGCTCATACTCCTTGTCCTTTGCCCTGTTTCAGGGACCGGGTTGCGCGTCCTGTGGACGTTTTATGCATGTGAAGTTCTGGCCGCATCTGTGTTATCGATGTAGCCCTTGTGGTCCATTGATTAATTGTGACATATGTAAGCACTGGGGGGGCGAGTTAATGTCCGAATTCTTGTGCTGCTTACAGGCGACGGACAAGGTGGTAGTGGAGGAGAAGAAGAAGAAGCGGAAACGAGAGGTTGTAAGTAAGAAGGGTAAGGGGAAGGTCTCGTCCGCGGTGGATATGGAGACCTTCCGGACCGAGATGTTGGGAGAGATGAAGAGGACAATAAAAGATTTGGTTCCAGGGTTGCTTCGTGGCATGCTTCCTGGACCAGATCCTTTATTGTCCTCATCATCGGCTTCGGAGCAGGTAATCCCCGCCTCTGGATCGATTTTCCTTAGTCCGCTTCCGTTGTCCGACGATTCAGAGGTGGCCCCATTAGAGGGGGCGTTCCACGGCCCTGGCAGCAGGCTTATTGCCGCGCCGATGGGGGACCGTGGACGGTTGTCGCTGGAACCCGCTGGCTGCTTATCAGTCCAGGGGTATCCGCACGCCGCGGTGGCCAGTACCTCCTATGGCACCGTTCCTGGTCAGCCCGGGTTAGCTCTCTTTGCTGACCCGGGGTCTAATCTTTCTGACCAGGGTGATGAGGATTACCTGCTAGGGTCGCCGTCTGACGACGCGGACATGGATGAAGACGTTTGTGCACCCCTCGCGGGGAATACAGGCGCTTTTTTCCACGGTATTACTCACCCTGGAGTAAGGTCCGCGGTTCAGGTGGTGGCCCAGGGCGCTGCTGATGGCCAGCGGTACCGCATACCTCGGCTTGCCGAGAGTGTAGCTGGTGCTGGCCGGGCCCGTGGTAGGGCTATATATACCCCGCGCTCTACCGCGGTGCCTGCTCCTGGTCAAACCAGTGATATTCTCATGCCGGTGCTGTCAGGCCCGCATGTTTTCCCTGGCTTGCCAGGTGTATCAGCGTACCCGCCGTCAAGCTCTACTGCTTGCGCTCAGGAGGAAGACGAAGGACCCCGTCTTGTAGAGCGCTCGCAGTTAGCCACGGAGGAGGATTGGTATGACGCTTGCCAGTGGTTGGTGAGCGTTAGGCCTGATCTGCCCGTGGAGCAGTTGGCTAGCCACCGTGTTCACACGCCGTGGTTAGCTGGGAAACCAACTGCTAACGCTATGCCTTCTCTGCCGCTGGCGGAGCATGTCGTTGACATGTTCAAGGCGGCGGAGGCGTCCATTAACACGAGTGGACGTCTCGCGAAGGCCCCTCGCGAGGTGGCCAGGCGTTGTCGCATCGTGCCCCTGGACTACCAGCGGTACGGTGTGGTACCCAAGCCCAGCGTGGATGACCGCGCGGCTTTGGGTGAGGATACGCGGCCAGGATCCCGTTCTGACGCGGGGGTCTTGTGCGCGAACGCGTTGCGTTCGGCGAATACCGCGTTGCGTGATGCGGAGGAGAGTGGGAGGGCTTCGATTGCCGCTCTGTCCCACGTCTCCCAGCTGTTACAGGGGGTAGTAACGGCATCCGCGTCGCGCCAGCCAGGCCCGCTCGTGGTCCAGCGAACCATCCAGGATGGTATTAACCTGGCGCTGGACTGTATGACGCGGGCGGTGACCAGGAGTGTCAGGGCAAGACGCACATTTGCCCTGGACAATCTGTGCCCGTCTCAGGACCTGTATAATAGGCTACTCCGTACGCCTATGACGGGTCCTGGTCTTTTTGGAGGTGAGGGATGTCGCCACCTCCAGGAGACGGTCACCCTGGTGAATAACCAGAGGGCGCTGCGCGAACAGTTTGAGGTACTGCGTCGTGCTAACGTTCGCGCCGCGGCCCCTGCGTATCGTCCCCTGCAGGCTCGAGGTGGTGCTGGCCAAGTCAGAGGCCAGCCGCCGTCGCAGCGCCGGCCTCGGCCGCGTGCGATTCGGCCAGCAGTGAGGGGGGCGCAGGCTCCTCAGCCGCCGTCAGCCAGGCAGCCGCCCGTGCACCGAGGTGCGCGCGGGGCGGGGCGGGTCGCGCGAGGATCTGGGCGTGGTTATCGTTCCTGACAGGGCGCTTACCGCGGTAAGGACCACGCCGGTGTGTATGGCGACGGAGACAGTGCCGCTCTTGCATGCCTTGTGTCCACCGCGGTCCCTAGGTGGACCGGTGGGAGGCCGGCTAGCCGACCACATGCAAGAGTGGGAACGGTTAACTCAGGACCGTTTAGTCTTGCGATGGCTTTCCGTGGGGTATCATCCAGAGTGGAGCTATTCAGCCGGCACAAAGGTGTCCGGGCTTCTATTCAACCCTGTTCTTGGTAACAAAACGCACCGGTGGGTGGAGACCGATTCTCAACCTCAAGCCATTGAACAAGTTCATCGAGACGCCCAGTTTCAAGATGGAAACGGTGCGCTCGGTGTTGGCGGGGTTGGAGAGGGGGATGTGGACGGCGTCGATAGATTTGAAGGACGCTTATTTCCACATCCCCATCCACAGGAGTTTCTGTCGCTTCCTGAGATTTGCATTCCAGGGCAGACAGTGGGAATTCAGGGTGTTGCCCTTCGGAATTTCCACGGCTCCTCGGGTTTTCACCCGTGTGGTTCTTGCGATCACAGCATACCTCCGCAGGAGAAGCATAGCAGTCCACACGTACATAGACGACTGGCTGTTGAAAGCGCACACCCGGGAAAGTTTGTCCGCCAATCTGGAGATTGTTTTGAAAATTCTCACAGACTTGGGCTGGATGATCAATTTCCCAAAATCAGAGCTGACTCCATCCCAGAAGTTTGTTTACCTGGGGATGTTCTTCGATCTGGAGACAGGATATGTTTATCCTACTCAGGAGAGAGTTCAAATACTCATCTCGTTGATTCAGTCAGTGTGCGACAGTCGTCATGTCCTGGCACGGGTTTACTTGAGAATGCTGGGCTTGATGGTTTCGTTGGAACCAGTCATTCCTCAGGCCGCCTTACGCAGGCGGCCGATCCAGTTGTTTCTCATGACACAATGGACCCAGAGTACAGGTTCGCTGGACTCGAATGTGTCAGTGTTGGCGCCTCTGATTCACCACCTGCAATGGTGGTTGAATACAGAGAATCTCTTACCGGGGGTTTTGCTAACCCCTCCCCACCCTCAGGTGACTGTGTATACAGATGCATCGATGGAGGGCTGGGGAGCTTGCCTGGAAGAATCCACGATATCAGGGCTTTGGAATCTGGAACAGTCACAGGAACATATAAATCTACTGGAGCTAAGAGCAGTAGTCCTGGGCCTGGAACATTTCTTACAGAAAGTTCAGGGCAAGATTGTTCTTATTCGTTCAGACAACTCAACAGTTGTGACTTACATAAACCGCCAGGGCGGAACGAAGTCGCCCAGTCTCTGTATGATGACATGGAAACTGCTTTGTTGGTGTCTGGATCACCAGATTACCTTGAAAGCAGTTCATATTCCGGGAAGGTTAAACCTGCTAGCAGACTCATTGAGCCGAAGGATGAGTGTTTTACCCACGGAATGGCAACTAAATCAATGTGTGGCGGATCGTCTGTTCGACCATTGGGGGAAACCCAACATCGATTTGTTCGCAACGAAGAAGAATGCGAAGATGACGACGTACGTCTCTCCGATTCCGGATCCAAGCGCTTTCGCAACAGATGCGTTAGCTATCAGCTGGGGGAGAATGTATGCATACGCATTCCCTCCAGCAATCCTGATTCCAAAAATTCTTCAGAAAATCAGACAAGAGGAATGCCAAGTGCTTCTGATCGCCCCGGATTGGCCAAGCCGATCATGGTATACGGATCTGCTGGACCTTCTGGTCTGCAATCCGGTTCCTCTGCCTCTGATGGACGATATTATCTTCCAGGGCAAGGCCCTTCACAACAATCCGTCAATGTTCAGATTGACTGCGTGGATGTTGTCAAGGAATCTAGAATTAAGGAGGGCTTTTCTGAGCAAGCAGCCATGTTTATGGCCAAAGCCAGGAGGGGGTCAACCTCCAGAGCATATAATTATAAAATCAACAGATTTGCAGAATGGTGCTCAAAAAGATGTATTGATCCAATGGATTCATCTATTCAAGTAGTAGCTGATTTCCTCTGTCACCTCTATGATGCCTATAGCCTCAAGCCTAACTCTATTGCTGGTTATAAGTCAGCATTAATGTCTGTTATTCCTTGCTTGGCTAAGAGGGGAAGTGATGAAGTAAATACATTGAATGTATTAATTAAAGGCATGGGCAATCTAAGACCAAGGAATCCTCCTGTGATTCCGTCTTGGAGTTTATCGCTAGTGCTTCAAGTACTAGGTGATAAGCCTTTTGAACCACTTAGTTCCATTTCTATGAAACTATTAACACTGAAGACTGTGTTTTTAATTGCTGCGGCCTCGGCTAGGCGTAGGAGTGAGATTCATGCCTTATCAGCCGAGGATGACCGTTTTGTGGTTTCAGGGGAAGGCCTTAAGCTGCTACCTAGGATTAATTTCTTGGCTAAAAATCAGTCGTTGAAAT
The DNA here is from genome assembly GCA_034401795.1 of Chaetoderma sp. LZ-2023a. Classification (NCBI taxonomy): domain Eukaryota; kingdom Metazoa; phylum Mollusca; class Caudofoveata; order Chaetodermatida; family Chaetodermatidae; genus Chaetoderma; species Chaetoderma sp. LZ-2023a. The sequence continues at coordinate 125,358,005 of CM067371.1, read as the reverse complement.
ATCCAGGTCAACCTATTATTTTGCCTGCTTTAACTAGATATGATCCTAATTCTAAAGCATGGTGTCCCGTCCGGGCGCTGCGCCGGTACAAACAACGTACGGCGGCATGGCGCACCGACCAGTCAGCGTTATGGTTGTCATATATTGAACCCCATGGGAGGGCTTCTAAGGACACCATTTCCAGGTGGATTGTGGAATGCATTCAGTTTTGCCATAAATCCGCCACCGGGAAGCAGGTTGACGTGGCCAAGGCTCACAGTGTCCGCGGCGTAGTGACATCCACGGCCCTATTTAATGGGGTCCCTGTGGATGATATTATGTCGGTGGCTCAGTGGCACTGTGAGTCAAGTTTTACAGACCATTATCTCCGTGACACCTCTAATCCTCTCGCCTTGTCGGTTTTGAAAAAATAAATCGGTTTATATTTTTTGAGGTGATTTCCTCATTACTTATATATATCACAATTAATTTATGGAAACACCCACTTTTTTGGGCCTGCATCAGTCTTTACCGATGGGAAGATGATGTCAGCAGCCATTTTCAACAAGGTCAGTCTTGTTCATGTGTTGTCCGTTGTTGATTGTATTGTCACGATTACCCGTTATTAATATGGTGATGGTTTGTGTATTTGTGTGGTTCATTGTTGAGAGTTACGAAAATGGAGCTTTTTCGTCTCTGTCCTGTAGTACATGGCACTTGTACGTAGAGAGCGTATAGGACATTGAGGTCAGTCGACTCTTCCTCCCAGGAAGGAGGGGGGGGGGGAGCGCATATGACATTCGGTCATCTCTCATACATCGGTGGTGTTATCCGATGGTTAGTCAAATCCTGACTGTTTTTCTTACAGTTTCAGAAGTTTAAGTGCCTTAAACGCAGAAAAGCGTATAGGGATGAGCTGGTCTTTTGACCTCGCCTCCCTCCCGCCAGATTCACTTTCGAATTCTGGCAATATCAAAAGTATTAGGGAGGTAAGTATACTCTTGAAGTGAAATAAACGAAATCTAGGATTTTTTTTTCACGAGAGAGTTGATACTTACCTCCCTAGATACGGACCCGGCCTCTCCACCCCACAGAGGCTCGGTCTTCAGGCTCTTAATAGTTGCATGTGTGTCAGCCAATAATCTAGTCAGAGGAAGTGCTAGTCTGCGCATGCGCGGTGGTGGGGCTGGCATCCGCCAGACTACGCTCTGACTCCCTGCCCAGTAGGGGCACCTAACTGTTTTAATCTGAGTGTTTATTGAGTGAAAGCCAATATTTAGCAATATCAAAAGTATTAGGGAGGTAAGTATCAACTCTCTCGTGAAAAAAGAAATCCTAGATTTCGTTTAATTTGGGCTACGAATATGAAGTGGCCACGCAAACAAATAGCAGAGTTATATCCCTTGCTATATTTTCAAAGTATTGAAGCCTATGGGGAAAATACATTTGTTGCACGTTTTGTCATTTATTGATGGATTACAACTAAATTTAGTATATTTGTTCCTTTAGCCAACATCTATTGGAGCTTTGACTATGAAGTGACCATGCCCTTAAATTTAACAAGGGCCGTAACTCAGGTTCATTGAGGTGTTTTCAAGTATTGAGCCATTTATGAGGAAAATATATGTTTTCACCAGTTGTTGATAGATTAAAATCAAATTTAGCAGACATGTTCCTTCAGTCAAATATCTATTTGAACTATGGATATAAAGACTATGCATCTTTAAGAAGGGCCATAACTCTGGTTCATTAAGTCTTAAACTATTGAACCCTATGGTGGAAATCCATTTGTTTTGTCGATTGTTGATAGATTAAAATCAAATGTAGCAGACATGTTTCTTCAGTCAAATATCTATTTGGACTATGAATATAAAAGAGGCTGCACCTTTAAACAAGGGCCATAACTCCGGTTCATTAAGACTTGAAACTATTGAGCCCTTTAGTTAAAATACATTTGTTTTGTCAATTGTTGATGGATTGGAAACAAATTTAGCAGTTATATTCCTTCAGACAGTATCTAACTGCCCTATGAATATGAAGTAGTCACGTCTTGAAATAAGGGCCATAACTCTGGCTCTTTGAAGCATTTTAATTATTGAACCCTATGGGTAAACTAATCTATGTCACGTTACCTAAATTGGTAAGGAACTAAAACAAGATTTGTCAGAAATGTTCCTTTAGTACACTTCAATCAAATGGCAATAGTGTCAGGGATGGCTGCCCCATTGATGAATGGTACTCTTCCTGTTGGTCAATCATGCCAATTTATATTCTTGCATGTCCCCATCCAAATTTGTTCCTGTTACCTCACCATTGCCCCTTTGGTAAATTTCAGTGTTGTGACATTTGACCTATTGATCAATAGTGTCTGTGATGACTGCCCATTTGATCAATGGTACTTTTCCTGTCTGTAAATAATGTCAATGACACCAATATTCATGCATTTCCTCATCCAGATTTTTTACTGTGACCATTGTCCAGTTGATAAATGTCATCTGCTGGGTCAATCATGTCTGGGTCAATGGTACCTTTCCCATTTGTCAATAATGTCAATGACACCAAAATTCCTGCATTTCCTCATCCAATTTTTTTACTGTGACCCTTGTCCAGTTGGTAAATGTCATCTGCTGGGTCGATAATGTCAGGGATGGCTGCACCATCGGTCAATGGTACTTTTCCCATTGGCCAATAGTCTCAAGGATACCAATATTTTGGTGGGCTATTATGTGATGGCGCCATCCGGACAGGTGGTTGAGTGGTTTCTGGATGATAACTCTGTTACCGTTTATCGGATCACTTTGAAACTTCATAGGGTGGATGGACTACGGTACAGCTCAGAGTTAGCTTAACATAAAATGCTTCTGCAACGCATGCATGACGCGTACATAGCGGGTCTATTTTAAAATAATGGATGCATCACTCCCGTTGTGAACGGCAAAACAACGCGGTGTGAAAGTAAAACAAATGGGTTGGAAACAGTTTGACAATGCGTCAGAACTGATTGCACAACGCATTTATGATATTGGCTAGATAAGTCATTTGAAATCTGATAACGTGAAACACGTTCATAATTATGCCGCGCTGGTATAACGACATTATGCGAGTCGACCAAGAAGGGCAGCCGATTACTCGGGCATACGCACATTTTGCAATTGTATTTTGCCAGGGTACCATAAATTTTCGCGAAATTCCTGTCATGATTTTAGGGGGAGGCCTCATTCAATGTTGAATAATTGGCAGTATGTCGCATTATCAGTTCCGATACAGCTGCCTGGTAACGTAAACATTCCATCCTTACAGAACAAAATGAACCCAGTTACTTATTCACTGCCTAAATTCACCACTAATGAAATGCCTCATGCGACTGTCTCGCCCGTAGATTCTCGGAAATGCGTAGCCATAATTTGATTGGCTTGCTGGACATCTGACGTCATTGTGAATAAATGAAAATTACTATCGTAGTAAAATTCTGATCACGTGTCTCGTTGTCATTCATACCGAATTGATGACATGATTTATTTTAACCGGTCTCTGAGCGACTCACGATCAACAATGGCGGAGCACAAAATGTACACGTATTCGCGGTGCCGCTTTTAAAAGCAATAAAGCAATATCTTAACGCCAACTGTGACTTTTAAATTAATAAAACAAACAATGTCTGGTTCATGAAATATTGTGAAATTAGCTCCCTGACTGTTTATAATGTTAACTTTCACGGGTTTATTAAGGCACTATTTATTATCTAGCTATGTTATTGCTACATAGAGGGGGGGGGTGGGTGGGTGGGGTGGGGTGCGTTGATTGCTCATTTCCTCGGCCTGGTTCCCGAGTGAGGCAACAACAATGTGTTATACTCGGCTACATTACATTGCAATATAGTGAATCCGAAAGCTACCGAATGTCACAAAAAGAAAATAATTAAATCACTACAGGCTTTTTATTTCCGCGAAAAGCCAATTAGATATCGGTACATGTTACAGCTTTAGGGGCGCATAGGATTTCATAACTAGCCCTGAACTAGTCTTTTTTCGTGTGGAGCACCAATGGGGATATTGCGGTAGCGGACACGAATCTGCTAATTTGTGCATCATATCAACAGAAACCACACCATCTGCATGTTTTAATAAAAAGCGTCACTACATTAGTCGAGCATTGGTACACATAAGCTTTATTTTAACATCTTTAATCCATAATTTTGCGTTTATTCGCTGTCTGTTCATCGCGAACACAGGTGATGCATGGAAGTGATAATGAGGTTGCTTATGGACAATTTTCACTATGATTAACCTATGTCAAATCTCGCCAGTCAGCATGTTTCGCTGCGCTGGATGTTTATAAAAGTTAGATGCGAAATGAACCGATGCTTACGATTCTTGCACTAGATGCAAAACGTTCAGGGGCGCAAAATGTTCAGGGGCACCTCGTTACATTAATTCTCAACCGGGAATCATGATTTTGTGTTTCGTAATATTTTTAATTTTGATTTTTAATATTATGTCCCGCTGTCTTTTTTTTTAGGAAAACTTTTGATTGGATCCCGGGTAGTTGGAGCCGCGGAGTTGGTATGTATGCTGGGTATTACGCAATGCATCTTTTAAATGCATTTAAAATTTGGCGTCTGTCCCATTTTGCTTTTAACAACGTGTTTGGCACTTTCTCTGTGGGACATCAAACAAGTTCAAACTTGCTTAATTACGCATTTAAAGCTCGTTCTCAACGCATATATTTATTATTTTTAATGCATCAAAAAATTAACTAGATACGTTGTGAATGCATTGTGTTTTTAAAACCGATGCATTGGAAACGGGCCTTCAACGCATCATGCACGCACTTCAGACCCCCCGTTCTTACGTTAAGTTAACTCTGAGCTGTACCGTAGGTCTGTAGACCAAATCATTCATAATTGACAATGATCCGAAATCCAAGATGGTTGCCAGCCACCGGTATATGGTGGTTGGACTAGGTCTGGAGAAGAAATTCATGATCGAAATCAACGATTTCACATCAAGAGTATACTTACCTCCCTAATACTCTTTGATATTGCCAAATATCAACTTTCACTCAATAAACACTCAGATTGAAAAAGTTAGGTGCGGATTCCAGGTCCAACCTCGCACATGCGCAGACTAGTACTTCCTCTTTACCAATTTATTGGCAACAAGAGACTCATGCTTTTTTGCTCTAAACTTTTCTGCATTTTCTCACACTCAAAATCTATTCATCTGTCATCCAGAAGTCATGTCTGTATCGAGGAGGAGATAGATTCCCTCGTACAAAAGGGAGCTATTCAGCCGGCACAAAGGTGTCCGGGCTTCTATTCAACCCTGTTCTTAGTAACAAAACGCACCGGAGGGTGGAGACCGATTCTCAACCTCAAGCCATTGAACAAGTTCATCGAGACGCCCAGTTTCAAGATGGAAACGGTGCGCTCAGTGTTGGCGGGGTTGGAGAGGGGGATGTGGACGGCGTCGATAGATTTGAAGGACGCTTATTTCCACATCCCCATCCACGGGAGTTTCTGTCGCTTCCTGAGATTTGCATTCCAGGGCAGACAGTGGGAATTCAGGGTGTTGCCCTTCGGAATTTCCACGGCTCCTCGGGTTTTCACCCGTGTGGTTCTTGCGATCACAGCATACCTCCGCAGGAGAAGCATAGCAGTCCACACGTACATAGACGACTGGCTGTTAAAGGCACACGACAAGGAAGCTTTATCGGCCAATCTGGTGATTGTTTTGAAAACTCTCTCGGATTTGGGCTGGATGATAAATTTTCCGAAATCAGAGCTGACTCCATCCCAGAGGTTTGTTTACCTGGGAATGTTCTTCGATCTGGAGATGGGATATGTTTATCCTACTCAGGAGAGAGTGCTAAAACTCATCTCGTTAATTCAGTCAGTGTGCGACAGTCGTCATGTCCTGGCACGGGTTTACTTGAGAATGCTGGGGTTGATGGTTTCTTTGGAACCAGTCATTCCTCAGGCCGCCTTACGCAGGCGGCCGATCCAGTTGTTTCTCATGACACAATGGACCCAGAGTACAGGTTCGCTGGACTCGAACGTGTCAGTGTTGGCGCCTCTGATTCACCACCTGCAATGGGGGTTGCTCACAGAGAATCTCTTGGTGGGGGTTATGCTGACCCCTCCCCACCCTCAGGTGACTGTGTATACAGATGCATCGATGGAGGGCTGGGGGGCTTGCCTGGAAGAGTCCACGATATCAGGGCTTTGGAATCCGGAACAGTCAAAGGAACATATAAATCTACTGGAGCTAAGAGCAGTAGTCCTGGGCCTGGAACATTTCTTACAGAAAGTTCAGGGCAAGATTGTTCTCATTCGTTCAGACAACTCAACAGTTGTGACTTACATAAACCGCCAGGGCGGAACGAAGTCGCCCAGTCTCTGTATGATGACATGGAGACTGCTTTGTTGGTGTCTGGATCACCAGATTACCTTGAAAGCAGTTCATATTCCGGGAAGGTTAAACCTGCTAGCAGACTCATTGAGCCGAAGGATGAGTGTTTTACCCACGGAATGGCAACTAAATCAATGTGTGGCGGATCGTCTGTTCGACCATTGGGGGAAACCCAACATCGATTTGTTCGCAACGAAGAAGAATGCGAAGATGACGGCGTACGTCTCTCCGATTCCGGATCCAAGCGCTTTCGCAACAGATGCGTTAGCTATCAGCTGGGGGAGAATGTATGCATACGCATTCCCTCCAGCAATCCTGATTCCAAAAATTCTTCAGAAAATCAGACAAGAGGAATGCCAAGTGCTTCTGATCGCCCCGGATTGGCCAAGCCGATCATGGTATACGAATCTGCTGGACCTTCTGGTCTGCAATCCGGTTCCTCTGCCTCTGATGGACGATATTATCTTCCAGGGCAAGGTCCTTCACAACAATCCGTCAATGTTCAGATTGACTGCGTGGATGTTGTCAAGGAATCTAGAATTAAGGAGGGCTTTTCTGAGCAAGCAGCCATGTTTATGGCCAAAGCCAGGAGGGGGTCAACCTCCAGAGCATATAATTATAAAATCAACAGATTTGCAGAATGGTGCTCAAAAAGATGTATTGATCCAATGGATTCATCTATTCAAGTAGTAGCTGATTTCCTCTGTCACCTCTATGATGCCTATAGCCTCAAGCCTAACTCTATTGCTGGTTATAAGTCAGCATTAATGTCTGTTATTCCTTGCTTGGCTAAGAGGGGAAGTGATGAAGTAAATACATTAAATGTATTAATTAAAGGCATGGGCAATCTAAGACCAAGGAATCCACCGGTGATTCCGTCTTGGAGTTTATCGCTAGTGCTTCAAGTACTAGGTGATAAGCCTTTTGAACCACTTAGTTCCATTTCTATGAAACTATTAACACTGAAGACTGTGTTTTTAATTGCTGCGGCCTCGGCTAGGCGTAGGAGTGAAATTCATGCCTTATCAGCCGAGGATGACCGTTTTGTGGTTTCAGGGGAAGGCCTTAAGCTGCTACCTAGGATTAATTTCTTGGCTAAAAATCAGTCGTTGAAATATCCAGGTCAACCTATTATTTTGCCTGCTTTAACTAGATATGATCCTAATTCTAAAGCATGGTGTCCCGTCCGGGCGCTGCGCCGGTACAAACAACGTACGGCGGAGTGGCGCACCGACCAGTCAGCGTTATGGTTGTCATATATTGAACCCCATGGCAGGGCTTCTAAGGACACCATTTCCAGGTGGATTGTTGAATTTATTCAGTTTTGCCATAAATCCGCCACCGGGAAGCAGGTTGACGTGGCCAAGGCTCACAGTGTCCGCGGCGTAGTGACATCCACTGCCCTATTTAATGGGGTCCCTGTGGATGATATTATGTCGGTGGCTCAGTGGCACTGTGAGTCAAGTTTTACAGACCATTATCTCCGTGACACCTCTAATCCTCTCGCCTTGTCGATTTTGAAAAAATAACTCGGTTTATATTTTTTGAGGAGGGGTTTTCCTCATTACTTATATATTTCACAATTAATTTATGGAAACACCCACTTTTTTGGGCCTGCATCAGTCTTTACCAATGGGAAGATGATGTCAGCAGCCATTTCAACAAGGTCAGTCTTGTTCATGTGTTGTCCGTTGTTGATTGTATTGTCACGATTACCCGTTATTAATATGGTGATGGTTTGTGTATTTGTGTGGTTCATTGTTGAGAGTTACGAAAATGGAGCTTTTTCGTCTCTGTCCTGTAGTACATGGCACTTGTACGTAGAGAGCGTATAGGACATTGAGGTCAGTCGACTCTTCCTCCCAGGAAGGAGGGGGGGGGGGGGAGCGCATATGACATTCGGTCATCTCTCATACATCGGTGGTGTTATCCGATGGTTAGTCAAATCCTGACTGTTTTTTCTTACAGTTTCAGAAGTTTAAGTGCCTTAAACGCAGAAAAGCGTATAGGGATGAGCTGGTCTTTTGACCTCGCCTCCCTCCCGCCAGATTCACTTTCGAATTCTGGCAATATCAAAAGTATTAGGGAGGTAAGTATACTCTTGAAGTGAAATAAACGAAATCTAGGATTTCTTTTTTCACGAGAGAGTTGATACTTACCTCCCTAGATACGGACCCGGCCTCTCCACCCCACAGAGGCTCGGTCTTCAGGCTCTTAATAGTTGCATGTGTGTCAGCCAATAATCTAGTCAGAGGAAGTGCTAGTCTGCGCATGCGCGGTGGTGGGGCTGGCATCCGCCAGACTACGCTCTGACTCCCTGCCCAGTAGGGGCACCTAACTGTTTTCAACCCTAGTATGGAAGGCGGCGTCCACCTTGGATATGGAGGCTGTCCGTGTAGAGATGAGTGTTTATTGAGTGAAAGCCAATATTTAGCAATATCAAAAGTATTAGGGAGGTAAGTATCAACTCTCTCGTGAAAAAAGAAATCCTAGATTTCGTTTAGAACGTGGAAAGTCAGAAGAAGAAGGCCCAGGATCCAGTTATCAGGTGACTTCAAATACGTATTTGTCTAATTTAGCGTTTTAGTTCCGATGTAATGTGTTTCCGGGACTCGCGATTAGATGTGATAAGCGCCTAAAAACTGGTTTATTTCAAAACGCTGCTATGAAATACTAATCTCTCTTTGTGTTTATGTCCACAGGTATCTATCCATGATTGAAAAGGACAGCACATCATCAGAGGGTTTGTTTTTCTCTCCACCAAGGTTCCATTTCCTACTAACAATGTTAGAATGAACTAATACAAAATCTATGCCCAGTGAGTTGGAGGCCTCGTAAGAAGGTCTTCTCACTTTGCCCTCTGGGTCCACTTCCTTCCCTTTAAGGTGGGGAGAGTTAAGAGGGTATAGAGTTTGGTGGCGATTCCAGTGCATCAATGCTAAAGACACAGGTATTCTAGTTATGATATTAGGCACTTCAATTTATTTGAAAATATTTCTGAAATCTGCTGCCAATTTATCATTGTATATCTGACGTTTGCATAGTCTGTCTCTACTATCCTTTCCAGTTAAATGTTCTGGATATGAATACAATTCGTCCTTACACCTAGATGTTGTTTTCAGATTGGATTAACTTCTTATTTTTGAAGTTATGATGTCATAATCAGCCTTGCACTTTATTAACATTTATAAAGTTTTGTCCAATGCTGGGTTTTTTCATTAGCTAGTGGTCTTTATGGCCACCTTCCCTCTTTTCATTTTGGTTTTGAGATACTAATTCAATTAACTAAAATACTCATTGTCTTCGTCTTCTGGTCTGTTTCAGAAACCTGGTTGTCCTTCTTGTGGAAGGTTCCTGAAAGATAGATTCGCTCCTCACTTATGTTTTCAATGCAGCCCGTGTGGGCCATTACTGAATTGTGACATATGTAAAGTGTGTGGGGGGGGGGGGGCGATCTAATGTCTGAGTTTCTCAGAAGAAGGCTGTAGAGAAGGAGAGGAAGTCTAAGAAAGAGGTTCTTGTTAAGAACGGTGAGAGGAAGGCGGCGTCCACCTTGGATATGGAGGCTGTCCGTGTAGAGATGTTGGGAGAGATGAAGAGGACAATTAAGGATTTTGTTCCAGAGTTGCTTCGTGGCATGCTCCCTGGTCCAAATCCTTTGTTTCCCTCTGTCTGCTTCAGAGCAGATAATCCCCCCCTCTGAATCGGTGCTATGTAGGGACCTACAGTTTTCGACCGTGATTCAGAGGTAGCCCTATTAGAGGATGAAGTCCAATATGAGGACACTGGCAGCAGGCTTGCCGCGCCGGTTGTTCGTGGACAGGTGTCGCTGGAGCCTGGTGCCTGCTTATCAGGCCAGGATTATCCGCACCCTGCAGGTACCACAGGGCGACATTGTCCATGGTACTACTCACGCAGGATCTGATGGCCAGTTTTACCGCATGCCTTGGCTTGCCGATGGTGTAGCAGGTGCTGGCGAAATTTTCCCCATGCAATACCACGGCACCTGTTGGTCAAGCCAGTCAGTTTAGTATGCCTGTTCTTTCAGGACCACATGCTTTCTCTGGCTTGCCAGGAGTATCAGTTCCTCCAGCCACACACACGCCTGTGATTGCTCAGGAGGATGACGAAGGCCCTCGTCTTGTAGAGCATTCGCAGGTAGCCACAGAGGAAGACTGGTCTGACGCTTGTCAGTGGCTAATCAACATCAGGCCAGGTCTTGCGGTGGATCAGTCGGCCAGCCAGCGGGACCGGCATCCGTGGTTGGCAGGTAAGCCAACTGCTGCCATTATGCCATCTCTGCCGCTGGCGGAACATATTGTAGATATGTTTACAGTGGCAGAGATGTCCATCAAGGCACATGGACGTCTCGCGAAGGCCCCTCGTGAGGTGGCAAAACGATGCCACATTGCCTGAGCAGTATCAAAGGTAAGGTGTGGTGCCTAAGCCAAGCCCGTAGGATCACGCAGCGCTAGGCGAAGATGCACAGCCAGGCTCTCGGTCTGACACAGGAGCGCTATGCTCGAATGCTTCGGCAAACACCGCGTTGCGCGATGCGGAGGAGAGTGCGAGGGCATTTATGTCAGTGCTCTCGCACGTCTCCCAGCTGTTACAGAGGTAGTAACAGCATCCGCATTGCGCCAGCCTAGTTCGGTGACAGTCCAGAGAGCCATCCAGGATGGAATTAACCTGGCTCTCAATTGTTTAACCCGGTCTGTGACCAGGAGTTTCCGGGCGTGGCACACATTTGCCCTAGGCAACTTGTGCCCATCCCAGCACCTGTATAATAGGCTGCTGCATACGCCTATGACAGATCCTGGTTTTTTGGGAGGTGAGGGATGTAGGCACCTCCAGGAGACAATTACCCTGGTCAATAACCAGAGGACGTTGCATGAGCATTTTGAAGTGCTCCGCAGAGAGCGTGTTCATGCAGCTCTCCCTGCGCATCATGCCCTGCAGGCTCGAGGAGGCGGTGGCCAGGTCAGAGGCCAGCCACCAACGCAGCACTGGCCACAGCCGCACACGCTTCGGCCAGCAGCGAGGGGGGCGCAGGCTCCTCCGGCGCATCCAGCCAGGCAGCTGCCCACGCAACGATGTGCGCGCAGTTCGGGCCATGGCATGCGAGGATCTGGTCATGGTAATCATACATGAAGGGGCGGTTATCACAGTAAGAACCACTCCAGTGCTTCTGGGCCAGGAGACAGTGCCACTCTTGCACTTCTTATGTCCACCTCTCTTCCTAGGTGGTCCAGTGGGAGGCCGATTGGCCCACCACATGCAAGAGTGGGAATGGTTAACTCAGGACCGTTTAGTCTTGCGATGGCTTTCAGTCGGTTATCATCCCGATTGGATGACAGGCCCACCATCGCGGCTGTCTTTGGTGCCAGTCTGGACTCAAATTCCAAGAGATCCATATCAACGGTTGTGTATAGAGGAAGAAATAAATTCCCTCATACTAAAAGGAGCAATTCAACTGGCACAAAAGTGCCTGGAAAATGGTGTTGGCAGGGTTGGAGAAGGGAATGTGGACAGCAACAATAAATCTGAAGGATGTTTATTTCCACATTCCAATAGCAAGGAGTTTTCGTTGGTTCCTAAGGTTCGCATTCCAGGGCAGACAGTGGGAATTCAGGGTTTTACCTTTTGGAATCTCAATGGCTCCTTGGGTCTTCACCAGGGTGGTTCTTGTGATAACAGCATTCCTCCGCAGGAGAAGCATAGCAGTCCACACATACATAGATGACTGGCTGTTAACAGCACACAAACAGGAGAGTCTATCAGCAAATCTGGAGATAGTTTTGAAAATTCTCACAGACTTGGGCTGGATAATCAGCTTTAAAAAATCAGAGCTGATTCCATCCCAGAAGTTTGTTTACCTGGGAATGTTCTTCGATCTAGAGATAGGATATGTTGATCCTACTCAGGAGAGGGTACAGTTGACACTTGAAACTATTTTTAATTGCTGCAGCCTCGGCTAGGCGTAGAAGTGAAATTCATGCCTTTTGCCTTCATGCAGACCGTTTTGTGGTTACAGGGGAAGGCATTAAGCTTCTACCCAGGATAAATTTCATGGCTAAAAATCAGTCTGAAATATCCAGGTCAACCCATATTTTTACCAGCTTTGACTAGATATGATCCTAATTCAAAAGCATGGTGTCCAGTCTGAGCATTAAACCGGTACAAACAACATACGCAGGAATGGCGGATGGACCCAATAGCATTATTGTTGTCATATTTTGACCCCCATGGCAGGGCGTCTAAGGACACCATTTCCAGGTGGATTGTACAATGCATTCAATTTATCATAAATCTGCCACAGGTAAACAAGTTGACTTAGCTAAGGCTCACAGTGTTCGCGGCGTAGTGGCTTCTACTGCCCTGTTTAATGGGGTTCCTGTGGATGACATTATGTCTGTAGACCAGTGGCACTGTGAGTCAAGTTTTACCGACCAATACCTCCATGACACCTCGAATCCTCTCGCCTTATCGATTTTGAAAAGATAATCTAGGTGTACATATTTTGATGAGGTTCTCTCATTTTTTATATATTTCACAATTAATCAATGGTAACGACCACTTAATTGGTCTGCATCAGCCTTCACCAATGGGAAGATGATGACAGCAGCCAACTTCCACAAGGTCAGTCTTGTTTATGTGTTGTTCATTGTTAATTGTGTTGTCACATGACCCTTCGTTATTAATATGGTGATGGTACATGTTTTATGTGGTTCATTATTGAGAGTACACAAAAATGAAGCTTTTTCGTTTAAATCTCCTTCGTACATGGCACTTGCATGGAGAGAGCGTATGGGACATTGAGGTCATTTTGTCTTCCTCCCAAGAAGAGGGGGTGAGGGGGGGGGGGGCTTGCATATGACATATGGTCTTCTCTCAGCCATCTGTTGTGTTATCCGATGTTCAAATCTATTCCTGGTTGTGTTTTTACACAATTTTCAGAGGTTTAAGTGCCTTAAATGCAGAAAAGCATATAGGGAAGAACTGTTCTTTTGACCTCACCTCCCTCCCGCCAAATTATCTGATGAATTCTGGCAATATCATAGAGTATTAGGGAGGTAAGTATACTCTTGATGTGAAATAAACGAAATCACGGATTTCTTTTTTCACGAGAGAGTTGATACTTACTTCCCTAATATGGACCCAGCCTCTCCGCCACACAGAGGCTCGGTCTTCAGGCTTTCTTAAAGTTGCATAGTGTCAGCCAATAAATTAGTCAGAGGAAGTACTAGTCTGTGCATGCACGAGGTTGGGGCTGGCATCCGCCGGACTGTCATCTGACTACCTGCCCATTAGGGTCACCTAACTTTTTTAATCTGAGTTTATTGAGTGAAAGTCGATATTTGGCAATATCATAGAGTATTAGGGAGGTAAGCATCAACTCTCGTGAAAATAGAAATCCGTGATTTCGTTTATAATCCAACATCCAAGATGGCTGCCAGCCAAGGGTGTCCATCTTGAAAATTGCCTTCCGGATAATAACTCTTACCGTTTATCAGATTGCTTTGAAACTTGATAGGGTGGTTGAACTAGCTCTGGAGAAAGAAACTATCCTAAATCCAAGATGGCCCCCATTGGTGGCCATCTAGAAAATTTATTTCTCCATTTCTGTTTAGTGGACCACTTCGAAACTTCATGGGATGACAGAACTACGTCTGAGGGAAAAACTTATTGAAAATGTAGATGATCCGAAATCCAATTTGGCCGCCAGCCACCGGTGGCCATCTTGAAAATTGATTTTGAGATGATTACTCTATGACTGTTTGGCAGATCACGTTGAAACTTCATAGGATGACTGGTCTACATCTGATATCTCTCATTCATTGTTTTGTCATCATGTCGCAGTATTATGCACCGTTTGCGGAGCTCTTTGTTGTATTAGTCGTAAGGATGATTGCCGCATTGGTCAATAATGATCTGTTCTAATGGCAACCTGATGGACCAGTGATGCTTATTGTGCATTAATTGATCTAAACATGTTAATTACAGTTCCTCATCAGCTAGGTGAGCACTATGGCCCTTGGCCATTTATTAATATTAACCCTTTCAATATCAAATCCCTAAAATATTTAACTTCCTTTTGATGTATAGCAGATTCTTATATTTTGAAATTAATATGACATATTAATTTCAAAATATTCAACAGCTTTTCTGTTTGTTTGCCCTGAGAATGTGAGATACAGGGAATCTATTGGTGGAAGGATTCATGGTGGTTGCAACCATGTTGGTGTTACACTAATAATAATACGCCTCAAAGGTTCACTTTATAACACTATCATTTACTTATTTTTGGCAACCTTAATCAAATCCAATGGATCGGATGAGATATATGTATGTGTGAAACTCTTGCAAAATTCAATAACCTTATAGGTGAGGATTTCATTACATAACTATAAAGAGTCCTCAAACGTGTTTCACAAGGTCTGTCATGGATGTATTTATTGTTCTCATTTCACCCTGCATGATGGTATATGATATATACTACACGCTCTCCTAGAAATCATGTTAGATCTATTGATAAGTATTTGACGGAATGGCTTTCTTACAAAACACAGCAACACTTTGTCAAAATCATCAAAATATCCAGCCAATTTCATATTTAGTATCTTGAAAATACCAGTATTCTATTTCACTTAAGAAGGAGTAAAAGGTGTAACTTAGGCTTGCGCGATTATTGCTTTCAGTAATCACGATCGATTATTTAATAATAATCGTGATTACTCGATTAATCAGCTTGAGTACAAATTACCCAGTTATAACAGCAAAAAAGCACACCAATGACGAAAGCTGCAATGATGTTGAGAAAGGTCGATTTGCAGGACAAGAGAAGATTCTTTTTGAAAATGTAGCACTTGAATGACTGGCTCGATTCTCGAGCCTGTCATTCCAGTGATACATTTTCAAAAATAGCCTTCTCTTGGCCTACAAATGGGCATGCATTCGCTGAGCAAAATGTAAATTTCCGTGACCGATCGCAATAAAGAATAATTAAAAGGTAGGTTTTGAAATATTTTATGCTATAGAATTATTCACGATTATTCGATTATTTAATTTTTAATCATATAAATTCACGATTTAAAAAATAATCGTGATTTTCGATTTAATCGCGTAATCACGCAAGCCTAGTGCAACTTATCACTCATTGTAAGATTATTGACAGGGAGAGCCTATTGACCCACCCTCCATACACTGAGGTTGAGATCTTCATACTATTTTACAGCTTTCAATCAAATCTTTATGTAAGTTAATATAAAAGCATAATTTATTTCAAAGGTTTTATGTTTCAGCTGCTGACAGACAGTAGCATCAAGAACCTGGCATTCTGTTGTCGTTTACTCAATGTACTGAATATAACAGGCTGTAGACAGGTGAGAGCATGCACAACATACTATGCCTGTGTTCTTCTTTTCAAAACTCTAGATTTATTTAGCATCTGTAGCTATGTGGCATTTTCACTTCAAGAGTACACTTACCATGATGAAGACTTGGTATATGCTAATATATGATACTGGCTCAATTAAACGCAGAATTTAAACAAAGCTGTCCTTTCTGGGCAGGTTATTCATCTGACAGATTGGCACATCTGGAACATTGCCCGCGCATGCACTGACTGACAAATCACTTTTGCCTTTAAAGTGTAAGTAAAACACTAAATAACTCAGTATATGCCAACATAATGATATGGTTATATAATATTTTTATAGACTGTTACTATTTATATAATATTTCATATCAAAAGTGCTAATTTTCGTACCTTCCGAAAACGAAACTCAAACACCCGAAGACAAGGCTTATGATGTAATATCAGGGGATCTGCGTACGACAGAAAATTGACTCGCTAAAATTCTGACAGCTGGCTTGCGTG
Organism: Chaetoderma sp. LZ-2023a; assembly: GCA_034401795.1. NCBI lineage: Eukaryota > Metazoa > Mollusca > Caudofoveata > Chaetodermatida > Chaetodermatidae > Chaetoderma > Chaetoderma sp. LZ-2023a. The sequence goes on along the minus strand of CM067371.1, from coordinate 125,341,736 downwards.
TTGGTGATCATTTGATGCGCCAAGATTTTGGATATTCCGGCTCAAATTGGTGAGAACCCAGCATATACATTATTATATTACCTTTTAAATACAAATACAAATATCTCATGTTGTGTGGTTTAGCGTATTAATACAGCAAATCAGTTTCAATGGAAATGAAATATATTTCCGTGATTCTGAAAGCTGTTGCACGTCTATTTCATGAACGTCAAAAGTTAGTTGTAATGGCTATAAAACAAGTTTTCACGCTTCCTATGCACCGATACACTTTTATATAATAACCCCTCTTATGTCAACAGTGCCTCAAAATGATACTTAACCCTTTCACCGACAAATGCCTGAAAAAGTATGGGGCCTATCTTTTAAAGTATTTAACATATTATGTTAAATATTTTGCAATAATTTGATTGGAAGGCAAATATATGTTGCTGCAACAGGTTCTAGTCAAATTAATTGCAAATTATTTAACACTTCCTGTATGGTTGCCTTGGGAATGAGATATAAGAAATTCATGGCTGAAAGGATTAAATTAATTAACCCATTAATGGTCAAGATTTTCCAAGAAAATTTGAATTTTTGCTCAGTGATTCAGAAAGTTCCGTATTCTGTAATGATCTTGCAAATATGTACATTTGTAGGTCAAGAGAAGACCATATTTGAAAGTTTACCAGTGCAATGTGACAGGCTCACCTGCAAATTTGCATTCACCAAGCAAAGCTTTCAATTTTCCTGAACAATCAGTCTTGTTTTTCAGTCAATTTGATGATAGGCCATCTTGGATTTTGGCAGATTTTTAGAAACTTCTTTAAAATCTTCTCCGAAACCACTTGGGATTGATTCAAAACTCATAACATAGCATCTAGTATTAAAATTTTAATTTCATGGCAGTCATACAGGTCAGCTGTTGAACATTTTTAGCAAAGTTTTGACAGAAAGTAGGTGCGGTATTGAGAAATATCCTTTTGTAGCCCATAAGAAGATTAGTTTTGAAAATTTATCACTGGAATGACTGACTCGATTATCGAGCCAGACATGCCAGTGGTCCATTTTTTTTTTAATAGTCTGCTCTTGGCCTGCAAAATGGACATTCAATAAGCAGATATGTCAATATTCTTGACCAAATTTAGTTATTAAAGAGTTAATAGGCAAAATTGGTCTAAAAAACATCTAAAATTTTGTTTGGTAAATGTTCATTTGCAGGCCAAGATTAATTCAAGATTCAGTATTATTTATTTGCTTCTTGAACACCAATTTACATATTTTCAATACAGGTTGTCCGCGGAAGGCATTGCCTATAGTGGTGGCGGACACCTAACATTAAACATACATAGACAATTACACACACAGCTTAACATAGAATGTGAGACATACTTATGCATGTACAGATATGGTACTGAGCTATGTAGACATAGAAAAAAGAACAAATGATACAATACATCTATGTTTTTTCCTTTTAGTTATTCAGATTAGAGATTTGTATTTTGGTGGGGGGGGGGGGGGGGGATAGGGCCATGCATGCCAATTACCCCAGCCCAACCCATAGGTTGCTATTTAGTAGTAGCACTTGTTGAGGTGCGTCATTTTGAAGGAAGCAGTAGTCGCGATAGCAGTAATATTGCATTATGATGTAGTAGTAGTAGTAGTAGTAGTAGTAGTAGTAGTAGTAGTAGTAGTAGTAGTAATAGTAGTAGAGGTGGTGGTGGTGTTGGTAGTAGTAGTAGTAGTAGTAGTAGTGGTAGTGGTAGTTGTAGGGGTAGTTAAATGGTGGTAGTGGGAGTGTAGTAGCAGTAATAGTAGTAGTGGTGGTGGTGGTGCTGGTAGTAGTGGTGGTGATCATAGTGCATAGTGGTGGTGGTAGTAGTAGTAGTAGTAGTAGTAGTAGTAGTAGTAGTGGTAGTAGTAGTAGTAGTAGTAGTAGTAGTAGTAGTAGTAGTAGTAGTAGTGGTGGTGGTGGTTGTAGTGGTAGTTGTAGTGGTAGTTAGATGGTGGTAGTTGTAGTAGCAGTAATAGTAGTAGTGGTGGTGGTGGTGGTAGTAGTAGTAGTAGTAGTAGTAGTAGTAGTAGTAGTAGTAGTAGTAGTAGTAGTAGTTGTTGTTGTTGTTGTTGTTGTTGTTGTTGTTGTTGTTGGCAATGATACAGGAAGTGTGTGATCTTGGTTATCATGTCATTATGTAATGATAGTTGTTCAGTGTGTTATTTAGATATAGTATGTATTGAGTATGCTAGTTTTAATTATGTCTTTGTGTGATTTTAGTGTTAGTATTTTTTCGCGTGTGTGTTTACCTGTACTATTCCATGCTTTGACGGCACCAACTGAAATTCTACATTTCCCTGTGTCTGTTCGTGTGTATCTAATGTGAAGATCATGTTTGTTCCTAGTGTTGTATGTGTGGATTTCGATGTTGTTTGCAAAGCTGTGGGTTATAGATTTAGGTAGGATTTTGTGATGAAAGGCTCTAGCAATGGTGATCATCGGTGACTTATCTATGTCTGTGAGTTTAGGAAGTTTTTGTGTTTTCAAGATATTTTGACCATTTGCCGTTTTTGAAAACATTTTAATGCATTTTTTCTGCATGCTTTGTACTTTTCTTAGTTTGCCTATTTGTGTGTTAGTCCAGATGGCATTGCAGTATGTTAGGTGTGGAATGATCAGTGTGGAATACAGGGTTTTAATGGTGGTTTGTGTAAGGTATGGCTTTAGTCTTTGAATGACCCCCATGCCTCTTGCTACTTTATCTGTGACTTCTTCAATTTGTTTGGCCCAGGTCAAGTTCTTGTCTAAATAAACTTCTAAGAATATAGCAAAAGGAGCTTCTTCAATTTCTTTTTTATTAATATAGATCTTTGGAATACTATTGTTTCTTGATTGTCTAGACTTTGAAAATAGCATATAGTTTGTTGAAATTTTTTAAGATTACCACCGGAATCACTGACTTGATGTTATCATGCCACTCATTCCAATGTTAAATCTTCAAAAAATGGTCTCTTGGTCTGTAAAACCAACATTCACAAGATAGATCTAGAGGCCTTTTTTTCCAGGTTGACCACCAAAGGGTTAAAGTCTGTGTGTGTGTGCGTGCGTGTGTGCGTGCGTGCGTGCATGCGTCCATGCATGCGTGCGGAGGTGGGGGAGGGAGAGAGAGAGAGAGTTTGTGTACTATATACATTATTATATATGATACAGTCCTGAATCTGTTGTCTTTTTATTCGATTTTATAGTGTGTCTGGCATTCTTCAAGGAACTATATATATGGTACTATACTTCAATATGCTTACTTCCACATCACAGTAACACATGATAAAGGACTGACAGCTCAGAAGAACTCAGCCGTGGACAATATATTTAAATAATTTAATCAAACAATGTACTTTCTTCTAGGATTTCTAAATGATGTTTGTTGGTGTTTGGCATTATTGTATGTGTTCATTAGTAATACGTACTATCACATTCACATGACTATAAATAAATCACATTCCATTCATTTCTATATCCGAGGCTTTGCTTTCTCATATACATTTTAGCTGCGACTGCCTCAAAAACTACTGATCCGATTTGGCTCAAATGTTGACATGAAGAAACTTGCCGTCAAAGAGGATTTCCAGTATTGTCCATGATCCGTATAAAAGAACCTGGATTCGGATAGGATCAAATTCTGAATCTGTGGATATCTCGATCGGAAACTACTGGTCTGATTTGGCTACAATTTTAACACATGAAAGGGTCTCACCATACATTAGGATTCCACAAGCTGATGTGTAATCCGAAAAACATCCAGAAAATTTTTACAATGTGAAACAATCTGGACCCGGGATTAGTATAAGTCTGTCTGTCAGTTTTTTTACATTCCTGACAAAGATGTCAAAGTCGCAACTGTAGCTCATCCTCATGTTTTTAAAAAATAGGGTGGGATATTGCATCCGTCAGTCAGTCTGTCCATCCATCCATCTGGCTATCTCATCTGAAACCTATTGTTGGAATTCAATCAAATTGTTATGTGAGTTACCCATAATATTGAGATGACGTTTACATTAGGCTCCAATCACATCGTGGGGCTGGGTGGAGGGGGAGGGGGTGTGTGTGGGTGAAAGTCCAAGTTGGCGGAATTCAACCAAATTTGGTATGTTAATTACCCATTTGATTGCGGGTTACAAGACAATGTTTACATTAGGAACTAAAATGCACAGTCGATGGCATGCCGTCGCAAATCCCCACGCGTTCACCACTTCGAGCTTTACCCTCACTTTGACCTAAAACACAATAAATTCCTTGAAATGTAGTTTCAATGGGTAATGGGTTTTAAAATGAAATGCGACATGACCACCTTTGGATAAATTTAATTTTTGACTCACAATCCCCATGCCCTGAGCCCCACCCCTGGAGGTCATAACAAAATTTCAAAAGTGCCATGCACATCCCTAGTCATATGTGTAATCATAGCCAAAGTTTCATGTTTCTATCTGAAATGGTCTAGGAGAACTTGCATTACAATCGATAATTACTGGCCAATTTTGACCTTTTGACCCCACCCCCTAACTTCAGTTTGACCCAAGACCATAATAGTTCCTTGTCCTGTGGACTACTAATCATTGGCTTGAAAATGATATGCGACATGACAACCTTTGGAAAAATTTAATTTTTAGACGCCACATTCCCCACCCCCAGGGCCCTGCCCCGGAGGGTCATGCAATAATTCCAAAAGTGTCATGCACATCTCTGTCCATATGTGCAATCATCCCCAAGGTTTTAAGTTTCTATCTGAAATGGTCTAGGAGAATTGCATTACAATCGATAACTACTGGCCAATTTTGATGTTTTGACCCCCTGTGCCCAGCCCGGGGAAAGGGTGGGGGTGGGGATTCAGAGTCGGAACAAAATATCAAAAGTGTATGCACATCCTTGCCCATAGGTATAATCATCCCCAAGGTTTCAAGTTGCTATCTTAAACGGTCTAGAAGGAGATGCATTACAATCGATAAGTGCACAGACGGCCGACATGCACACACGCACACTCACACACACACACGCACAGGTCGTATCACATAATCCCCACCTTTTCTTCGAAAAGCATGGGGATAACTAGATTGATCTGTCGACGGGTCTTCGCAAATTCCCACATTCGGCGCTTTGAACTTTTGACACACACCCACAACCGACACCCCAGCGGTGGAGCCAAATGTAAATGTCATTTTGCACTCCGCAATCATATGGGTAATTCACATACCAATTTTGGTTGAATTTCGTTGAATAGTGTCAGAGGTGTTGCATTACAATCAATTTCATGACCTTTTGAATGCCCCCCCCCCCCCTCATGTACTCCACATTGATATATATATTTATCATATAAACAAGCCTTCTAGCCCATTCCATATTTTTCAATATGAGCACACGTGCCATATTCAACGGAGTATTTTCATTGGCTGTTGGGTGCGCAACCCATTTAAATTGACCAATTAAAACATCGATTGATGTGAGTGTGACGTATAGGGATTACCACGCGGTACTGTTTTACTACGATTTGTTTATTACGATTTGTCATTCATGAAACGTCATCACAAAATGTCATCATTTGACAGTTTATCAGCCGGCAGCGAAGTAACGATTGAACGGCTCTGCAATAGTCTTAGAAGAAAAGTGTAGTTTATGGCTGACATCACCAGATTGTGTGTTTGTCACTATATTTTGCTGCGCATTCAGTATCTGTTATCAAGTAGTGGTGCGTCACAGCGGCGGTATCGATTTCACGAAAATCAACAATGAGAAATCAGATAAAAGTCACATCAGCAACTATTGGCAAATATTTCAAAATTACAGTTTATATGATAAATAAAATCTCAAACTCACTCACTTTTCATATCACTATCATGAACCTCATTGAAAATGATCAATTTTGCACTCGCTAAAGCTCATGCAAATTGATAATTTTCAACTCGGTCCATAATAGTGAGATGAAAAGTGACCGCGTTCCAGATTCTCTATATATGGGAAATGGGTGATTGCGGAGTGCAAAAAGCCCGGGGTGGGTTGTTGGGTGTCTCAAATGTGGGGGATTTGCGATGACGCATCATCGACTAATCAATCTAGTTCACATTTACAACCCATCCTATCAGAGCTATTTGAGCTACTGCAGTAAGTACCCTTTAAATGGCAGAACAGACAGAGTGTGGCAAGTGACACATGGGCGGCAAGCAGCCCTCAGCAGAAATGGCATGCGGCAAACCACATATATGCATGCCATTTTTACGTAGCAGCTGCAGCAGCAACAACAGCAGTAGTAGTAGTAGTAGCAGCAGCGGCGACGACTATGGCACTACTACTGCTGTTGCTGCTGCTACTACTACTACTACTACTACTACTACTACTACTACTACTACTATTACTACTACTACCACTACTACTACTACTATTACTACTACTACTACTACTACTACTACTACTACTACTACTACTACTACTACTACTACTATTGCTACTACTACTATCGCCACCGCTGCCCCCAGGAAATTGTGTAGGCAGTGATTGTATTCAATTAATTCACCCCCCCCCACCCACCCACACACCTGTACTGGTTGGTGCTGTCTATGACAACAGCATCATAATCCGGTCAAATCAGTTTAAAAAATATTCAAGAGCTTTCTTGTGTAGTTTTCTTATCGAGACACTGGAATTTCAAGGGTTAAGAGCCAACCGACAGTTGACCTGGTTTGCCGAGATCTTTGTTGAATGACACAGGATTGATATTTATGGCGCAATTTGACAATGTACATTTTGTTCTTTCCCACGCATTAGACTACTTGTTGGGTGGGTGTGTAGGATATATATATATATATATATATATATATATATCTATATATATATAAAGATTTTACTACGAATGTAGTTGATGGTCTATAATTGTATTATAATAATCTTTGGGTTCGCGAAAATTGCTTGTCTGTTAGAGCAAATCGCCTCTGAGCTCCACAAATGACAGCGCGTCAATGTTATTTCGCTCAGCTGTTTCAGGCAGGCTCAGCCGATCCCCTGAAATGACGTCACGCGCCAAGGCTGTTCTCATTTCGTTTTTCAGCAAGTTGGTGCAGGATCGACGAATTTAAAATAAATCTGAATAATATCTTCAAATAACACATTCTATTTCATTCTTTAGTGCCAAATGTTGTATATGAAAGCCACTTTCAATGCCATTGTACTTCTTCTTTAATTGTCATACTGCTTAGATCCTTTGGTTTAGAGTTCTAAGGGTTTTGCTAGTTATAATAGGATTATGATAGAATGGAGATAGGTTTATAACAATGGAATCTTCATCTAAGACCCCTGAAGATGCTGGAGACATTCATTTAACTCATGTGTTTCAAAACCAATATATGTGTGGTGTCACAATAGTGTCACTGGTTTTCTGGATTGTTCACAATCTCGTTTTTGGTCAAATTTTGTATTAGATATCAACAGGTTTTTCTGGTAATTTGTATTGTTTTGGTTCTTCAAATATGGACATTCCAGTCTTCACAGAACCAGAGGTGGTCCCTAAGTGTCTGGAATTGTTTTTTTAACAGCCCGTTGACCAGGTGATGACCTGTGAGCTCAGCCAGCCGCTAATCAACTAGTCTTGAGCCGACAGGCCTGGGTACCGCTAGAAGACGCAGTATCCATCTTGCTCAGGCTTGGTTAACACGCTTTGCTAACCCGTCATCTATTGTGTCTGAGAAGGATGACGATGAAAACTTGTTGCATGGTCAAACTGATGAGGCGGAATCATGGAAATGGATACCCATTGACCTCCCGTGAGGCCTATTGGTGACCATTTTCATTGAGTTACCCACAGAGAGGGAACCTTCATGGCTCAGCCGGTTAGCTTGGCTGGCATGGATGGCCAACCATACCGAATCCCTCAGGTAAATGAAGGATTCAATGGGGACCATAGTTCCATGATTTTTACCCTGCATGGTTTTACAGCTCTTGCTCTAGGAACATCCATGGCTCAGGCCATTCCAGGTTGCAAGGATCTTCTGGAGTTTCCGTAAAGCCAGCCACAAATCAACCTGGTATGTTGGCTTCTTCGGAAGCCTATGGGCCCCTGTTTCGTCTATTTGTCCCAGCTGGCTACTGAGGTTGACTGGATTAACACTTGCCAATGGCTGGTTGGTGCCAAACCAGAACTCCTGGTAGACCCAGCAGCTTCAATACAGGTCCAACGCCTATGGCTACAGGGTAGGCCAACGATTACCACAGTATTAACTTTGACATATGCGGAACATGTTCTTGACCTTAGCCTTCAGAATAAAAGGCGAAGTCGTGGCCTGGTTTCCAGTCTTTCTGCAAATTCTATGGCGCGGGATTCTGATGAGAGGGTGAGAGCAGCTATATTTTCCTCTCACATGTCTTGAAACTGCCAACATTTGTCTGTTTCAGTCCAGAGAGCCATACAGGATGGTATCTCACACGAAGTGTCACTAGGATGTTCCAGGCTGGGTGCAAGCATGCCCTTGACAACTTGTGCCTATCACAGGAACTCTCCAATGGGCTCCTGCAGGCACCTATGGTGGATCCTGGTCTCTTTGGTGGTGAAGGGTGCAGACACCTCAATGAGAAGGTAATCCCAGTGAACAACCAGAGGGTGCTACATGAGCAATTTGAAGTACTCCAATGTATGTGTAGCATCCCCTGTCCCAAGGGCGCAGCAGTCAAGAGGAGGTGGCCAAGTTGGAGCATGCTCCACATCCCCAGCCTGGGGATGTGGTGGGTGTGGTACTAGCAGAGGTGGCCATGGATCTGATCATGTGAACTGTGCCTGAGGGTGCACCTCCCAGAAGGACCACAGTGCTTGGATTCCTTGGTTCAATCTCAGCCTCTAGATGAGCCAGTAGGAGGATTGCCTACATCATCCGAGAGTGGAACTGGGTGACACAGGACCACTTAGTCGTGCAGTGGCTTTCAGTCTGGCTTTCAATCTGGTACCATCCCGACTGGATAAGCAATCAGCTGCTACTGGTGCTGAAAATTTAAGGTACTACCACTCAAGATTTTGAGGGCTCCTCGGGTATTCATGAGAGTGGTCCTTGCTACCACAACATTCCTCTGAAGGAGAAATATAGCAGTCCACATGTACATAGATGACTGGCTGTTAAAAGCACACAGGAAACAAAGTTTATCAGCCAATTTGGAGATCGTTGTCGGATTCTGTCAGATCTAGCCTGGATAATAAATTACCAGAAATTAGACCTAGTCTGGGAGCCCAGAGTGACTTGTTCTCAAACTTGAGCGCGAAAGGTTTTCGGTGCAGGTCCTGTAGAATGTTCACATGTATCCTTAGAACAGGCATTCTCAATGGAAACATCTATTCAGGTAGTAGCTGATTTCCCCTATTGCCTATGTGATAATCGTAATCTTAAGGCTGGCTCTATAGCTGGATATAATTAGTCAGCTTTGATGACTGTTATTCTTTACTTGGCTAAATTGGTGAGGTTAGGAATTATCTAGTTTAAATACCTTAATCAAAGGCATGGATAACTTAAGACCTAGGTATCCACCTGCGATTCCGTCTTCGAATTTATACAAGTCTTAGGTGATAAAGCATTTAAACCACTAAGTGCTACTTCTATGAAGTTGTGAACACTTAACCCGTAGCACTCTGATGTCAATATTCTGTCTTTTATCCAATCAATAGCAAAGAAACTGGTGTGCCTTTTTCAACAGTTTTGGTGGATGATGTTGTTGTCTTCGAGAGCACCATCGTCTACCAAATTTGTTGAAAAATGTACACCAGTTCATCATTTAAATTAATTTGAAAATTTTTAATTCTGACATCAGAATGGAAAGGGTTAAGAGTGACAGTTTCAGCCAGGCGAAGAAATGAAATTGACGCTTTATCAGCTGAACCAAACCGCTTTGGGGGAGGTTACTGGCGAAGGCCTTAGGCTTCTACCTAGACTAAATTTTAAATGGTCAGCCTATTATTCTGTCTGCCTTAACGAGATTTGGCCCTAACTTAACTCATTAACACTCATGTATCAGCCAAAAACAGCCTCTGCAGTGGTCTTGAGAAATGTCCATTTGCAGACCAAGAGAAGACTATTTTTGAAAATGTACCACGAATGCCTGACTCGATGAGCCAGTCATGCCAGTGGTGAATTTTCAAATATAGTCTTCTCTTGGTCAGCAAATTGGCAATTTCTATGAGAAAATTGAAATTTTCCTGAACAAATTTGAGGATTAAAGGGCTAAAGGCCTGTTGTCTGGTCAGTGCATTGCTCTGATACAAGGAATGTATGGAAGAATTGCAGACAGTCCCCGACTTCTCTATGGTTGACCTACTTTGAATCCCATGGCTGGGCTTAAGCTTCCAGGAATACTGTTTCTAGGTGGATTGTGGAACCATCCAATTTTGCCACAGATCTCCAAGTAGGCAAGTAAATTTGGCCACGCTCACAGTATTAGTGGCACAGTATTCGATCAAGTTTTCGTGGAGGACATTATGATAGTGGCCCTGTGGCATTTTGCCAAGCTATTATCACCCCACATCACCCGTATCAGCTGATCATGTTTCTCTATTAATAGCAATTTTCTGATGCTTTTGTACATTCAAAAACAAAAGAACTCTCAGGGAAACAGCTTGTCTTCTGACCATGCCTCCCTCCATATTGTCCCACAAATTCTGGATATATCAACAGTCTTCATTTTGGTAAGTATACTCTTGAAGTGAAATAAAGAAAATCTAAGATTTTTGTTTTACACCAGAGAGTTGACACTTACAATAACGAAGCTACCCGGCCTCTCCAACCCATGGAGACCTGGTCATATTATGCAGTGGTTGCTAGTTGTAAGCCAATGAAATTAATATCTTGGTGGTTTGCCAGTCGGCACATGTGCAGCGCATGCGAAGGTGTGCTTTTAGATGCACCAATCTTTCAGATGAATAACCTGATGGGTGCCCAGTTTAAGGAGCAACTTTGTTTAAATTCTGTGTTTAATTGAGCCAATATGTTGTATTAGCATATATCAAGTCTTCGTTATGGTAGGTAGCAACTCTGTAGTGAAAAAGATAAATCCTAGATTTTCTTTAATCAAATGCATGTCATACTAATGTGAAAGCGGTAACACTTTCAGCAGTTCAGACCTGATACAACTCAAATCTTGCAATATTAGATTACCATATTTCACCTAATTGAAGCCCATGCTCTAATAGAAGCCCACCCTCTAACTTTGACATATGAGCTCCAATGATTTCTTAGCTGTTTCAAAACAGTAAAACTCAGTATTAGAAGGCCCCCCCCCCCTAACTCAACTGTGTTTGTATCGGGAAAAAAAAGTTAAGACCAAATATTTTAAAATATCATTTATAATAATACTTTATACAGATGTCTGCCCTGATACATTTCCGGCTCCCTAGAAATCAACATATTGGTCTCTGATTTTTAGATCTCAGTCACATATTAGATTACTACTAATAGTAGTTGGCCACGTTTGTTCAAGATATAATAAAGTTTATTTCACACTTGTAGTCAAAATACACATAAAACAATTTTGGCGTGATAAATACATTTCTTATTAAAATATTTTAAGACCAAATTTATGCCTGTATTGCGCATCAATTTTATAACGCCGACAAACATCAAATGATCCAAAGCAGAATCAAGACGTACGACAAAAATTGCTTGAAAGCCCGAGAATTAAAATGAGATAAACCGCTTCTTATTAATTGCAGGAGCCATGTTCTTGCAATATCTAGGAGTTTGTTATCAAATGGGTACCCATTATTCAGAACTGACCTAATACTCGGTTACCATCATGCAGTGATAATATATATCCATATCCGAGTTCCAAGTCCAGAATATTTATATCTGAGTACTCGTTCTAAATAAATGTCTTTTGCGATTGGAGGCGAATCATGCCACTTATGGTTTTTCGTGACGACATTGCAGATAACTGTTTCATTTGTTGAATAATATGAAAATGTGAAATGTTATTATGTTATATGGAGATATAAGATGATTTATTTCCACTATTTTCAGTTGACAGACATAAGTGTTCAATATCTGTCTGGTGTTTGCCATTATCTGAGGGAACTTGACATCTCAGAATGTGTCCTGATCACGTAAGTACTTAGCAACCACGACTACCTAAGTATATTACCTCTAATTTCTAGCATTGTAACAATAATTTTGAACTTTTCTCTATATCTTTATTGTTTATTCACATTTGGATATAGTTTAATTTTCTATAAAATTGTCCCTGTTTAATTTTTCAATTTCATTGCTTTATATGATTTCAGTGATACATCATTCTGAAATTGAGATGTTTGCACATTTTGTATGTTTTGAAATGTATAATACAGCTCAGAAATAACATAACATATTTCCAAAACAAATACAGAAACATGTTACTTAATACAGAAATGTTCTGTTGAATATTTTTACCGTAATTGGATTGGATGACATTGCTGACCTAGGCAGCAATATTGCCTTAGGCAGCAATATGTTCCAATCCAATTATGGTAAAAATACTCAACTAGTTTCGAATTAGTCATTTGTTTCTGAACTGTACTGTAGGTTATCTCAGAGTCGTTCTGACATCGTAAGAAATAGGCCAAGGGCCAGTATGCTCACATGGACTTAGTGGCAATAACGTTCATATCCTTAAACCACGGTAAGAACAGCAAAATGTGCCGTAAATGTATTCTTTGCATAGGTTTCAATACTGAACATCCAAAAGGGGTCATTACTCTGGTAAATCAAGGTGTATACAGTTCCTTGTCATAGCTCAAATAGACATCAATATGTGAAAATGAGGAGAGGATGTTATTGCATAAATTTGCTAAGCGTGCTACGAGGTGACCTCAAGAAAGCAGGACTCAAGCACAGTCAAATCAAGAATGGACCTGAGGACGCTACGGATTTCAGTTGAGGACAAGACAGTGGGAAAAAGCGAAGAAGGACTGATTGCAGCTGTAGGATGTTTCTACTACTACAGCCGCAGAATACAGTAATCATACATACATGCGGAAATGAACAGATTTGCCAAACTCGTTTTTAATCCATTAACAAATGCAGAAATGTAACCATAGATGTATGTAATACTTTGATACTAACAAGTATCATAATCCCATAACTGTGGTTTTGGAAGATCTGGACACTACATATTCATAGCTCCAATAGATATTGCCAAAAGAAACATATCTGCCGAAATGTGTTGTTAGCCCATCAACAGATTAGAAAGCATGCCATGAGTAAAGATCCCCCTCTTCAGTAGATCTTAGCTTGCACACGCACGCACGCACGCACGCACGCACGCACGCATATATACAGCTATTGCAATACTCTCGCAACACTTCAGGCTACTATTATAAGAATAGTCTCACAACAGTTTAGGCTTCTAGAATAGTCTCACAACACTTCAGGTTTCTAGACCAATCTCACAACACTTCAGGTGTCTATAATAGTCTCACAACACTTCAGGTGTCTAGAATAGTCTCGCAACACTTCAGGCTTCTAGAATAGTCTCGCAACACTTCAGGCTACTACTATAGTCTCACAACACTTCAGGCTTCTAGAATAGTCTCACAACACTTCAGGCTTCTAGAATAGTCTTGCAACACTTCAGGCTACTACTATAGTCTCACAACACTTCAGGCTTCTAGAATAGTCTCACAACACTTCAGTCTTCTAGAATAGTCTCACAACACTTCAGGTTTCTAGAACAGTCTCAACACTTCAGGTGTCTAGAATAGTCTCACAACACTTCAGATGTCGAGAATAGTTTCACAACACTTCAGGCTTCTAGAATAGTCTCATAACACATCAGACTAGTAGAATAGTCTCACAACACTTCAGGCTTCTAGAATAGTCTTACAGCACATGAGGCTAGTAGAATAGTTTTACAATGCTTCAGGTTTCTAGAATAGCCTCACAACACTTCAGGCTTCTAGAATAGTCTCACAACACGTCAGGCTTCTAGAATAATCTCACAACACGTCAGGCTATTAGAATAGTCTCACAACACTTCAGACTTCTAGAATGGTCTCACAACACTTCAGGCTTCTAGAATAGTCTTACAGCACATGAGCCTAGTAGAATAGTCTCACAACACTTCAGGCTTATAGTATAGTCTCACAACACTTCAGGCTTATAGAATAGTCTCACAACAGTTCAGGGCCCATGTTCCCGAAGCTATCGTTAGCTCGCGATATCGTTACACCCATTGCTATAGTATGGTGTAACGATATCACTAACATAGCTAGAGCTTCGGAAACATGGACCCAGGCTAGTAGAATAGTGTCACAACACTTCAGGCTTCTATAATAGCCTCACAACACTTCAGGCTTCTATAATAGTCTCACAACACTTCAGGCTTCTTGAATAGTCTCACAACACTTCAGGCTACTACTATAGTCTCACAACACTTCAGGCTTACAGAATAGTCTTAAAACACGTCAGTCAGGCTTACAGAATAGTCTCAAAAAAGCTATCGTGGTAAGACTAATACCAAGGTTAGAAAATTAAATTCTCCAATAGGACTGTAGTTCAATATATTGTATCAGTGTCCAATGAGATTTCAAAACTTACGTTTGGCAGCCAGTTTTTAAGTTCCATTAGCTGAGCATGCATTATGTAGTCATGAGTAGAGTCATAAAGCTATGCTCTGGCAATAAGTATTCATCTTAAAATGATTATTGGAAGATGATCAGTAATCTTGATTCTTTAAATGAGATCCATCTAAAATCAGAAGTTATTGTTGGTTGATCTGATTTTCACTCAAGTATCTGACATCATAATCAAATATGTCACATGTTAGCTGATGTCACAATCAAAATAACATAGCTCTGTCACAAAAATTGAAAATGTCTGTCGCAAAAGCATACGAATTGCATCCCTTTGATGAATTTCTCATTTAACCCTTTCACCGACAGATCCCTGAAAATGTATATTCCTTACGATATAAAACTTATTCTGTCAAATATTTTGAAATTGACTTTACTGCCAGTCAAATTAATATCAAAATATTCAACAGTTTCCTGTAAAATGATATATGGAGAATTCATCGGTGAAAGGGTTAATATACATTCTGTTGAATATTTTGAAACTAATTTTACTGGAAGATGCTCCAATCATATCAGTTTCAAAATATTCACCAGCTTATCTGTATAGTTACGTTAAAATTTAGATTCTGAGAATTCAAGTTTCAAATGGATTCCAACACATGTAAAAAATGGGTTGGGGCTTAGCTAAAAATGGGCGTGGCATAGCTAGAAATGGATCTCTATAATGTGATGTGTTTATTGCAGTGACAAAGCACTGAAGTATTTGCGTCGAGGATGCTCACAACTACAGGTTCTAACCATGCTTTGCTGTCAAGGAATATCGAGGTATGTTGCTGGAAATATTTCCTCTTGCAACGAATGTTCACAAAGTATATCATCTTATAACGGTTAAGATTAGTCAAGAGAATTGAAATGTCCATTTGCAGGCCATAAGAAGACTGTTTGAAAATGTCCACTATAATGGCGAGCCAGTCATCAGTGGTAAAATTTCAAAATATAGTCTTCGTTTGGTCTGCAGTAAAGGACAAAATTAGTTAATTTCATGGTTTCTGTTTTATACCTTGGCAGATTGAACAGGTTTGAACCAAATTCAGTTTATAGCATATTATATGCTTCTCAATTTATATTCCGTTAAAAGCTTTTTGACTTTAAAGACCAGGAATACTTATTTTCAATGTACTATGCCCTTGAATATTTTGAAATTATTTTGACTGGACGCTATTGAGTATGGCAAGTGTATGCAGGAACATCTTTCAGGCAAAGCAATTTTACAAAATTCACTAGCTTGCTTAAACGCTAGTTTTGTAATTGAGATACGCTTGAATGTCACAGCTGAACGAGTTAATGGACCTTTCCAGTTTATCCATCAATCATATGATGTCATAATAAACTACATGAGATGTAGGATGATATCATAATCAATTATGTAACATGTAGGATGTCATAATCAATTACGTCATGAATGACGTAGATAAATAGGATGGAGAACAATGATATTGATGTCAATGTGACATTGATATAAAACTATTTTTCTGGTTAAGTTTTTGGTTTATCTCAACATATCGTTATATCTCGACATCAGGATTCACCCTATTGGGACTAAATACGCACATGTTTCCATATATCAACTGAATGAAGCACAATGATATTGAGGTCATGAGGTCAAAGGCCAACCTTGGTATAAAATTTTCTTTATGGTTGAGTCTTTTGTATAGTTCAAGATATCGTCAGATATATCGCCATGGCTTCACCCTATTGGGACTACACTTGGACACATGCTTTCTTATATCAAGGGGATGGAACACAATGATATTGAGGGCATGAGGTCAAAATTCAACGTCACTGTGACCTTAGTATAAAACTTTTTCTGGTTAAGTTGTTTGGTTTAACTCAACATATTGTCTTATATCTCGGCATTGATTCACCATATTATAGGACTAAACTTGGACAAATGTTTCCCTATGCCATTGGGATAGAGTACAATTATATTGAGGTCAAAGTTCAAGGTCATTGTGACCTTGGTATAAAACTATTTTTCAGTTAAGTTTTTGCTTTTGCTAAACTTATTGACTTATATCTCAGGATTGTCTCACCCTGCTTTAATTAAACTTGGTCACATGTTTACCTATATCAAGCGGGTGAAGCGCAATGGTACTGAGGTCAAAGGTCATGATCATTTTAACATTTGTATAAAATGCAGATTTTAACAGTTAGGGTCATCTGCTTTGCTCACCTTGCCTTTATTACAGAATTGGTCAAGTTATTAGAACTAAGCATGCTCATATACGGTTAATTCAGTTCAGTAGGAGCAGCACAAAGACATTCAGACCTTTGAGGTCAATGTTATTGTGATAGTGATACAAATCTAGATTTGCATTTGAAAGTGCTAATTGCCAAAATGTTCACCAATATCCAGTCAGTGTAACACTGATGTCTTGTGTATTTTGTGTTTGTTTTTAGGAGTGCTGCCACAAAGATGCTGAAATATATTAATGTTGTAAAGTACAGTGAAGAAGGAATCTCAGGACAGTTTAGTTACTGAACAAACAATTATCTAACATCTTTTCCCATGTGTCAGACCTCGTGGCAGGGTGTATTATAACTTATTCAGCCCGAGGACACAGAAATATCTGACGTTTATTTACTTCATTCTGTTTCAGTATCGCGCTGATGGCGCAGCATCCCAACCTAGTGCTTAGTCATGTATCAAAAATAGGTCAGCATGACATACATTTCATGGCTCACTGAACAAGAGGCCCAAGGACAGTATCGAAAATTGCAAATTTGAGATCAGAATACCCAAAAACACATATAAAACCAATTTCGGCCTCAAAGTCCATCAAATAAGATCCAATATGGACGCCAAATATGCTATATTTTGATTGGCCCATGGTGTCTAGGTTTTTTGATCAATCAACTTTCCTTGAACAAACTTTATTGGCTCTTGGTCCCTAATCATATCTGCCAAATTTCGGCCCGATCCCTTCAGCGGTTCTGGAGAAGTCGTTTTCGCTACAACTAGATCAACCAAGATGGCCACCAAACCATTTGACCAATCAAGTTCCCTTGAACAAACTTGGTTCAGCTCTTGCCCTAAATCATATTTCATGAGGTTTGCATCAATGTCCCAAGCGGTTTGGGAGAAGATTTTTAAAGACATTGCTAAAAATCGGCCAAAATCCAAGATGGCCACCGGCCCAATTGGCTGATCGGCTTCATTTGAACAAACTTGAATCTCTACACCTTAAGGATGCTTCTTGCCAAATATAATTGTAATCGGTCAGGTAGTTCTCGAGAAGAAAACATTTTAAATTTTCCATTGCTTTAGTATGGGCGCCTTTGGTGGGAAAATAATCCAAGATAGCTGCCAAACCGTTTATCCAACAGTTTCGAAAATGTCAAATCTGACCTCAGAATACCCCAAAACACATACAAAACCAATTTCAGCCTCAAAATCCTTCAAATAAAAAAATCCAATATGGATGCCAAACATGCTATATTTTAATTGGCCCATGATGGCCATATTTTTTAACGGATCAACTTCTCTTGAACAAAGTTTAATGGCCCTTAGGCCCTAATCATATCTGCCAAATTTCGGCCCGATCCCTTCAGCGGTTCTGGAGAAGTCATTAGGTGAGCTAATAATGTTGAGAATTCTTGTCCAGGCTGAGGTTGAAAAGACTTTTATATACAGTAACCAAACTTTATATATGGATGTATTGCAAACAAGTGTAAAATGGTGTCTTATATATGTGACCTACTTTTGATGGAGACAAGAGCATCATAGAAAATTGTTATCAGAATTTTATTTCATGAATTTTTGCATACAGTAATATACAACTTTGGTGTAGTGATGCATTGTGGATTAACCCTTTCACTGCGCAACCAACCATACAGGAAAACTGTTGAATATTTTGAAATTAATTTGAATGGAAGCTGTTGCTGCCTAAAGCAGCAATGGCTTCCAGTCAAATTAATTCCAAAATAATCAACAGAATAAGTTTTATATCGTAAAGAATATACTTCTTCCGGGATCAGTGAAAGGGTTAAAGATGTATTGTTCATTAAAGGTATGTCATCCTGACTTAATGGTTCGTTGGACTTCATAGAACATTATTAGCTCACCTGGCCTAAAAGGCCAAGTGAGCTTATGCCATGGCTGCCGTCTGTCCATCGTCTGTCCATCCATCAAATCGCGTCTTCTCCTTAACGGTTTGACCAATTTCAACCAAATTTGGCTGGAGCGATCCTAAGCTGGTACCCTCTAGACACGTTTTTCAGAATTTTGATTGATCAGTTTTTTGCTGTGAAAATCTTAGATTTTATGAAAAATCTACCAGAAATTGTCAAATTGCTACGCCTCCTTAGCTGCTAGACATGGTTCAAACAAATTTCACGAGATATATTCTATGGTGGTAGGCTCTAGAAATTCTATTCAGAATTATGATTGAGAAATTTGTGGGTGAAAATCCGAGATTTTATGAAAAATTTACCAAAAATTGCCAATACGTTGCTTCTCCTTAGTCGCTTGACATATTTCAACCAAATTTGGCTAGAATGGCCTATCATGGTAGACTCTAGAACATCTATTCAGAATTTTAATTGGTCCTTTTTCGGGTGGCCATCTTGGATTTTCCGGAAATGATCCATCATATCTATTTAAATGGAAATGGTTCAAATGCTAATGGCCCAGGTGAGCGCCACAGGCCCTTGGGCCTCTTGTTGTTCTGGTTATTGTTTTCAAGACCTTTTCAAATACAGCGCCAAAACTTGGTGTACTGCGATAGGCTAATGATACATTGCATATGAAAAGTAGGTCATACAAGTATTCATTGCATTTCCATATAGTAACCTTGATGGGGAATCGAACCCACAACTGTACCTTACATCTAACAGTTCCCTGAAGATCATAGACAATATTTATGTGGGTCACTATAACTGATGTCTGTTCAATGAGCATCAAATAAAGTTGTTATCCAGTCTGAATTCCTAAAACTCTTCTACCAATGGTAACTAAACTCATGGTAATGGTGCATCTTGGGCTAAAGCTGTCAGGTGTAGCAACAGTGTTGTATGCTTCATTACTGGAAAATTTAGTTTGTCATGGGACTGGAGTATGATTATAACTGGTGTTTATCTTACAAACAATGTTGTGTTATAATGGATCGATTCATTTCAAATTTGGTATGTCAACTCCTGAGGACATAACCTCGGTGGGGATTGCATATCAGTGAAATGCGTCCAGATTCACCGGAGTTAACTGCCTTGAAATACCCATGTATTTGGTTTCTGCTCAATAACTTCACTTATAATGGATATATTCATTCCAGATTTGGTATGTCAGCTCTATATGCCCTCGGTAGAGACTTTGTATCAGCGTAACGCATCCGGATTCAGCATAGTTATCTCTCTTGAAATACTTAAAATTTGTCCAAAATGTGCATTTGGTTTCCGCCCAATAATTTCACTTACAATGAGAGTACAATCTATCTGTCAATCCCTGTGGCAAACAGGGTTTTGTGAATGGCTGCCATTTAAGGGTGGTGGGAGGGGGGAATCAGGTGATGTACATCATCTGGTTTGAAACTAATTTGACTGTGCGCATAGGCAGAAACAGTTCCCAGTACAATTAGTAACAAAATCTTGAACAGAATGTTTATTAAATAGTAAATCCATCAAGGATAATAAAGTGCTACGGGTTTAAGTTTTATGCTGTTCCAGCTGAACATTACATTTTATAAGTGCTGGTGAACTGAGACTCGCATGTATATTTTGAGGCCAATGGTGCTAAAAGTTGTTGCTGGCAATAAGCCGTACAAGAGTGAGTCTAATGTTCATTTTCATGCTAAAGCTGGCAATAAGCAGTACGAGAGTGAATCTGATGTTCATTTTCATGCTAAAGCTGGCAATAAGCAGTACGAGAGTGAGTCTGATGTTCATTTTCATGCTAAAGCTGGCAATAAGCAGTACGAGAGTGAGTCTGATGTTCATTTTCATGCTAAAGCTGGCAATAAGCAGTACGAGAGTGAGTCTGATGTTCATTTTCATGCTAAAGCTGGCAATAAGCAGTACAAGAGTGAGTCTGATGTTCATTTTCATGCTTAAGCTGGCAATAAGCAGTACGAGAGTGAGTCTGATGTTCATTTTCATGCTAAAGCTGGCAATAAGCCGTACAAGAGTGAGTCTGATGTTCATTTTCATGCTTAAGCTGGCAATAAGCCGTACAAGAGTGAGTCTGATGTTCATTTTCATGCTAAAGCTGGCAATAAGCAGTACGAGAGTGAGTCTGATGTTCATTTTCATGCTAAAGCTGGCAATAAGCCGTACAAGAGTGAGTCTGATGTTCATTTTCATGCTTAAGCTGGCAATAAGCAGTACGAGAGTGAGTCTGATGTTCATTTTCATGCTAAAGCTGGCAATAAGCCGTACGAGAGTGAGTCTGATGTTCATTTTCATGCTAAAGCTGGCAATAAGCAGTACGAGAGTGAGTCTGATGTTCATTTTCATGCTAACCCTGGCAATAAGCCGTACAAGAGTGAGTCTGATGTTCATTTTCATGCTTAAGCTGGCAATAAGCAGTACGAGAGTGAGTCTGATGTTCATTTTCATGCTAAAGCTGGCAATAAGCAGTACGAGAGTGAGTCTGATGTTCATTTTCATGCTAAAGCTGGCAATAAGCAGTACGAGAGTGAGTCTGATGTTCATTTTCATGCTAAAGCTGGCAATAAGCAGTACGAGAGTGAGTCTGATGTTCATTTTCATGCTAAAGCTGGAAATAAGCCGTACAAGAGTGAGTCTGATGTTCATTTTCATGCTAAAGCTGGCAATAGGCCGTACGAGAGTGAGTCTGATGTTCATTTTCATGCTAAAGCTGGCAATAAGCAGTACGAGAGTGAGTCTGATGTTCATTTTCATGCTAAAGCTGGCAATAAGCAGTACGAGAGTGAGTCTGATGTTCATTTTCATGCTAAAGCTGGCAATAAGCAGTACGAGAGTGAGTCTGATGTTCATTTTCATGCTAAAGCTGGCAATAAGCAGTACGAGAGTGAGTCTGATGTTCATTTTCATGCTAAAGCTGCCAATAAGCAGTACGAGAGTGAGTCTGATGTTCATTTTCATGCTAAATCTGGCAATAAGCAGTACGAGAGTTCATCTGATGTTCATTTTCATGCTAAAGCTGGCAATAAGCAGTGCGAGAGTGAATCTGATGTTCATTTTCATGCTAAAGCTGGCAATAAGCAGTACGAGAGTGAATCTGATGTTCATTTTCATGCTAAAGCTGGCAATAAGCAGTACGAGAGTGAGTCTGATGTTCATTTTCATGCTAAAGCTGGCAATAAGCAGTACGAGAGTGAGTCTGATGTTCATTTTCATGCTAAAGCTGGCAATAAGCAGTACGAGAGTGAGTCTGATGTTCATTTTCATGCTAAAGCTGGCAATAAGCAGTACGAGAGTGAGTCTGATGTTAATTTTCATGCTAAAGCTGGCAATAAGCAGTACGAGAGTGAGTCTGATGTTCATTTTCATGCTAAAGCTGGCAATAAGCAGTACGAGAGTGAGTCTGATGTTCATTTTCATGCTAAAGCTGGCAATAAGCAGTACGAGAGTGAGTCTGATGTTCATTTTCATGCTAAAGCTGGCAATAAGCAGTACGAGAGTGAGTCTGATGTTCATTTTCATGCTAACCCTGGCAATAAGCAGTACGAGAGTGAGTCTGATGTTCATTTTCATGCTAAAGCTGGCAATAAGCAGTACGAGAGTGAGTCTGATGTTCATTTTCATGCTAAAGCTGGAAATAAGCCGTACAAGAGTGAGTCTGATGTTCATTTTCATGCTAAACCTGGCAATAGGCCGTACGAGAGTGAGTCTGATGTTCATTTTCATGCTAAAGCTGGCAATAAGCAGTACGAGAGTGAGTCTGATGTTCATTTTCATGCTAAAGCTGGCAATAAGCAGTACGAGAGTGAGTCTGATGTTCATTTCCATGCTAAAGCTGGCAATAAGCAGTACGAGAGTGAATCTGATGTTCATTTTCATGCTAAAGCTGGCAATAAGCAGTACGAGAGTGAGTCTGATGTTCATTTTCATGCTAAAGCTGGCAATAAGCAGTACGAGAGTGAGTCTGATGTTCATTTTCATGCTAAAGCTGGCAATAAGCAGTACGAGAGTGAGTCTGATGTTCATTTTCATGCTAAAGCTGGCAATAAGCAGTGCGAGAGTGAATCTGATGTTCATTTTCATGCTAAAGCTGGCAATAAGCAGTACGAGAGTGAATCTGATGTTCATTTTCATGCTAAAGCTGGCAATAAGCAGTACGAGAGTGAGTCTGATGTTCATTTTCATGCTAAAGCTGGCAATAAGCAGTACGAGAGTGAGTCTGATGTTCATTTTCATGCTAAAGCTGGCAATAAGCAGTACGAGAGTGAGTCTGATGTTCATTTTCATGCTAAAGCTGGCAATAAGCAGTACGAGAGTGAGTCTGATGTTCATTTTCATGCTAAAGCTGGCAATAAGCAGTACGAGAGTGAGTCTGATGTTCATTTTCATGCTAAAGCTGGCAATAAGCAGTACGAGAGTGAGTCTGATGTTCATTTTCATGCTAAAGCTGGCAATAAGCAGTACGAGAGTGAGTCTGATGTTCATTTTCATGCTAAAGCTGGCAATAAGCAGTACGAGAGTGAGTCTGATGTTCATTTTCATGCTAAAGCTGGCAATAAGCAGTACGAGAGTGAGTCTGATGTTCATTTTCATGCTAAATCTGGCAATAAGCAGTACGAGAGTGAGTCTGATGTTCATTTTCATGCTAAATCTGGCAATAAGCAGTACGAGAGTGAGTCTGATGTTCATTTTCATGCTAAAGCTGGCAATAAGCAGTACGAGAGTGAGTCTGATGTTCATTTTCATGCTAAAGCTGGCAATAAGCAGTACGAGAGTGAGTCTGATGTTCATTTTCATGCTAAAGCTGGCAATAAGCAGTACGAGTGTGAGTCTGATGTTCATTTTCATGCTAAAGCTGGCAATAAGCAGTACGAGAGTGAGTCTGATGTTCATTTTCATGCTAAAGCTGGCAATAAGCAGTACGAGAGTGAGTCTGATGATCATTTTCATGCTAAAGCTGGCAATAAGCAGTACGAGAGTGAGTCTGATGGTAGCCACGTATTCATAATTAACCCTTTCACCGACAAATCCCTGAAAAAGTACATTCTTTATGTTATAAAACGTAATCTATTTAATATTTTGAAATTAATTTAACTGGAAGCTAGTCAAATTCATATTCAACAGTATTCTTCTATGGTTGCCTTGAAAATGAGATCTGAGGAATTCATCGGTAAAAGCTTTTTATTTTGCTGTCTCTATTTGACACCTTGTTATGCGCACACTATCTCTCATTACTTAGGCCATGTTCTCACTGGAGAGTAATAACCGGGAATAACTCCATACTTCACTATGGCGTTATTCCCGATTAAGTCTCTAGTGAGAACATGGGCTTAGGCATAGCATTCTAAGCTGTATGTTCACGTTAAAACAACCTGCTATTGTTATGGGTAATGTAAAGTTTATTTTTTATAGAGATTAATTTATGATTTCTGTAAATTATTTATTAATTTAATATTTACAATGTAATTTAAATCCAAAGTTGCGTATGTACATTCTGTTTTATGAAAAACACTAAGTGTTTTATAACATTAAATCAAGAGCCTGTGTTTTATTTCCAAGAGCTAAATTTGCTTGTTCATTTCCAGAAATACTTTCTGTGGTTAAAGGAGAACTAACATCATCTCACAATAGTTATCTTGGTGATATAACATGCCACTTATAAACTATGCATGAAACTAAGATTTTTATCATGCCGCTAAAGAAAGATATCGCTTTAGTAGCTAAATGTTGATACATTTCTACAGCATATGATGGATGTCATGATTTACATTTCAACCAATCAGAAACAACATAGCATGCCTGCCTCGGTATATGCGCTCAGTCATAGAGGAGTCATCCATAGTTTGACAATGTAGTAAAAAAGCTACCATACATGTAAGCTGTTGAATATTCTGAAGCTATTTTGACTGGAAGTTGTTGTTACAATAGGCAGCAACAACTTCCAGTCAAATTAATTGCTAAATATTCAACAACATGATTATTACACAATAAAGAATGTAATGCATTGGCACTTACATGACATCACACACTATGACTCGAGTCGGAGACAAAATGTTGGCGATCACTGTTCAATATTTAGGCGATATTACAAAACAGACAATTGCGATACAGATAAGTGAATGTGACAGGAAATGAATGATATGGAATCTATACACCATAATCAGTGCAATACAACTCTGGAGATGAGATTAGCATCCCTCTAAGGGACTCATCATTTCTAACATAACGCTTTAACCCTCGCAAACCGGAAGTGACTAATATTTTTCGATGTAACAAATATTGTGTTTTGCATATTTTAAAACTAATTTGACTGATTTGATGAATGGCCTCTGACATATATAACAAGACTATGCAATACCTATGGCAGCAAAAGGTCCCAGTCAAATTGGTTTCAAAATATCGTAGACAGCAACATCATCCACCAAAATTGTTGAAAAATGTACACCAATTTCTTTGCTATATTGACACAGTAAAGGCTAGAATACCGACATCAGACTTGTACGGGTTAACAGCCATTTCAACAATAACTGCTGCCATCCTGAACACTTGACAGACTGAAAATAGAAACGTTCACGTGGTATACAGAACTGTGGCCAATTTTGCTCATTTTCTGCTCTGGACTTTTAGGCCCATGATTCTGACCTGTATTTTCTGCATAGGAACTGTGTAATTTCAGGTAAAGATTTTCAATTATAGCGGGACATATTTCAGAGGTTTATGTTTTTGGCATTACCTTTGCGACAGCTACAGCTAAAATGACAGCCTTTGGTCATCAAACTTCAAATTTTGCAAAGGTGTTTCATATGGGTTTTCACAATGTAATTTGGACATTTCACACTGCAGCTCCTTTGCAGTTCCGTACAGCAAAGAAGTGCCTAGAGGGGACTGGAAAGTGACTTCATTTCCACGGGGACCGTCAGGCCCATGTTCATCTAATTTAGGAATGATATAGCATTAGTACTGCATGTATGTCAATACTATTTATATTTACTGATCTACGTGCAATTTCTGTGTATGGATGTTGCCATCTCAGCTTAAATTGTGCATTTAGCTAGACATACATGTCAAGTTTTGCAATTTGCTCTGCTATAGCTAAACTTTCCTCATACTTCATTTACACAATTCTGAATTTTAGATGCGTCTCGTAACTAGTCACATCCTAGTGTATGTCTTTCTGTATTGGTCTGCCCGAGTTTCCATCATCATTCATTTCTGTTGTGTTTGATGGTATACCTGAGTGAACTCTGTTTTGGCTTCATTCACAGACAGATTTACAGCCTTGACTGTTATGCAGCTACTGGAAGTAGCGTATCATGATAACATTTTCCCTCGTCGATAAAGTCAACATCATCTGCCTATTCCATCTCTAGTGGCATACCTTTCATTGAGATTGGAGGGTGTGGTCTTGGAGTGTTCTTGAACAGATGTTAGCACTGAGGCGAGGCAGCATGTGAAAAGCTCAGGTGATAAACCATCAACTTGTGCTGATCCTAGTGATGTTTCAAACTGCAAAAATGTTGATTTGACGCGAACATTTAGCTTTGTGTTTGCCAACAAGAGTCTCACTAGACGTAGTTCATCATCATTGCAGTCAGCTTAGAGAAATAGATGGATCGTTGATGGTGTCAAATGCATGTGACATGTTGATAACCATTCTGTATACGTACCAATTCTTTGATAGTACTATGTACTGATGTCAACAGCTGTGCCAGCGTAGTTATGTCCTCTCTTTAAACCAGTCTGCCAATTTCCAGTATTTTTATCAATCTTATGTATTATATGAGATGTGGCATTTTTTGCATGCTGTTCAAAAACGCTATTGGTCTCAGGTTGAAAGATGGTCTGGGTGGTTTCTTAGGCTTTGGGCACGCAATGAGGGTACATTCTCCCACATCATCAATATGGCGGTGTTGTTCAACCTTAAAACCCTTGTCATTTAACCCTTTGCTGGTCAAGCAGGCCAAAACCAGTGTTAGCAGTTGTCTTGACAAATGTCCATTTACAGGCCAAGAGATGTACAAGATTATTTATTAATTTTACCCCTGGCATCGAATGATTGGCTTGATAATCGAGGCGGTCATTCCAGTGGTACATTCTCAAAAACAGCATTCTTTTGACCTGCAAATGGATATTCACTAATCAAAAATTCAAATTATTATAGCAAATCTTGTCCATTAAAGGGGTGAGTTTAGCTGTAGTTAATCCAAGGCGATCACCAGCCAAATTGACTTATCAGGTTCTCGTGATAAAACTTGGTTCACCGTTTTAGCTCACCTGGTTGAGCTTATAAATTTGGTTCAGTCTTCACTTTTGCCACTGATAAATGCGCAGACGTAATGCTTTCTGCTCTGCTGATAGTTTTACTACTACAGGGTCATCAGTATACCTAGCTCGGTTGTTTTTGAGAACTCATAAGGTGATGATTCCATACATTTCAGTATTTTGGTTAGGGATTCGTTTGGATCTGAGCTGATGTCAATGTTAGCTATCTGCTCTCTGAGGGCCTTTTTGCGTGGCATTTGAGTGTCTTTGTCGCTGATGAGATTGGGTAGGCTGTAGGTGGCTCAATCCTCTTGCCGGATATGGCGTTTATACATTAGATAGAGATGGTTCATCTGAAGGCATGTAATGACTGGCTTATGGTCAGAATTCGCGCCTGCGCCTCCATAGGAACGAGCAGAGCGGAGTATGGCTTTTGCTTCTGTTTGCGTAGTATGAAGCCTATTTGGCTGAAGACAGCTGTTGTAGTCTTAGAGTTTTTTGGGCTTTTGTGATCAGCAATGTGTTCTGTTCATGTTGTCGGGTGATGGCATGGATATTTGAAAGCTGTATTTGTAGCAAATAGACCATTGGAGCTAAGGAATGCCACCTGTGCATCTCCATTGCTGCTGCATGTGCCCTCTCAGTATGATCCCATGCATGAACCAAGCCCTCAATTTGTGTCTGCAAGGCTGAGTTTACCTAGCTTGGAGTTGAAATCCCCACGCATGATCAGCTGCCATCTGGTTGGGATTGTAATGGCAGAGCTCAGGTCTGCATAGAAGGAATCTAATATTGCTGGATTCTCTTGGGCTTTATGGTAGTTGGGCCATATGCATTGACTAGGTGACACTTACTGGTGGTGCGCTTTCGCATTGGTGTGTCCAGGTCGATGAATGCAACGCGATCACTGATATATCCAAAACCATTGACATGATCCAAGCGCCTTGGCCTGATTACGAAGCCTAAACCCCAATATGTGGCCTGTTTTTGCTTCATGAGTACTAGCTTACGGCCGGTTTGAAATTGCTGCTCTGAGTGGGTAGCTACTTTAGTCTCTTGCATGCATGTAATATCGATTTTATTGTGTTCACAGTCTCCATCTAATGTTTCCCTCTTTGATGTTGCAGTCAGACCACGTACATTCTATGTAGCTATGGCAACCTCCTGAGAAGATTGTGTCATCTGAGGAAGTCGAACACAGTTTCTTTTCCGAAGAAGGTTAGACATAATCAGAGTTGCCTCGGTATGCGGATGTCGGCCCACAATCCTTGATGACGTAGTTTCCCAACAAAGTTGGCACTTACAGAGGAGACCAGCGTGGAGGTGTCATCCTTCTACATATACATATAGATATTGTAACTTTGGTGACCCAAAAAGGTTGAGAGTCATCAAGTGTCGGCTTACAAATTCGCTTCGCCCGCCGCTAGTTGTACAAGATGGTCTAAGACAGCTATTTATGTGAATCGCCGGGCCAAGTCTTATAACTAGAAGATCTATGGTTCTGGAAGATATTTCTTCTTCCTATGCTCTGATGTCAGAAACAAACACTGTTTACTAAAAATACTTTTTAATGATATTAAACATTAATAATTTCCAGTCTAAGATTAAGTCAATAACTTGAACTGTACGATTTCATTCATATATTAAAATTTCGCCTACTGAAAGTCCGATCTTTTATACCTAAAAACTGTCTGTGAGTGCGGGACTTATAATTTTGACTGAACACAACAAGCAGGGAAGAGTTCCTATTTTCTGTCAAACCCTTCCATTTATATCTAGAAGGTGTCTTTTCCAGTATTCTTCTAAGATCTTTACATTGTCACAGACTGGATGAGCATTCTGTCATATTCTATATTTACACCCTCCCTCCGATCCAAGATAATTAGTCTTCTAGAAAGGACACATTCGGAAAACCAATTTCACAATATTTCGTCAGATTTCTGTCGTGCCATCTGCCACTTCTACGATCTTAATATGTAAATCTTCCAGAACTTAATGTAAATCTGCAAGGATGTTCATTGTTTCAATTGAAATTGTCAAAATACATTGAAAAGGTTTTCCCCAGTAATTCTTCATGTTACTCTCATAATGGAGGTGAGGGTTAATATGCCCGATGCTCATCCCATCTATAAGGTATCATGCCTCCGCATGCGTATATCGGCATGACTACCTCAAGGTACCTTAATATATTCCCACTAAATATGACAAACTGGATCAGTGCGTGAGCTCTTTACCTTGTTATTGACCAGTCACGAGAGCCTTTATGGCTGCATCTTAATTGATTGATCTAGTTTTCAAGAAACCTAGGACAGCCAGATCATGTGCTGGAACAGGTGTGTAGGAATGGTGGTGTCCGTTCCACAACTCACTCGTGGCCGCAATGTTATTATTCATAACAGCACATGTTTACAGTTCATGACAGTGCATAATATCAGGTCAGAATGTTGCCTTGCTAATTCTGTTTGTCATAATTCTTAACCTGTTTTCAGGTGATCTATGATTGCATGCTCACGATTGCTTCTCTGATTGTCAGTGAGAACCTGTACTTATTCCACGTAAAATCATGTTAGTACGGAACTTTTTAGAGGATGTGCCAAATTTTAAAGGTCAAGGTCATGGTGAAGTCATGGTCAAAGGTCAAATTATGGGGTTTTCATATTTTCCTAGGGAATGACTGTGATATTATGTAACAAAGCACCAATCATGGCACAGAAGTACTTTAGGATAATACGAAACACTCTTAGAGAGGGATGCCAGTTTTTAAAGGTCAAAACCATGCTGTGGGTAAAGGTCAGACATAAAATTATGTGGAATTTTTTTATCTTTTACCAGGGAATGGCTGTGAGATGACGTAATAAAGTATCATTTTGGCATAGTATAGTATTTTAGTATAATATAAAAAAAATTAGAGGTATGTGCCAAATATTGAAATTCAAGGTTACAATACAGTCAAGGTCAAAGGTCAAACTGTGTGGAGGTTACATATTTTTTCATGGAATGGTCGCAATATGCTGTAACATACCATTAAAACTCGGTACAGATGTACATTGGGACAATATAAAATTTTAAAATGTGTTTATTGAAAAGAACAAGTGTCTGAAAATAAACCACAGTGTAGCGCACAGCATAACACAATTAAATTCATAACGGCTGTGAAATTCTAATAGAGTGAAAACTTTTAAACAAGCAATTAAAGTAAATAGGAAAACATTAATGCAGTCATTCCACATAAGAACGATCTACAGACACTTTTAAGATTGCCATGGAAGCAGATTAAAACATAAAATTGACGTAATTTAATTGAATCATCAATTGCGATATGTATAAACATACAATAGTATCGGTATTCACTTGATTTTTATAATAATGCACGGCCCGGGGGTAATTTTATAAACTGTTATTCAATTTAAAATGAAAGCGTGTTATCGCTTAGATTACAATTCTCTCATTGTCGTCTGCTATCATGTCTTATACAGTTGTATAAATTGATGGGAATTTTCGCCTGTTAGTTGCTGGTGACTAAATTCTGCGCTAGCAATACAATATAGTGGGGCGGATATGTAACAAATTTGAGGTAAGATGTTCCATTCTGGCAGAAAGCATGAAATTTGGCATATAGGTGGTTTAAGGTATGCTGAACATAATTAGATGCGGTGCCACGTGATTCTACCAAGGGAACCCATTCAAAATGGTGGATTCAAAATGGCTGCCTTCCCAGCGGAAAATCTGCATTACTCAAGTTCTAGATGGAGTAGAGGGCTGGAATTGATGTCAAATTAAGGGTTTCTTGGGTCACTGGTTATGATTTTACCCATTACAACACTCTAAATCTATAAACATGCTGAAAAACTATTATTATTATTATTATTATTATTATTGTTGTTGTTGTGGTTGTCGTCGTCGTTGTTGTAACATTTGTAAATTAGTAGTATAATTGCTAAACGTTTGTACACACATGTTCTGGACGGAACATTTTAGAAACAAGTTTTCGCTACTCAAAACCATTGGTCTACACGTTTTCTCCAGTAAAAGTAATTGTATGCCAGTCCCTTGCTTCACCAAGCATTATTTCGTTGCAGATTTCAATATAATTATTGTAGTTTCCTAAACTCACACTGACTATTTAAATATATCAGGAGAATACATAGCTGCATAGCAATCACACACACGCGTATTGTGCTCTGCTTATAGACAGAGACAATAGCCTATTATATTCTCGCATTCAAGTCAATATGTCAAAGAAAGTGAAATTGACATCTGATCCCACAGTGGAATTAGTACACGCGAACTGGTCCCTGTGTGTTATTTGCCAGCAGTCCACAACAGAGCATCTCATAGATCCATATAGTAACACAAATCGTGACAATGTGATTGCGAGTTATAGGTCATTAGCTGATAACCTTGATAGGCTACAGCAACTCCATGCCCTTCCACCATACCTGGATCTATGTAGGTTGAATGATGGATCTGGAATTGCGGAGACGCTCATAGAAAACTGCTAGGGGGCACAAATCCTGTTGGCATCTCTGAAGCCGGACTCGTGTTGATCGCTCCGTGAAAGGAAATGCGAAATTAGAATCCAGCGAGGATCTCAGGTCACCAGTCAAATCTAGATTAAGGTCTAATTTCACTATGCCAAGTATAAATGACCCCACTCAACCACTGTGCTTTTTCTGTGACCAACCGATAGAGCATGACATTCATAGAGCCGCAACAGCAAAATTCGACCAAAACATACACAAAATGGTGACAGAACTGAGAGATACAAAACGTCTTGCTAAAATGTCATCTGGAGACATGACAGCATTGGATGCTATTTACCAGAGACTTGTTTGACAAAACTATACACATGACATAGATCTCTTTCGAGCAGTGAATCTGATATTGCTGACGATATGAAATCTGACTCTGTGGCTCTTGCAGAGCTAATATCATACATGGAAGATCGTCAAGCCTCTGAGCTTCCTATTGGCAGCATATTTAAGCTTTCTGATTTAACACGATTATACACTCGCCGTCTTGAACAACTTGGTGGTGCTATGCCAAGTAGGATTAACTCTACCAGGTTAAAGGAAAAGATCTTGTCGAAAATGCCAAATGTGGAGTCAAACAAGAGTAACTATGAAGTGATTCTCACATTCAAGAAAAACATAGGCGATGCTCTATTACTAGCCACCAAAAATGATTCTGAGAGTGACGCAATTGCGTTGATGAGGGCAGCTCAAATAGTCTGCAAAGAGATTTTGTAGATTAAGTATGATTGCAAGGGTTCACTTGATGCTGACCAGTATGACAACTTATCTCAATCACTTAGGCGCGTAAAAGCAGTATGGGAACTCGCCATAATCCTGATCGTGAAACAGCATTGCCCCTAATTCATGCCAAAACGGGAGCTTGTGGATGAACTCTTCAGACATGGACTTTCAGTATCCTACGATTGCGTCATTCAGCTCTCGACTGATGTAGGAAATAAGGCTATAGATGTGTTTAAAAAGGATGGGGTTGTTTGTGTGATTAACTTGCATGGTAATCTGTTCACAACTGGGAACCTTGATCCACATCAGCACGAACTGCATTCCATGGGACAGCAATCTCATTAACACAACATTGTTCAGACACAAATACTAGGGTCATTTGAACTCTTGAACAATTGACACCAAGCGTTGTACAAAAATCCACCACCATCCATCCATTTAAGTTGTGAATCCAGCTGCTTTCCCAAGTGATAATCCACTGCCTTCTGTAGCTGTTGATCCTTTGATTCCCAGTGATACCATATTAATCTTAGATAAGACTCAAATTGCGTGGCTGGACAAAATAAACGAACACTCGATCGAGGGCGATATGTATGGGACAGATGACATCGTGGGCAGCTCACTTTGCTAGTTTGCAAGATGTCCCACCTCCGCCAGCAATTACTGGACTTTTGCCGCTCTTTCGTGACAACGCTCATCTTAAAGAGCCACCGTTTTTTACATCAAACAGGTGGTCGCTATGGAAGGATTTATATTTACATATTTAGAGTATTGTAGTGAATAGAATTATAACGATTGACCCATGAAACCCCTAATTTGACATTAATCCCATCTCTCTACTCTGTCTAGAGCTTGACTAATGCGAATTTTCTGCTGGGACGGCGGCCATTTTGAATCCACCATTTTGAATGGGTTCCCTTGGTAGAATCATGTGGCACCGCATCTAATTATGATCAGGATACCTTAAACCACCCATATGCCAAATTCCCTGCTTGCTGCCAGAATGGAACATCTTTTTCACATATCTGCCCTACTAATAGGCTGTTTGAACCTTATATATTAGACCTTCCCGACAGAATCGACCGGACAAATTGCATAATATGTGGAACGGACGATGACTTATTACAATGTCCCGCATCCAGACAAGACGTTAAAAGTCTATAATCATATGAGGACTTTATGAAAAATGTAGGTTTCAGAAAGTTACATTTAATGCCTGTTGATGTATGTTTTCCTGAAAGCGTTAATGCAAAGGGCCTCCATGCCAACAAGGCAAAGTGGTACCTTAATTGTCAGCTTAAATTTGCTAGTTTAAAACTGCAGCGAGCTCAAGAAAAACATGACAAAAAGAGAAATATTGAACAGTGTGGGGATGATATCGTACAAAGAAAATCAAAATGCACCACCCCCTCTGATGAGTCCAAACACTCAGATAGGTGTATCGCCTGTAAGCAAACAGAAGGGGTACTTCAGATGTGTAGTACATTAGAACTGGACACCTCGCTTAGAGAACAGGCAATGGAAATGTAAGACACAGATCTGTTAGCCACACTTGCAGGTGGTGATGTGGTTTCCATTGATGCAAAATATCACAAGCATTGTATGAATATGTTTAGAAATCGCTACAGAAGTATACAAAGAGTCCAATCAGTCCCATTAACGCTTACTGAGCAGAAAATGACCGAGTCGGGGTATTTGCTGAACTTGTATCATTCATTGAAACCAGTTTGGAAGACAGTGTTTTTATATTCAGATTAGCAAGCTTGCATAAAATGTATGAAAATCGGCTTACATCATTATTTCGACTGCATCACTGCATGAAGATATGAATTCTACCGTGTGAAGGAAAATAGTTCCTCCCCTGAAACAGGAGAAATCAAAAAGGTTCTCAAACCACACGCACGCACGCACGCACGCACGCACGCACGCACACACGTATTATGGAAAGATAAGAATTTGAAATGCTTATGTCTGTTTGACACAGCGTGAATACCGCTTACTAAGAAATCCCGCGTGTCTAAACTAAAGAATCGTCTGAGACAAAGTATTAAATTAAAGTTTTTACCGAACTCTTAATTAAGGATTTTTCCGCCATAGTGGTATATATACCGGGGAAAGGAGATATCAAGCATCAGCCTCACCAGATGATACTAAAAGAAAAGCATAATCATCTCCACTTAACATCTTGAGCATGGGCAAAATCTACAACTGCAACACATGTGGAAGGAAATTATCCAGGTCCAATGTCCTGCCCGCCCATCAGGATCAAGTCCAGATTGGACTATGACCCGTTTGCCAATCTTCCACCTCAGTATTTATTCATGTAGCCGAGGATCAACATCACGCATCTAGGAAAAACATGGGGCCTCACTATCTAAGCATGACCCACCATTGCCTAGTTCTGCCACCCCAGAACCGTTGCGCTGTTTTGTCATGCGATCACTCCTAGATTCCCGCAGCTACACGACGATCATCTGATCGCGCTCCAGCGAAACATTCCACCCATCATTCATCTTTCAGCGGTCTACCCACCTCAACGAAAATTCGATGCCATGCCACCAATGTTGCTGCAGCCATCACCACACCTCTGAAAACGAAGAGTAGCACTCTGACCACGCTTCGTCTACAGAAGTCACCACCGGCTTCAACTTGACCAGCCAATCAGAAACTGGCATTGCCTCTCCAGATACGTTGTCTCCTGCTGACCTGTGTGTCTGAACTCGGACAGAACCGCATTGTTCTCTGGTCCTAAGAGACCATCTCAGGCCGAGCTAGAGCAAAACCTCGAGTTGACTGACACCAAGACTGAGCCGTCTAACAACGTCAAACATTTAGACATGGAAAATCACCCAATGTTAGAAATGGCCATAGACAACACCAGCGATACTATTGCCGACCACGTGCATCGATTCTGTCAGCAGACTCTAGCACCCATCCACCACCAACCGGGACACCCACCCTCGCATCATCGCTCGTGGTTACTATTACCACCATCAGTCTGATTCTCCCAGAAATTCTTGCCGCAACGTTATCTTCTGCCATTATCACCACTGTTGACGAATCAACTGGCATACCTTCTTTACCATGAATCATTACTAATTCACCAGTTATTACTTCTACACCCGTCAGAAGAGCTTTCTCGACACCGCACGTCTCTCCAACTTCTGTGTATGTCATGCCGATCTCTTCTACCTACAACCATTTGGACATCACATAAATCATCCACTGCCTTACCTGTCCGAGGTTAAGCAACAACATCTGCCGCCACCACGATGATGACTTCTGCAGCTATAACCACCGTTTCTACCAATGCAGCCATTGTTACCATGGCTGCACCCGTATCCATCAGCGCCGCTGCTATGGACACAACCATCACCATGGTTCCCATATCGGTCGACATTGTCATCAGCTCCATTGCTAGATCTGCCACTGCCAGCATCATTAGCATAGCTGCCGCTTCGGTTTTCTCTACAGTAGCGGATACTGCCATCACTTCTACCACCCATATTCCTGCAGCCTCCAGCGGTCACATCAACCAGCACCGCTGAGCCACATAATCTTGCACCGCTATTATTTCACAATCCAACCCGCCACACCGACGAACAATCCATTATCACCGATGCACCATTTCCCAATGCACAGAATCTTGATGACATTACAGACACCTGCATTGTTGAATTGCTTCACCGCTTCACTCAGGACCCTGAACCCTCAAACGCTGACCCTCCTGCTTTCTCATCTGTATGCTTTTACCACTCTTCCCGAAGACGCCACTGCAGCTACCATACCAGAAGAACTACATATAATTACACATTCCATCTCCTGCGACGTACTTTCACAAGGGGTTCAGACCACCTTTATGCCTATCAATTGTCCACTGAATCAGATTCTGCTGATGCCTCGATATCAGCTGTTTCATGCCTCGAGAGCCACAGTGAGCCCCTCATTGTGTGTCACCAAGGAAGCGACCGCATGTTGACTCTGAATACGGGAAATTGCTGTTCTCGCATTTCCTTTCATCCCCTTTTGCTGTTGACGTCCTTTTCCATCGATGACCTCGATCTGTGCACCATTTTTCAATCCACCTCTGTGTTATCATATCTTTCACGTCAGCAACCTCTTTCCGCGTCAATTCTCCTATGAAACACCTCTCCTAATCAACATCTCTGAGTTGATGATTGTCTGCACCGATGCCGTCTACATCTGGACCTTCCACGTCAACAAATTTCTGTGTTGACATCTTCCGTGCTACATCTTCTGTATCATACCATCCAAGGCTCATTTCTCAAACTTCTATAGCGAGATTCAGTGATAGTGGTGATCAAACTGTAAAACCAGTACATAAGTAATATTGCTATAACTATATTTTTTCACTGTGCTATCATTGCTCAGGGGCCACTCATCCTCGGGTCTCGGAGGAAAGAAGTACTTCCAAGCTAATGGGGATGAGCCACTATTATTATAGTATTAGATTCCGTTTATTGGAAATAAAGACGTGAAAGGAAACATATGGTTGCCCGCAATGCTAAAAAGACATGTAAAAAAACGAGCCTACCAGCTCGGGCTAAAAACTAAAAGTAATCCACCCTTTCCCAATCTTCCTACTATGAAAAAGACCAGTGGTCGGGTAACAGGAAGGACTAGCTAAACCGGAACCAGTTAAATGCTGCCTTGAACTATGTCACAGCTGGTCCTATGGATGGCTATACTCAATGCATACATGGATATCTTTGACAGAAATCATTCTATCCGTCAGCAACTTCAACATGGTGCTATACGAATTGACGTATTAACAGGTAGGGGTTGAGCACGAAATAACCCCACAAAGAATTCAGCACCTGTTTTGCCAGGGTTCTAAGGCCCTTATTTTGAACGATCAAAGATTTATCTTATTTAATCAATTCACATTCAAAATATTGCAGAACGTACCCGTATTTCTGCGCATCGGTGACTGCATCCGCGGGATACCCCAATGCTTCTTGTTTAATTTTCAAAAAGTTATCGATGTATCCCTTGAAAAGTGTATCAGCGCACTTTTCGTAGCGCCATATCTCAATAAACTCTAAGATATGGTACCCACTATGTACCACCTCCATCATCTCCACAGACATCCATACGTATGGAGAGCGCTCACTGTCACAATGACTACATTCAGTACAAATCGTGAGTGCATTTACTGTATAATGGAAAGAACAAACGTTTGTTACATCTGAATAAATCTTTAGGAGGCAAACAGATACACTTTATCAGGCCGAAGTTAGACCCTAATACCTCTACCGGTTTAAAATCTCTACCGAATACTTCTGGTTTGCCTAGAGCGTACTCACGGGTCTTACAAATGTAAGGATATAGCGAAGTGATATCCACATATGCTATATACTCATCTGCTGCAGCCTGGTGATGCAAACATATGGCATTGGTATGGCCACCGTAGAGGACATCATGCGCGATAAGCGTTTCATGATATGTTCTAGCATTCAGAAAAGCATTAATGCTAGTGTCATTAAGTCTCTGGGCCTTAAAATCGCAACTCCACATTTCAACTACCTTCAAACCCATACATCTAAGCTCGCTAGATTTAGAAAGCGTCTTCTGATAGATTTCTAAAGTTAAATCAAGCTAAAAAAAATGACTTGATAGTCATACGCTTACTACGCAGACATTTCGGACAGGCGCATACGTACCAGCAGTAGTACTAAAAAAACTTGTCCGTGTCGGAACAATAGCCATCCAGCGATCTGTTAAACGTTTTGGGTTCGCCGCCAGTTAGAGCATGTTTAATGAACACGTTCTTAGAAGGAGCCAAGCAATCATGCCACTTACACACTTCTACAGAGTAATGTTTCTTGTTACATATGTTACCGTTCCCCATAACAGCCAGGGCTACTAGCTTATGATTATTTAAGTAGTTAGCCCTACATACCATATTACATAATGACGCTAACGTCAGAGATGACATGAAAGGCGGTATCCCAGTTTAATGAATGAAAATTTGCAAGCCATACGTAGAATATCTACGTCAGACCCGCAGTAAAGTTTCATGGCATCCCTAAAATTGAAAACGCTGTCATTTGCAGCATCATAGCATGTGTTAAATTCCTTATGCGCCGACACCAACATGCTGTACGTGCCATAAACATCAATCGTTGGATACGCGCCTACGTAATCAAAGTATACATTATTGTTTAGGAGATATGGAAAAAATCCTTTCTCGCTAGGTAGATTGAATATTGTGGGTAGTTGACGTAGTTGAAATGCAAGAAACGCTAGACTGTCCTTAAAATGAATGTCGCCAACATTCAAATGCACCACTTTTTTACCATTCATTATCGCGTTGGATGGTTTAAGCTCTGTGTTTGTAAAGAGCCACTCCTTCACTAGATGCAAGTTAAAACCACGACTCTTACGAGCTATAGCGATGTAGTCACGAAAACGTAGAACATCAGTCTTATGCTTACCCTCACACTCAGATTGTGTAGCTAATAACCATTGCATGAAAGCGGTTATAGCCGTAGCGCCTTCCACGCAATTCTCATCATGAGATTTGCTAATGCATACTAAGCAAGCTTTCTGAGCAACGACATAAATAACCTCGTGATGCTTTGACACTTGATTCGTTTCAAAATCATAAAAGATGAAACGTTGGGGACGATGAGTCCTTATTTATGTTTTTTTGGTCACATGCCTTACGCTTCACAGCTAAGCTCATACGTTCTTCATTATAACGCTGCATATAAGAAACGTTGTCTTATAAATCAACTTCAGTCTTACAACTAGGCCATTTCCCCTGCCATCAATGATGTTTAGAGCGAATCAACATCTAGAAGTTTGCCACAGTCCCCGCAAGCCTTATGGATTGCACACATTCAAGAGTTGACATGATTGTTCTAGCAACCCTCGCTCTTAAACCATCTGCTAAAGCTTTGCAATAGCGATTAGCGATCTGCTTGCATGGTGTATCATCTTTACATAAACGACAGCATTTTATGCAAGAGTGTTGATCGCATTGTGTGTAAGCTATGTCGCAATCATCACAGTAATAACTGCAACCTTTCAAGGCCTTAACGCCGGTTACGTATGCATAATGATCATTATACATATATAGGGACAGAATTTGAACATGATTATCCACCCCTGTATGTGCAGCGTTTATTCTCTGCCTTGCTGTACACTCTTAGAGAAATTCTACGCGGTGCCAAAATTTCTTGGAATGCATTCCAAGCATCGGGCCCGCAAGCTATGTCAGTAGACACACCTGCCAGAGTATGCAGTTCTCAAGCTTTCATCCATTTATAATGATTATCACCTAAGACACCACTAGCTAGAGATTTAGCGCGATTTCTAATCCGCATACGCTTGGCCTTTGATGCTGACGAATATAGATAACGTAGACCGATCGCTATACATCAGGCCATACACATAGTATCTAGATTCCTAACAGTGATACAGCTTCTTTTCAATGTTGCTTTGACCTCCAAATCATCGAGATATAATTTGGCAAGTTTATTATTCCACCCTGATCCGCTAGGCATTTCTTTGCGAAATATCTCCATAGAAAAGTCACCATCAAGACATCTTGACCCACTTCAGAAATTGCGTTCATTATTCTGTAGCTGTCAGATCTCGGACTTGGGCAAAGTCCACGTGGATCGGGGTGTTTAGAGCAGGTTGATTTATCATGACCCTGCTGTAATCTTGATGCGATACATTCATGCTAGTGTACAAACTCTCTAATATTCTTTCGAATATAGAGTACACACGCTCTGAAACTTCAACCAAATTCTCGGTTATAATGGCGTCCGGATTAAAGTTGACAGAGTAAAATAACGTTTAAAATAACGACGAGGCCAAGTTTTTAAAAGTACGCGCAATTTTATAAGCTTCTAATAGAATTTCGAACAGTCTTAATATAGCTAATATTCTACCTAGATTCGCTCATGTAACTAGAGTAAATAAACTCTATACAACGAGCTTGCAATTTTATCCTTATTACCGTCACAAAGTTCGACGATCTCAGTCATACACATCCGAACATATGCTTCCATGATTTCGATAATATTATAAGAGTTTTGAACACTGCATAGAACAATATACCAGGCAGCATTCGTCTAGATTAGCTAAAAAAGGAAACAACAAAATGTATACACAATTTAAAGATCCCACTAATATCTTACTTAGTGGACCATCACAAGCCGGAAAATCCACCCTGTTAAGCGCGATAATTAGATTCAGAGCTCAGCTATTCGATAAAACACCTGAACGAATCATATTATACTATGGTTCATATCAACCAGCTTATAGTGGAGTGGCGTAAGTCCAAATTTAAGTGATGGCGTGACCTGCTGGAACAAAGCACCAAATTTGGCACAGATGTAGTTTAGGTTAGTATGAAACTTTTTAGAGGGGGTGGGGGGGGGGGGCTGCCAAATTTTAAAGGTCAAGGTCATGGTGAGGTCATGGTCAAAGGTCAAATTATGGGATTTTCATATTTTCCTACGGAATGACTGATATTATGTAACAAAGCACCAATTATGACACAGAAGTACTTTAGAATAATAAGAAACACTCTTTGAGAGGGATGCCAATTTTTAAAGGTCAAAGCCATGCTGTGTTTATTGAAAAGAACAAGTGTCTGAAAATAAACCACAGTGTAGCGCACAGCACAACACAATTAAATTCATAACGGCTGTGAAATTCTAATAGAGTGAACACTTTTGAACAAGCAATTAAAACAAATAGGAAAACATTAATGCAGTCATTCCACATAAGAACGATCTACAGACACTTTTAAGATTGCCATGGAAGCAGATTAAAACATAAAATTGACGTAATTTAATTGAAACATCAATTGAGAGATGTATAAGCATACAATAGTATCGGTATTCATTTGATTTTTATAATAATGCACGGCCCTGGGGTAATTTTATACACTGTTATTCAATTTGAAATGAAAACGCGTTATCGCTTAGATTACAATTCTCTCATTGTCGTGTACTATCATGTATCATGCATCATGTGAATAATGATATTTAATCAATTGAGTCTTGTGAATAATGGTATTTAATCAATTGAGACTTGTGAATGATGATATTTAATCAATTGAGACTTGTGAATGGTGATAATTAATCAATTGAGACTTGTGAATGATGGTATTTAATCAATTATGGATCTATGAGCCATATCTCAGAAACTGCTTGTCTGATTTTCTAAAATTTTACCACAACAAAGAGTGTGATCTTATACTAGACGTCGCCAATGTTGGCCGAGCATGATCTAAAGAAATCCAGAAAGTGTGAAAAAATTTAGGAAATCCTATTGGTTTTAAAAACTTGGGGATACTGGCATTTCATTATATAAATAAAGAGTATAGGCCTATATTCATTATTCCAATGTTTCAGCTCTGTATGTTATAAGGTTAAATATAATTGTATGTTGATCATAGGATGCATCTATTTAACCCTTTAATGGCTAAATTTAGTCAAGACCCTAATATCAAAACATTTGCTTATTGAATGTCCATTTTCGGGCCAAGAGAAGAGTATTTTTGAAAATGTGCCATTGAAATGACTGTTTCGGTTATCAAGCAAGGCATTCCAGTGGCACATTTCCAAAGGTTCTGTTCGCTTGTCCTGCAAGTGAGCATTTCCCAAGACCACTCCAGAGGCTGGTTTTTGCCCTGACCAGTAAACTGTTGAAAAACATGCAAGCACGTAGGCAAGCAGGCAGGCAGGCAGACAGACAGGAAGGTAGATAGATAGAAAGATAGAGAGTATCCATCTCTACCAGCAAGCAATAGGGAAGTAAGCAATAGGGAAGTGAGGCTATGTATAGGCTAGATAGATAGCTAATCGCTACTATGACGTAAATGGTTGCTACTGCAAAACATGATGTGCCACCATGAGAATAAGATTGGTCATACACAGGGCTGGTGTGGGTGTCTGGGGGGGGGGGGGGGGTGGGAGTAGAAACTATTGTTGTATTTAGTAGGCCACAACGTCCCTTCTTGCTTGATTAATGAAAGTTACCACTACTAAATTCTTCCCATGGACTTTCACCCTCAATAGCTCAGTTCAGAAATTGTAACACATTTAATACACTTCTAGCAAAGCATGCATGTAATGGATTGGATTGTATATATTTGGTAGGCCTTATAAAAAGTTATACATAACGTGGTCTATGCATACATGTATGGGCACTACAACCTGCTGTGATACAATTAACTCAAACAGGTTTTTTTATCTTTGCCTAGCATATACATAGGCCTACCATAGCTTCCCTCCCCAGCGCTAATACTGGTAGAGATGGATACACCATCAAATTTTTGCCCCCCCCCCCCCCCCCGCCACCTAATCATGGAGACGCTCCTGCTTGTCAATTTACACTATCGAATCATTTACAAGTGGATTAAATAACGCGCAGATGTCTGATTAGTGATTACTTGACAGTGGCGACATTTATGTCTCGGTCCGAAGGTGATGCCTTAAATCACGGAAACGTAGAACGACGTTTGGAAATGTCGAGTTTGGACACTATTAAAGTCATTGTTAAATATATATTGCCAATAATGATACGGCATTAAACAAAGAAACTACAATCAGCGTTTATACGAACTATAACTACTTAAATAGACAAGATACGAATAACAAAAGTACAAACTCGCGTAATGGGAAACATGACCGCATTAGAGAGGATGCCTCACAACGCACCAACGCCGCCTGACGGCTGTTGCAGCGGTGCGCCCCATTGATGGGGAATTTCGCCTGTTAGTTGCTGGTGACTAAATTCTGCACTAGCAATACAATAGGCTGTTCGAACCTTATATATTAGCCCTACCCGACAGAATGCACTGGACAAATTGCATAATATGTGGAACAGGCGATGACATATTAAGACAAGACGGTGAAGGTATACAATCATATGAGGACTTTATGAAAAACGTAGGTTTCAGAAAGTTACATTTAATGCCTGTTGACGTATGTTTTCCTGAAAGCGTTAATACAAATGATCTCCATGCCAACAAGGCAAAGTGGTACCTTAATTGTCGGCTATAATTTGCTAGTTCAAAACTGCAGCGAGCTCAAGAAAAACATGACAAAAAGAGAAATATTGAACAGTGTGGGGATGATATCGTACAAAGAAAATCAAAATGCACCACCCCCTCTGATGAGTCTAAACACTCAGATAGGTGTATCTTCTGTAAGCAAACAAAAGGGGTACTTCATATGTGTAGTACATTAGAACTGGACACCTCGCTTAGAGAACAGGCAACGGAAATGCAATACACAAATCTGTTAGCCACACTTGCAGGTGGTGATTTGGTTGCCATTGATGCAAAATATCACAAACATTGTATGAATATGTTTAGAAATCGCTACAGAAGTATACAAAGAGTCCAATCAGTTCCATTAACGCTTACTGAGCAGAAAATGACCGGGTCGAGGGTATTTACTGAACTTGTATTCATTCATTGAAACCAGTTTGGAAGACGGTGTTTTTATATTCAGATTAGCAAGCTTGCATAAGATGTATGAAAATCGGCTTACATCATTAGGGCTTAAAAATCAATAAACAAAACCGGGTTAAAGAACAGGCTTATGTTGCACTATCCCAATGACTGCCAGGAACAAACAGATGGCAAGAACACACTTCTGGTTTTTAACGAAGGTCTCCAAGTGCTGCTGAAAGAAACACTTGAAATGCGCAATTTCGATAAAGATGACCTGTCAATGGCACATGTAGCTAAAATCATACGGAAGGAAATGTTTGAGACAGAATTTCCCAAATTCTCAGGTAGTTTTACTACAGATTGTCAAGACAGTTCAGTGCCGAATTCCCTCAAAGTCCTGGTTTCGATGCTGCTGTATGGGCCACATATAACAGAGCAGAATGCTGGTAACTTGCATGCATGCCTGACTATAAGCCAACTAATCAGGTTCAACTCTAAGCAAAAGGCTAAGGGAGCAGAAAGGCCACGTCATCGCAAGGATAAAGAGGCCCCATTGCCATTATATATAGGTCTGAATGTACACACGCAAAGCCGAAGTAAAAAAATTGTGAATCAACTTCATGAACTTGGTGTCAGTGTGAGTTATGAGTGTGTATTAGAACTGGAAGACTGGCTCACAAATGCAGTTTGTCAACGGTTTAATGAGGAAGACTTAGTATGTCCTGCACAAATCCGCGAGGGTGTGTATATAACAGGAGCCCTTGATAATTTAGACCATAATCCCACATCACAAGCAGCTGAAGGGTCTTCATGGAACTAGTATTAGCTTGTTCCAGCTTCATACACAGTCTAATCCTGGAATATCTAGACCACCCATCACAGTTCCACCTCCAGTGTGCACCAAAAACCCTTCCCTCCCGGACAGCTACCGCATAGTTCCAGCTGTAGCATGCAACGCCAATCTTTTAACTGTTCCAGAGGCACATGTTGTAGATGACACCCCTGACATGTTAAATACAGCAGTTGAACAAGAGAACCACTGGTTAGGACAGAGA
The DNA here is from genome assembly GCA_034401795.1 of Chaetoderma sp. LZ-2023a. NCBI lineage: Eukaryota > Metazoa > Mollusca > Caudofoveata > Chaetodermatida > Chaetodermatidae > Chaetoderma > Chaetoderma sp. LZ-2023a. The sequence continues at coordinate 125,297,029 of CM067371.1, read as the reverse complement.
ATGCCACTGCTAGATAAAGACAAACTTGAGAAAGATGACTTCATTGCATGGTTTTTTGTGCTTGACCACACAGATTATGCCAGATGGCTACCAGTTCACATCAGAGATATGAAGGCTCTTCCACAAGAAATACGAAATGAGTTTGAGGCTAATTGAGTGTTCACGAAGGGTAAGCGAAAGTTCTCGAGCATGCCTCTCGACCAAGCACATGAATAAAATAATGAAAGAGTGAAAGGATCCGGTACTGCCATTAGCCTGACTGAAAATCCTGCTGCTCTAAAACGATGGATGATAGCAGGACCTGAACAGACCAGGATCCTCACAGAGTTTGATGAACTGTATCACGTGACTGATCAACCATCCACCAGCCATGAACAGGGGCATTCAACACAAGAAACATTCCAGAATCAGGTTAACAATATGTGCAACACCATATTGGCAATGAGTAACCCATTTATGGATAAGTCAAATGAACTCATGACTCTGGACACACACGAATGTATGGATGGCACAGTTGTACATGCATTGCACACGATGGAGACATTGGGTAATGAGCAATATTCAAACTATGTCAAGGATGTGTTTGTTGAAAGGAAACAATCAATCCATAGGGCCATAAAAAAGAATCATCTTCCGCTCTTTAAGCGTCCTCACGACACTAGCGGGATCACAAAGGCAAAACAACAATTCCAAGAAATAAAAAATGACTCCAATCTATTCAGTCAGCTATACATCGCTGCACAAGTCCTCAGCACAAAGCTGGGTGAATTCTTCACACATGAAAATCACCCATGGCCACCAGCATTGTCTCTACATGGAAGACTCCGTCTACCAAGCAACAAAGCCGAGCTACTGCATTGCATTGATCCAGCTATCCAAGCAGAAACACCATCTCACTTTGATGCCAAATTATTTGATGGTGCTGCCATAGTACATGCCTTGCCACAGGAAAGTGCATCTACTTTCGGTGAATATAGCGACAAATTTTTATCCCATGGACAGAGAGACAACTTACAAACTGTTCCAGAATTGACATAGTTTGGGACACTTATAACTGTGATAGCCTGAAAACAACAACTAGAGAAAAACGAGGTGAAGGGGTTCGGAGAAAGGTGTCCCGCAATGGTGAGTTATCACCTTGCTTTGCTGGTTTTCTTCAGGATCCTAGAAACAAGGAAGAGCTATTTGCTCTGCTGACAGAAGATGTAGTGAATCATGAATATCTACATAGCAAACTGGTATTCATTACCTCTGGCCCTACAGTGCAGTCAAATCATTGATCACGAAGAGGCAGATAGTAGAATATGCCTCCATTTGAATGATGCTCTTAAAAAGGGTGCAACTTCTATCCTCATTAGAACCGTGGATACTGATTTGATTGTGATTCTGGTGGGAGTTTTCCATGATCTTATACAGTGTCATCCAGATATGCAGCTATGGGTCGGCTTTCGTACCGGAAAACAGTACCGATATTATGATGTTAATTCAATCTGCCAGGAACTTGGTGAGGACAAAGCTCGTGCTCTACCATTTTTCCATACCTTCTCTGGTTCTGATACAACATCACAGTTTAGCGGTAAAGCCAAGAAATCTGTTTGGAAGACATGGAAAGCATATCCCATTGCCACAGAAGCATTCATCGTCACACCACTGTCTGCATTTGTTCCACTAGACATTACATCTCCGGTATTCAGAATAATAAAGATTTACCTGTTTCATGTATGACAACACTACTCCACGTGTTGATGTGAATGAGCTTCAACAGGAGCTATTCACAAGGAGAGTGAAAATGATGGAGAAGCCTCGTCCCACTCAAAATGCACTGCTCCAACGTGTTAATCGATGTCTATACCAAGCCAGTATTTGGAGAGGAAGTTTGAATCAAAATATAACTGCACATACTCCTGAAGGCTTTGGGTGGACCAAAGGAGACACTGGGTGGTGCCCATTGTGGACAACTCTACCAGCTTCCGGTGTTAGCTGCAGAGAATTAATCAAGTGTGGATGCAAGGCGATGCCTAGTTGTTCAAAGAATTGCAAGTGTAGGAATGCAGGTCTCGCATGCACAGCATTGTGCCTTTGTCATGGCAGTTGTGAGACAATTTGACTTTGATCGACTGACTTTGAAACCACGCATGTAGTCTCGGTGTAATTGCCATGATTGGAATTATACAATTGAACATAAAACTGTTGGTTTAAACAGCACGTTTATGTTTCTATTTTGAAAATAAGACACCACCACAATTTTACATTTTGACATTGACCTTAGTTTGGCAACCCCTCTAGAGAGATTTGCATCATGCTAAACCGTGTTGTGCACATTTTTCAACATCAGAATACAAATGTACCATTTAAATTAACATTTCCCGCATTTATTTATAATGGGAGGGGCCAAGACCTCAAATTATCCTTTTGAACAATGAACCCAAGAACAGCACTGACTAAGGTACACCAGTACAAAAAAACTGGCTTTGATGCAGCATGTCATAGTAATTCTATGTAAAATATGAAATCAACACACAATTTGATCTTTGACCTTGCCCCTAGACGTGCTCCTGACCATTAAAACTTAGCAGACCCATCTGAAAAGTTATGCATTGTACTATGGTGCATCTGTGTCAAAACCTGTGCTTTTTGCAGCATGTTACACACATTCCCTGGGAAGAAATATAAAATATCCCACATAAATTCACCTTTGACCTTGACCTCTGCATGACCTTGACATTTAGAATTTGGCAGCCCATTCTAAAAATGTTTGTATTGTCCTTTAATACATCTGTGCCAAATTTGGTGCTTTGTTATAGTGTGTCACGGTCATTCCATTGAGAAAATATGAAAACCCCCGCATAATTTGACCGTTGACCTTGAGCTCTGTGTGACCTTGATGTTTAGACTTTGGCAGCCCCCGCCAAAAAGTTCCGTATTTCCCTCAAGTACATCTGTGCCAAATTTGGTGCTTTGTTCCAGCAGGTCACGATCATTCCCCTAAGCCACTCCACTATTATGAAATATTCATATTTCGGAGCCGATGTAGAACTATATTAAGGAAATCAAGATTTAGAAATAGATTCCAGCATCGCTAATCTAATTATCCTTGACGATCTAATCGAGGACGTAGATAGCAGGGTTACTGCATTGTTTACAAGATGAGGCCATCATGAGAAGGTAACGATAATTCATTTGATTCAGAATATTTTCTAGAAAAATAAGCATCACTGAAATATTTCATTGAATTGTCATTACATAATCCTATTTAAAAATCCTAGACGCATCCAGTATAACTGCATTGGTGCGTCAAATGTATCCTACATGCAGATCAACATTACAGGATTCATATATTGATGCCACTAAACGAGCTATTTACTCATAGACCTCTGTCAGACAGCACTTGACGGCCTGAGATTATGGACCAATATTTGGCTGGACCAAGTTTGTGTAGTGTATGTGTTACCCCAATGACGGTAGATAAGATCGCTTGCAGGTTAGCCTCGAGAACACAACCATGGGAATACAATAATAAGTTTATTTATTCTACCGTCATTTCATACAAATTTGCGTGTTTGGGAAAATGGCGAACTGCCAGATATTAAAATGTTCAGATTAGTAATTATACATACATACAGTTATTTAACTATGCTTCTCATGAATACATGTATGATTGCCATGACCAAGTCCCGTAGCGCTGATATCAGAGTTACAACCCATTTTTACTGTTAACTGGTGTTCATCTTGAAGCATGTGTGACCACAACTCATTGACACACTTAGCAGCAACAGTTTTAGGCAACACCATATTCAAAATGGACAACAACATTTCCTGTAGCAGCTACAACATGGAGCAGTTTTATATTACGCTACCAAGTAACAGTAGCATGGATTACTATCTGGATAATTAGGTTTCAGAATTCAAAACACATATTCAAATGCCTTTAAGATTCTTTGGAGAATGGGAAGTCCGTTTGTTATCCATATTGTATCCGAGAAGTTGGTTGACATTAGCAAAGCCTTTGATGATCCTGCTACATTCTTATGGGTTGGCTCTATGTTTTCTCAAGTAGATGTCGTTTTAAATGGAAAACGGGCCTCTGATGCTAATGACACATACACTTTTCGCAATTATTTTACAAGCTTATTTAATTATTCAACAGAGCATAGATTGAGTCAATTAACGGCTGCATTATGGTTTAAGGGTACAGCAGGACATATAGATAATAAGACGGCTAATAATGTAGGCTATATGCGTAGAAAGATTAACATTGCCTTAAGTAACCTGGTGGAAATGGTCGGTTGAATTCATTCCTATATTTTTCTTCAGGAAAATTATTTCAGCAATGGGGTTTCCTTAAAGCTCCGTTTAACATCAAGTAAGCCAGATTTTAACCTAATTCGTGGTGATGCGCACACTTACAAATTGCATCTGTCCAAAGCTACATTAAATTTATGTGCAGTTAAACCTATTCAAGAGGTAATTAATCCTCACACATCGATGTTACTAAAGGGCCAGCTCAATACCCTATTAAAAGAGTTATTGTCAAATCATTCACCGTACCCGCAGGGACTAGCAATGTGAATAGGGACAATTTTTTTCTCGGGGACCTACCGAGTACAGTTATATTTGGTTATTATTATTAAAGTTAGTAATAAAGCTTATAATGGAGATTTTGATACAAACCTGTATAATTTTCAGCACTGCGATGTTAACCATATTTCGTGCTATATGAATAACGAGCAAGTGTCTGGAGACACTCTTACTCAGAATTTCACAGCTCCTGGTTATAATTTTACAGAATCATTCTTGGTGCTGTTTAACGGAACTGGTACGTTATTCGATGACAAATGCATAGGTATTAACATCGATGAATATAAGGCAGGTTACACGTTTTTTGCCTTTGACTACACTCCAAACCTCGCTACAGGTGATCATGTCTACGTATCCAACTAAAATTTAAAACAGCATTGCCTGATACTATGAACGTAATATGTTATGCAGAATTTAGCAACATTATAAGTATTGACCGCAATCGTAATGTTACCACGGACAACTAACAACTAACGCGTGCATGCGCGCACGCGCGCATGCACACACACACACACACACACACACACTTCCATGCATGTACACTCGTGGGCACTCATCAAATGTATACCAGCCTCATACCTCTGTATAGTTATTTGGAATGAAAAACAATATCCAATTGTATTCAGGACTTTGAGCGTTTCATTATTATTATTATTATTATTATTATTATTATTATTATTATTATTATTATTATTATGTAAACTACTAGAGGTCCCGAATACATTTGCTCAGGAGACTAGAGATTAGGCAGGATGTTAGGTGTTTTCTCGAACGACTGTATACCTAAGCGCATCAGACGATCCTCATGCCTCGTCGTTAATACAAATCCTGAGAACCTTCCAGGAACTCATTGGATCATGTTATATTTCCAGAACCATGGAAAATCCAAATCTTTTGACTCGTTCGGCCTCGCCCAGTGGCCTGAGCTAATGGTCAAAACGGCGCCATTATGTAACCCGTGTATATATATATATATATATATATATATATATATACATATATATATATATATATATATATATATATATATATATATATATATATATATATATATATATATATATATATATATATATATATATATAATGGCACTACTGTGCAGCCACTATTATCGTAGGATTCATGGGCTGACAATGATTTCAATTATAGAGTCATTGCTCGATTTAACAAAAAATTGTCAAATCGTCCAAAGCTTAGCCTATAAATTATTAGATTGTAGGCTTATAGCACTTCAAGATGGAACGTTGTAATAAAAACACTGTTCACCAATTTTTTGTTTGTTTGTTTTTACACGTTAGTCGTCTGTAGATGGGTTTTTTTTAACAATATGGTTTAAGCTTGTTTTTTACCATATTCATGTTAAAATACATTCTTTCCAGAATTATAATTTTGATGTAGTTCCCTAGAGTTACACAGATGTCTGGCACAGCTGGCTAATGACCCATACCAGATTAAAGGGCTGAATGAACTGCTCATCTGAGATGTTTGCTGATAGCTATTCATAATCCCATAATCCTGGTCTGTGGGCATGGCGAGTGGCACTGGGGATGGGGTCTGGATGTGCATTAGCCAAACTGTGTCATACATCTGTGCATTAAAATTATAATTCTGAGAGGGTGAGGGCTGTTGAGGTATGGGCGTGGTGAGTGGCCACCTGTGGGGCTCGGGGTGGGGCGGGTTGTCCGTTAGCGAATAGAGAAACACTGTATATGTTGAGTCTTATATATACCATTTTAATAGCTGTAATACAAGTGAGATTTGATTGAGAAAAGCAATGAATTCAATAATTATAGGTTATAACTATGTCAATAATAGTAGGTTATAATTATATTATTCGCGCAGCTTATAAACAGTGTGTAGTACATCATTTAGCCATTCAGTCGTACAGGGTTTGTATAGCTTGTATACATTCCAATATAAATTTGGATCAGTAGACAATGCATGGAAGAAATCGATTTTAGGTACACATTCTATGTGTTTAAGTAATGTAATCCTACATTGTCAACAGGTCTTAAGAAATAAATGATACCCATACACTTGTGTTCGTGCTGAGATAGTCTGTCATGTTGACAGCCATAGCATTCCCGAATTGCTAGTCTATGGATCGCTGAATTCAATAAGATTACAAAACTAGCCATAGCATTGTTTCTGGTAGATTGGGGAACGTTTTTGGAGTCAAAACTCAGATATTCACGTTCATTTATATCTTGATGGAACTTATCAGGGGTATACTGTGTAATATCCGGTTGTGGATAAATTTCAACATCGCTGGCCAAGTTGGGCGATGTAAAACACGCATCTTCATAATCAGGTAAATCATTAGAACTCAGCGTATCTGCCAAAGGTTCGAATCCCGATGGCATTTCTTCTACATCCGTAGACCCCTGTTGAATAGCGCAATCTAACGCTCCGAGATCGTCTGAGGAAACATGATCGATAAGGTTCTGAATCACCTGGTCTATTTCAAAATCAGAATCGGCTACATCGACAACATTGTCCGGTTGCTTGGGCATTAATCCCAGTAATCGAGTCATGCAGGGTCTCGAAAATATGTAATTCTTAGTCTTTAGTGCCACCCTAAAAACTGTAGTTAGTTTAAGTTCATCAACCATAGTAATAATGCATAACCAGCCCGATATTAACTTTGAGTTAATGTTTACACAGCTGCTTAGAGTTCTGACTATTTCAAAGCAACCGTGTTCATCAACCATTAGCTTTAAGTTGACTAGAGCTGGAGAGTAAAGGCACATTACTGCATAGCCCGATTTATCTCTGCCCATTATCCTAATGACACGCATCAGACATTAATCTAATGCTTACTAACTGATCACTGGAATCTTTGGAGACCATGGCTTCAACCATAGTGAGTTTATCTACATCAGCTGTAGAAATGGGTTTTTTCAGTATTGCATGGCCCGACCGAGACATGTTAAAATTGATTGGTACCACTGTTTTCGTGTATAAATTTCATGCAAGTTCTCCTTCAAAATTCTACATCAGTTGCTAGGGCAGGTTATGCTCCTGAACGATGGCTTCATCTCAGTTTGAACTGGTGAAGTAAGGTACCAAGTTAGCTTGATGTACGGATATTTAGTGCTAATAGTGACCTTTAATGGAGTTTCTAATTCTTAGATGTAATTAATCTGCTCTACTCTATTGGAACACCTAGCCCTAAGCACAATTTCTTCGAATGCTGGAATCATAGCTGTGAACTTTGGAAATGTATTACTGTATAAAAACACACCTCGCTTAGTGGGGTAAACACTACCAACACTAAACTCGTGTATGCCTCTACAAATTTGTCATTACGTTTCATGACACATATGTGCACATTGTTACCGAGTGCAACGAGCACATCACAACCCATAAAATCTGTGGTATTCATAATTTTAATAACCATTGAACAAATCGTTTAAACAAAATCAAAACATTACGGCTTAACAGATCAGATTTTTAAATCGCTTCTATATGATTTTACCTATCGATTAATGCTTGTCACGTGTCATTACGCTAATTACCCTTAAGCTCACCTCATTGGATGCTAGGAGGCACATGCTTTAGTGAGGGGGGAGGGGCTTCGTGATTGAACGAGATCCCAGGAAAAGACTAGTCCAGACATGTAACCTTTCAATCATACTTACGCTATACATTAACCCTTGTCAATCATTATGCTAATTACTATTAAGCTCAACTCATTGGATGACAGGAGTCATGTGATTTAATGAGGGCAGGGGCTTATGGACATTCGAAAGAATTTGTCAAAATACCAAAGGAAAAGAACAAAAGAAAAAGGTGTGAAAATCCGGCTCCAGCTCGCTTCTCCTCTACTCGCATGCGTAGCAACACATTCATCAGACTTTAACATTTCACTCTCGTTCCAAGCGCTGGGCACTGCACATGCTTGCGCGTATGCAGGTAATTTTGATACCACATTTTCAGGGAGAGTCGAGGGGTAGAAAATGCATGCCCCTACCTCCGGTATTAACCCTTTCTCGGCCATGTGTATGTCACGACCCGAGAGTGGGTTATTAAACCTTCTGTGTACTAGAATCCAGGCATGTGTTACGGTGCCGACACATTTTATTACAACATATTGACGAAGTGTGGTCCAAAACGGATATCACTGACTGTAGTTCGGATCGACCGGTCAGGTGCCGGCCGTACCAGCTAAGCTGGGTACGCGCCACCCATCCTGGATTCGTTCCATGAACACGCCTCCACCTGGGTAGAGCTATAAGCGTATAAGAGCCCATGAGAGAGGTTTGACAGCGCGCGTATTTCATGGACAAGATAGGATGGCGCTTTTAGTGTACAGATTAGGTACATTATAATTCTTCATAATTACTTGTTCCCGCCGAATCTGGCATTAATCAAGACCAGAATTCGACGGGCTTTTCGAATCTGTAAACTATTTCAAAATCGGTTAGGAAATGCCTGAGTTATCCACGGAAAAATCCCTTTTGATTATCTTCAAAATATTGCCGTGACGTCGTAACCAGGTGTACGCAGAAATTCTAGAATATTCTAGAACATTCGACTGCGTCATTATTAGCGAAACGCTGATTGGCTATTGCTCGCCCGATGATTGGTTGAAGCCTGCGCCTATGACGTCACAAGTAGTATAAAAGGAGATGAAATCCAGAACTCGAGAGCATCCTCAGCCAGGGGCCGAACAGGTTGGATTGAATGCAGCTACTATTATGCGAGACAGGCATTAAGCAAATTAGCTCTGTCTTGGGAAGTTTCTCTCCCGCAGCCGGCAACAGCAACACAACCCACTGCACCTAAAGCAATTTTGGATCTCCAGATTATTCGGGAGCATTTTTGGAACTTTCGATGATTTTGTTCACGAATAAATAAGAACTAACTCGGAATAACAAACTTGCAGTGAGGCCTTTCCCGGCCTAGATATGTGATTCTACAGATGTAGAGGCAGCGATGTTCTTTGGTGGATAACTCACCGGATCTGCTGGCCACGCCAAAAAGTGGTTATTCAACCTTCCCTAACACTGATGTCATGCAGGTTTATTGAAACTTTTTGACCGCAGCAAGTAAACTTTGCCCGGTATGTCTTTCGAGCTAACTGACATACCCCGCACCGTAAGCTTAGTTATGTATCTTCATCCGTGTTCGACAACCCCCGCTTATGAACGGGTTGTTCTTAACTTCCAACCATACCATCGGTGTACGGGAACTTTCTTTCTAGCAGTAATGTTATTGTATCACTTACTGACTGCTCATTTGACGTTCTTCTATTGTGATTATCGTCCGATCTGCTTCCGTCCTGGACTGCATGCGGGAATCCTGTTTGCGGGAACCGACATGCGGGAGCTTTCCAGTTTCCAGAGAACGCGTCAACTCACATCACACCAAGGATGACGTATCAATTTCAGTAACATGATAGTCCATCATTAAGAATGGCTACTGAGTATTCAAGTAACTATACTTAACATCTTAATTATTCCGTCAGTTACATTTGTGATAAGTATACTTTATTTATGTAAACGGTCCCGATGACTAAAAGGAACCGTAATGGTCTTAGGACGGCTATTTATAATTTCTTTATCTGTTTATAGTTATTCTTATTTTACTGTAAGGTGTCTTTACTAACCAAACTGTAGTAGGTCTTCCAACCTGTACTATATATATATATATATATATATATATATATATATATATAGATATATATATATATATATATATATATATATATATTATCCTAATTATTTCACACTGTATTATTTGTACCAGTTAGTCTTATATATGGCGAGTAGCCATTCGTTCATATGTTTTGTTTACTTATAGAAAACCTAGGACTGCAGTGCACTATACACTATACAGCAACATTTATATGTGCATCATGTTCTCCCGCCACCAACAATTTTTCACTGAGGTCGCTGTCCGTGCTATAACTCTGTTTAGCCCGGCATGCTACCGACTAAAAAACCCTTTCTATTCAGCTCGATAGGATAGGTTTAATATGATTAGAGACAATTTCTTCGACGAGAGACACATAGTGCACGCCTCTTTTCCTGCAGTTGCGATAATCTAGCCCAGCACTCAGGCAAGGTTGTGTAAAATTGGCCAATATACCTATTGGGCCTCATATTTATAAGTTATTGTCTCTCTTCATGTTCCACTAAGCCTTATGGCTTCTTAATTGTTTGGATGTCCCTATCTGCACCATGGACTGATCTGACCCTGGGAAACTATTGGGGTTTCCGAGCGGTGATGGCCAGGGTCTGGTGTCACATACATTTCCCGTGTATCTTCGGATACTTAATAGTTAGTTATCCTTGCCAATGTAGGAAGCACTGCGAAAACATATTTTAATTATTATTTTCTTTTTCATCTTTAAGGAAGTCTCCCCCGCACCGCAGTTCATAACTGGAGAAAAGGGTGAAAAGCAGAGTGGTCACTAACTATCGTTTCAAAACAGCTAAAGCGAGTGGATTGGCTGAGTCTGACACATCCCTCATATAGTAATCCGTGAATGAGGACTCACAGTGCCATTTTGCAACGGCCATGATGTCCTATAACGGAACACCATTGTAAAGGGCGGTCGAGGCGGCTATTCCTCTGACATTGTGTGCCCTTACGCCTTGCACCTGGTGCCCAGTCGCCATCTCGTGAGTAGTCTGAATGCATTCGACCACCCAACGAGAGATAGTATCCATGGATGCGGCGCCATAGGACTTTTTATGGCAGATCCACAGATGTCTATCGTTCGACCGTAACGAGTCAGTCCTTTTCTTGTACTTAGTCAAAGCACGGACCGGGCACCAGACACTGGCATCACGATCAAACCTAGTTAACTTCGGTATAATGATCGGTTTGCCGGGATATCTCAAAGATTGGTTCTTTGACATAACCTCTGCTCTTGGCAGAAGACGCAGACCTTCTCCAGAAACAATAAATCGGTTCCTCTCTGCCGAAAGCGCATGGATCTCACTGCGCCTTCTAGCTGAGGAAGCTGCCAATAGAAAGACCGCCTTTAGAGTCAAATGCTTTAGACTAGCCGAACGCAACGGTTCGAAAGGGTGCTTGGCCAGTACATTAAGCACTAAAGATAGACTCCAGGCTGGAATGACTACCGGTTGTCTCGGTCGGAGATTGCTCATTCCCTTCAACATCACATTTAACTGGGCCACCTCTGGACTATCCCTGTTGGCTAGACAAGGGATAACTGATGCCAAAGCTGACTTGTATCCAGCAACTGTGACGGGAGCTAGTCCTCAAAAGAACAGCTCACAGAGAAAGTCTGCTATTTGCTGATAGTGGATTGAAAGGTATCAATACCCTTTTCTTCACACCAGTCTGCAAATCTGTTAACCTTGTTGGTATATGACTTGAAGGTTGACCTCCTTCTCGCAGCCGTGATGAAATCAGCAGCCTGTCGAGAAAAGCCTTCCGACATGGAACGTTGTTTGATAACATCCACGCAGTCAATTTTAACATTTCGGGACGCTCGTGTAGGAAGCGTCCCTTGGCCTGGGAGATTATGTTCGGAATCTCGGGCAACTGCACAGGATTTTCCACCAGCAGATCTAGAAGATCCGTGAACCACGCCCTGCTCGGCCAATACGGCGCTATTAGCAGGACCAGACACGGTTCCTCCCTGACCTTCACCAATACCCTCGGTAGAAGAATGGTGGGTGGATACGCGTAAGCGTGCATCCCTCTCCAGCTTATCGCCAGAGCGTCTGTATCGACGGCATTTGGATCTGGAATCGGCGAGACATATGTTATGATTTGAGCATTTTCCTTTGTGGCGAACAAGTCCACGTTGGGTTTGCCCCAATGCTCGAAGATCCGTCGCAGAACTTGAGGGTTGAGGGACCATTCTGTTGGCAGGATTCTCTGTCTGCGAGAAAAAGCATCCGCCAGAATGTTCAATCGGCCAGGAATATGAGCTGCTTTAAAAACAACCGAGTAATTCCTGCACCATTGAATCAAGTGCCACACCCTGATACACAGAGTGGGCGACCTGGTCCCACCTTGGCGATTTATATATGATACTACTGTCGAATTGTCCGACCGTATCAATATCACCTTGCCCCTGATCATCGGAAGGAACTCTTCCAACGCCAGTTCCACTGCCATCATTTCCAACAGATTGATATGCAGCTGACTCTCCGGGAGAGTCCATGTGCCCGAGACCTGGTGTTCTCCCAGGCAGGCACCTCACCCTTCCAGCGATGCATCCGTGTAGACGGACAGCTGGGGGTGGGGTAGGTGCAGCGAAACCCCTAATAGGAGATTCTGACGCTGTTTCCACCATAGAAGATGCGATATTATCGGCTCCAAAACTGGCACCAGCTTTGACAGGGGTTCTGTTCTCTGTTTCCACAGAGACATCAGATACAACTGGATAGGCCTTCGCATTAGAGCAGCGTACAGGATAACCTGCTCCATGGAGACCATCATGCCCAGCATCTGAAGGAACCGCCTCGCCTGAATGTGGTTTCCCACTCAACAACTCTTGAGGATGGCTAACAGAGACACCACTCTGGGCTCTGATGGGTAAACCCTGCCCTCCTCGAGGTCGAATAGCATCCCCAAATAAACGAAACGTTGAGTGGGCGTCAACTCGGATTTCTCCTCGTTGACTATTCAGCGTAGATCTGAAAGTAACTTCAGAGTCAGAGCAGTATCCACGTTCAACCTGGCTGCCGAGTCTGCCTTGAGCAGCCAGTCGTCTATGTAGGTGTGTAGCGCCACGTTCTCTTTTCTGAGAAACGCTGTCACCGCAAGGACCACTCTTGTGAAAACCCTCGGAGCTGTCGACAGGCCAAATGGGAGAACTGTAAACTCCCATACTTGATTCTGAAACGCAAATCTCAGAAACCTGTGCCAACTCCGATTCATAGGAAATATGCATTTTTCAGATCAATCGATACACACCACATTCCTTTCCTCAATCCCGCATTACCGACCTCGGCGTTTCCATCTGGAACCGAGGCGTATGGATAAACCAATTTAATGGCCTGAGATTGAGTATGGGTCTCCATCCCCCTGTGCTCTTGGGGACAAGGAACATGTTTGAATAGAAGCCTGGAGTGTTTCGGTTTGCTGGTTTTATTGCTCCCTTCAGAAGCAAATCCGACACTTCCTTTTGAACGGCTTCTAACTTGTCTGGCTCCCTTGGTACGGGTGTCCAGACAGGTGCCAAAGACAGATTTTGTGGTGGAAAGTCCCACCACTCCGGCATGTAACCCTGGGATAACCATCCCAGGACCAGACTGTCTGACGTCACACCTTGCCAGGCCTCGACGAAACGCATGAGCCTTCCACCCACCATAGACGCCTCGACGTCTAACGGGGTTGTCCGGCTCGCAGTCCGCCCCCCCCCCCCCTCTTTCTTAACGAGAGAGAGAGAGAACCATTTCGTTCTAGGCATGACGGGTATAACTGGCACCGCTGTTCCTGTCGCACAGGCGCGGTCCAGGCGGATATGAAGGGAGCTTTCGTAACCTCAGGTACGCTTCGGCCCCTTCTGTCCGCCCTTTGAGGCCTTACCCTTACCCTTCCCCTTGCCCTTCCCGCCTCTAGGGCGGTCAGGAGCAACATTGGGGAGGGTAGGCGCCTCTACAACCTTACTGGGGTTCTTCGCCGGCGGCGGCTCTGAAAACCCAGCTGAAGCAGAAGTCGCAACAGACCTAGCTTTCGCCCTGCCCTTATGCTTCTTCTGCTTCTTTGAAGGTTGTCCCGTTAGCGGTTTCCCCACAGCCCCTAGTGCGTGCGCTTGCCGCACTAGCTCTAGCTGTAGGTTTACCGCTAACCGATTCTGCGCGATACTGGCGGTATCCTCTAAGATGGCCCGCGCTTGGCCACCGAAGATGCTAGGCCCTGTCAGGGGCATCCCAAGAAGACGCTCCCTGACTGCCGTAGCCGGACGCATATGGTCAATGACCATTTGCCTCCTGGATTTCGTCACACGCGCTTGCACCCTTGCCAATGCGTCCATCGACAGCACCAGGCCGTCATTGACACATGAAAGCGCCACAGGTGGCACAGGGTGGCCTGCCCCTGCTTCAGCCCACACCGACTCAAGGAGACGATAAGAGTGGTTGACAGCGCTCATCGCTGCCCTCACACCCTCATTGCATAGGGACAGGACTTCTTCCTGGTGTACCTGAGACTTGTCCACAAGTGCCGGACCGGGGCGACCCGCCACGGTACTCTGGACGCCCAGTACCCATCGGTCATCCTCCGTGACCGACGGGACTACACCATACCTGTCGTATTCCCCCCGCGGAATACGACATCTTGCCCGCACCTCCCTGGAGGCCGCAGGGAGCTGACCCTTGGTCATCAGTTGTTTGCTATAAATAGCATCCAACAATTCTATGAACCGTGGATCCAGTCCCACTGACTGGATCCGGGCCGCGGGCAAAATCCCCGTCCTGATCGACGCAACCGACGGACGGGGCGCATCTTCATCGGCCGTGGCCGAAACCACAGACTGGTCAACCCTGGCTAGCCACGCCAGAGCATCTGACCAATCTACCTCTGATGAAGACACCCCCGCAAACACGTCACCCGTTGACGTGCTCACGGGTCTGCCAGCCACGGCCTCCCGGCAAGGAGCCACGGCTGACACGCCAGGCACTCCGGTACCACACGGTTCCGCCGCCACCCCATGAAACACTCCGGTCCATGGGGTAGGTCCGCACGGATAACCGTACGGACCCGTAGCAGTCGCGGAACCATAGCCGGACACGGGCGCCAACGGCACCCCACGTCCGACTACCGGACCAGGCGAGATAGGTGAGTACCACGCCCGGCCCGGCACACCCGTTCCCGTGACGGCTGGTGCCAAACCAAGCCTCATGGAACTGGTGCACGGTAACGGATTTGCCTCAGCCACAGGCGGAGCCGCTGACCTGGCTTGCGCCAAACCAGACAAATGGAGGCCGGTTCCGTCCAGGACGGAATCAACCTCCATATTCTCCACCTGCGGCTTCACGGGCCGCAGCAACCTCTCCTCCTCGTCTTCAGACTCCGAAGAGTCGTCACTAGACGAGTCAACCGTGGAACCGTCCTGGCGGACGGCTCCCACACCTGACGGACCGGCCACCGCTACTGGACCACCCGGAGGTGACCGCAGAGAAACAGAAACCCCTCTGGGCGAAGCCAGACGGGACTGCCAGGGGGCCGTACGAGACGGCCCCCTCGGTAACCAGTCCAGAATCCTGTCCGAGGACAGGATCCGTACCAGGCATGCGGAGAAACTGCCCCCCAACCTTTGGTAGCAGGGACGACACCAGCGTGGGCAGAACGCTATGCAGAAAAACCCTGCACAGCCGGACCAAACCACGCCGGCGGTGCCATCTCCGCCACCTCCAGCTGGGGACGTGGAGCACCCCCACCGGCCGAACCGGGCACTCCACGATTTACTCTCGGACTGCCTGACCCCGCGTCAGACCCAGGCAAGTCCTTCTGGCAAGGAACTTAACCATCATCTCAACGGACCACACTGCACAAACATTACACCTATGATCAATATTACACAGGGAACACCTAAAACAGACATGGTCCTTGAACACGACACGGACAAACTTATGGCATTCGTCACATGATGGCGGGGCTGGCTTGGCCTATAACATAAGCACAAACCTACAATAAACAAGCGGAACGAGACCCGGATGGAAGGCAGACAATTAATTTTCAAATAATTTGACTCATAAATTAACTGTAACACTCCCGCACCCCACCCCGCCACGTTACAACAACGATCGCATTGACTATGACGACAAGAACGAGGCGGGCATTAAACACACCCATAATAGATCCTCCAGGATGTGTAACGGCTCCAGGAATCATATCGCATAGCATTCGGGGTAAATTTACTAATCAATATAAATTATACTCCTAACGAAAGAAGCACGATATGTGAAGAAAACAACAAAATGTATAACAAACTGCTGTATCACACGGTAAAACCGCAGACCACGCATCTACTCAAGAATTATGAAACCACCGATCATTGCAAACCGATCGTGATCGCACGTAAACTTGATCATTCTAAAGTTTCCGGTACCATTTTTAGTACGCAGCACCCAGAACAAGATGCGCGAATTAATGAAAAATTTTTCTTCACATAAACATCCGAGCGACCGGGTGTGATGTCACCCGCTCGGATCCTAAGGAGAACGACGTCAGCCGATATTCGTGTTAGAAATACCGTAGCATAACACCTATTTCCATATCTGCCGATCGCCTGTTGGGGGTTAAAGAAGGCGATCGTCTGGCATATATCGTTGTTAGCACACGTTCCAGATTCTATGGGGTCAGAAATTGGAACATGCGACACAGCGAAATTTAGAGACCTAAGTCTTTTAACTATGGATAATAAAGAACGATACAAGCTGGTTATCTTCGGTGGTATTCTCCATAGTATCCTTTAGTTAATCCTTTCACGAACACACAAACTATCACAGATTAAAGACTTAGATTTTCTTTCACAAAAAAACACTAAAATCCTCAATGCAGAAAGCATGTATTGCTCTTGTTGCTATGCAAACAAGAATGAGCTCTATGGTAAACGGGTACTCGGCAGTTGGGAGCCGAGTACCCGGTTCCCAGGAGTCGGTAAAGCTTTCTAAGTCTATAATCCTAGAGCCGCTGTCAAGGCCAGCTGTATATCAGAAGTAACAGAATGGTGAGTATTGATCGAAGGAGAAATATAAATGTTGCTGTATAGTGTTTCCTACGTGCACTGCAGTCCTACGTTTTCTGCAAATAAACAAAACATATGAACGAATGGCTACTCGCCATATATAAGACTAACCGGTACAAGTAATACAATGTGAAATGATTAGAATAATATATAAAGTACAGGTTGGCAGACGTACTATGGTGCGGTTAGTAAAAACACCTTACAGTATAATAAGAATAACTATAAACAGATAAAGAAATTATAACTAGTGGT
The DNA here is from genome assembly GCA_034401795.1 of Chaetoderma sp. LZ-2023a. NCBI lineage: Eukaryota > Metazoa > Mollusca > Caudofoveata > Chaetodermatida > Chaetodermatidae > Chaetoderma > Chaetoderma sp. LZ-2023a. The sequence goes on along the minus strand of CM067371.1, from coordinate 125,279,517 downwards.
CCTAAGACCGTTACGGTTCCTTTTAGTCATCGGAACCATTTACACAAATAAAGTATAATCATTACAGTTGTACCTAATGGAATAATTAAAGATGTTAAGTATAGTTACTTGAATAGTCGGTAGCCATTCTTAATGATGGCCTATCGTGTTACTGAAATTGATACGTGATCCCTGGTGTGACGTGAGTTGACGCGTTCTCTGGAAGCTGGAAAGTTCCCGCATGTCGTTTCCCACAAACAGGATTCCTGCATGCAGTCCAGGACGGGAGCGGATCGAACTCCGGACGGTAATCACAATATAAGAATGTCTAACGAACAGTTAGTAAGTGATACAATAACATTACGGTTAGGAAGAAAGTTTCCGTACACCGATGGTACGGATGGAAGTTAAGAACAACCCGTTCATAAGCGGGGGTTGTCGAATATGGATGAAGATACATAACTAAGCTTACAGTGCGGGGTATGTCAGTTAGCTCTTAAGACGTACTGGGCAGTTTACTTGCTGCAGTCAAAAAGTTTAAATAAACCTGCATGACATCAGTGTGGGGGAGGTTGAATAACCACTTTTTGGCATGGCTGGCAGATCCGGTGAGTTATCCATCAAAGAACATCGCTGCCTCTACATCTGTAGAATCACATATTCAGGCCGGGAAAGGCCTCCCCGCAAGTTTGTGTTCCGAGTTAGTTCTTGATTTAGTCGTGAACAATATTATCAAGTTTCCAAAAATACTCCCGAACAATTGGGAGATACAAAATTCTTTTTAGGTGCGGTGGGTTGGGTTGCTGCTGCCGGCTACAGGAGAGAAACTTCCGGAGACAGAGGTAATATATTTAATACCTGTCTCGCTGATAGTAGCTGCATACAGATCCACCCTGTTCGGCCCCTGGCCGAGGATGCTCTCGAGCTCTGGATTTCATCTCCTTTTATACTACTTGTGACGTCATAGGCGCAGGTCTCAACAAATCATCATAAAGAATTACAATGTACCTACTCGGTACACTAAAAGTGCCATCCTATCTTGGTACGCGCTTTAACGAACTTAGTCGTTTTTACGACGAAATCTCTCTCATAGGCCCATATACGCCTATAGCTCTACCCAGGGGGCGTGTTCATGGAACAAATCCAGGATGCGCGGCACATACCCAGCTTAGCTGGTACAGCTGGCACCTGACCGGATGATCCGAACTACACGATGTCATCAAAGCGCTCATTGTTAACCGTTCATGATGAAGATGGACAAAACCAGCTTATACAGTGGTCTTGAGGAATGTCCATTTGTAGGCCGAGAGAAGATGATTCTTGCAAATTTACCATTGGAATGACTGGTTCGATACCTGAGACAGTCATCCCAGTAGTAAATTTTCAAAAATATTCTTGTATCGGCCTGTAAATGAACATTCAATAAGCAAATAATTTACTTTTCTTGATGAAATTTAGCAATTAAAGTGATAAAGTAACATGAAAGCCAGGATTACAACATGAAAACAATGTCGCTGGAAACTGTTTCTGTCTTAGAGAAAAAGTTTGCAGCTACATTGTTTCGAAAAAACCAACAATACTTATTGTATAAAGTGGAATTGAATTGAGTAATATACCTTTGTAAGATCCGTATCATTCCATGTGATAGAGATCCATTTAGCTAAACCACGCTCACTTCTAGCTATGCCCCGTCCATTTCTAGCTATGCCCCGTCCATTTCTAGCTATGCCATGCCCATTTCTAGCTATGCCCCATCCATTTCTAGCTATGCCCCACCCATTTCTAGCTATGCCCCATCCATTTCTAGCTATGCCCCGTCCATTTCTAGCTATGCCCCGTCCATTTCTAGCTATGCCACGCCCATTTCTAGCTATGCCACGTCCATTTCTAGCAAAGCTCAGCCCACGCTTTGAACATGCTGGGGTAAATTTCTATACTTCGAACCCTGAATTCTCAGAATTCCAATTTCAATATAACTGGACAAGTCATGCTGCCAAACTGGCATCTGCTCACCAGCATTTTGTCTCCATTGTTGAGAATGACCCGACCCCACACCTACAGCTGTTACAATTCAATTTAATTATGATACTATGCGTATCTGTAACTAAGTAATTTTATCATTTATACACTAATTTATATATTCGTGTACTTCATAGAAGTTATCGAAATAAACTTGAATTGAATTGTTGTAGCCTCGAGCTGGACACACAAACCACGTGGCTAATGGCTCCAACCAAACTTAAATCTCTGTAGGAAAAATCGATAATACTTGTTTTGTCAATCTTAGGAATACAATTTTGAGTACAGTCTAGCACAGAAATAACCTAACACAGTTACAGAACAAAATAAAATGTACTGGTGAATATTTTGAACATAACTGGATAGAAAGACATTGTTGCCTAAGGCAGTAATTGTTTTCAAATCAAACTACTGCCCAAAATACAGAAGAGAACAGTTCTTACTAACATGTTTTCTGTTCACGTTTATAGACATGTTATCTTACCCCTGAGCTGTACTGTGTATAGGCAATGTTATGGGGAAAAGGGTTAATGAATTAACCAATGCCACTTTCTGGCTAATGATCCATCCCAAATTAAAGGTCCTAAAGAAAATAAATAACGCGGAATAGTACAGACCAGTCGGCGCGGGCTATATGATCGTTATTCATAATGATGATTGTGGTGGGGGTGGGGGCGTTAGCAAATACAGAAACTATCCCAGCTGTTACCAATATTGCCTTGGGTGAATGCTAAGCTCATGTATGCCTAATCTCCATTACATGTTTTTTCGTAACTGGAATGTAGGCTACACATCATAGTGGCCCTATTTTATTTACTTCAATAAAGTTGAAACCTGTTGAAACTGTGTTAGTGAATATACCAATTTTTAATATCGGTAATACATGTGACTAGCAATTTCCAGAAAACTATATGGGTAAGCCGTTGAATATTTTGAAAGTAAATTGACTGGGCGATGTTACTGCTTATGGTGGCGACAATGCCCAGTCAATTTACTTTCAAAGTATTCTACATAATGTTTATTAAATAGTAAAGACATACAATTTGTACAACTTGATGTTCTATTAAGTGATTATAACAGAATATCTGATTGCCAGCAGCGTGCTAATGGACCTTCCATTTTTAGCCATGCCCCTCCCATCTCAAGCTAAGCACCACCCACACCTCGAGCGTGTTGTGATCGATTAATCTGTGAACTCCCTGACTAGCAATTCCCAAAGATAATCCTCTCCCGGTCCGCAGACACTCCATAACATAATCGAAATATGTATATACAAATCTGAGTGTAAAAAAGTGTAAATATAAGTGGAATATGTTACAATTTAAAATAATCGTAACGACACTTTATCACAAATTTACTAGCTGTTATCGTCATGCATTATGCATCACATTAGAGGTTTTGTCATAGTGCATGCATGCGTGCGTGCGTGCGTGCATGCATACATGCGTACATATGGGCATGCATTCGTGCTTGCATGCGGGCGGATATGCATGCGACTGTGCATGCATGAGCGAGAGAGAGAGAGAGAGAGAGAGAGAGAGAGAGAGAGACGATAGGTAGTGGAAGTATGTGGAAGAGTGAGATACAAAATACTGTGGTAGAGCTCTTAGACACCTTTCATGGACAAAATCTCCGTATCACAATTTCAGGGTATGCTAACAGGAAAGTGGTTAACATTTGGAATAGACCTGAACATTTCCATTTTGAGCTATCCCGCCTATCTCTAGCTAAGCTTTTCCACACCTCGATCGTGTTGGGATCGATCGATCTCTGAACTCCATGACTAGCAATTTCCAGAAAACTATCAGGATAGGTTGTTGAATATTTTGAAACTAATTTGACTGGTCGATGCGACTGCTTATGGCGGCAATTTTAATCGAAAACTGAAAGAACCATCGCCTATAACCAGTCCAAACCCTGAGTCAACTTTGGCTGTAATTTTTCCCAATATTTCATGGATTTCGAGGCACATTAAAAATGTAATCGGTAGTTATTATCCTAACTCAATTGAAAATTGATTCGTTGAACTTTGTACGACTCTGATAATCGTTACACTCAGATGGAATTGTTTAAAGTGCAACTAGTTAATTTTAATCGGTTGGAGTAATAACTAACTGATTGGCCATATACTATAGATTGACACTTGTACATTCTCATGGCTAAAAAGATCCGAGGTTCAGAAGTTTAATGATCAACCCATTATACTAACCGAGTCGTCTTCCACAATCGCTCAACATTTGTCCTTACTTGATAGATTAACAATTTAGAATTAATCCCCCACAATTGAATGAGCTCACAGAGCCCGGAAAAGACCAGTCAAGACATGCAACCGGTTAATAATCATTAGGCTATGCATTAACTCCTCTTGTCAATCATTACGCTAACTACCCGTAAGCTCACCTCATTGAATGCCAGGAGACACATGATTTAATGAGTGGGGGCTTCGTTATTGAATACGTTTCCAGGGAAAGACATGTATCCTGTCAATCATCCTTACGCTATGCATTAACCCTTGTCAATCAGCATTATGCTAATTACCCTTAAGCTCACCTCATTATATGCCAGGAGACATGTGATTGAATGAGCGGGGCTTCGTTATTGAATGAGTTCCCAGGGAAAGACATGTACCCTGTCAAATCATCCTTACGCTATGCATTAATCCTTGTCAATCAGCATTACGTTAATTACCCTTAAGCTCACCTCATTGTATGCCAGGAGACGCGTTATTGAATGAGTTCCCAGACATGTACCCTGTCAATCATCCTTACACTATGTATTAACCCTTCTCAATCAGCAGTATGCTAATTACCCCTAAGCTCACCTTACTGGATAAGAGTCATGTGATTTAATGAGGGGGAGGGGCTTATAACCACCCTCTACATCTAACATCCAATCATAATGGCAGAGATCTGGGCCCATCAAAGGAAAACCGATACAAAAGGCTGCGGAGATCAAAGGAAAAACGGTATCAAAATAACCAGAGAACGATTTGACTGCTGAAAGTTGTTGCTGAGGCAGCAACCACTTAAAAGGTGTGAAAGATATGTCCAAATCGCCCCACCTCTACTCATACTAATCTTTATACACAAATTCGGATCCCGTCACACATATTTGTTATTTGTTGGGGTTTTTCTGGAAACTCGTGTGAGCCAACGAGTTTCTAAAATTAGGGAAGTATTATGAAATCAAATTTTAAATCAGGCAGAAAAGTAGGAAACAGTGCAAAACTCCATCCTTTTTAATTATATTAGAGCCTAGGATATGCGAGACCTATGATTAAAGAGGTGCTGTGACGTCAGTTGTGAAGGTGAAGCCATTATGATTACATGGCCGTTTCTTAATGAGGTCGAATCAGATTGGAACAGAGATGTGTTGTCTGGTGGGGCAGGTCCTAATATACTAATGAGAGAATTACTGATCTAAGGTTAAAATGTATGGTAAAAAGTAAATTATATTGAAATCACTAGCAATCTATCACAGTGAATTGACAATTAATCCCTGTAATAAAGTGTGTGTCGAATGTATCAAAGACTAGCTAGGAGCAAACCCTAAAATCAATGCTAATGGACCGTTCCAAAGTTATCCATCATATGACGTCACAATTAGCTATGTGACGTGTAAGATGACGTCATACTCGTGACGTCATGAATAACTCGATATAGTCCATCTTTGACGCTTAATAGTCCGACACGTTGTATGAATTGTATGTCTTTACCATTTAATAACCATTCTGTTGAATATCTTTAAACTAATTTAATTGGACGCTGGTGTTGCCATAGGTAGCAGCAGCGCCCAGTCAAATTAGTTTCAACATATTTAATAGCTTACCTGTATAGTTTTCTGGAAATTGATAGTCAGGGAGTTCAGAGATCTGTCGATCCCAACACGGAAAAGCGTGGGTGGAGTTTAGCTAGAGATGGGCGGGGCATGGCTAAAACTAGAAAGGTCCATTAGCTAGGTGATGCTGAATATTTCAAAATGTTCAAAATTGATATGCCAATTAAACAGAGATCTTCTCGTGATTCTTATACAAAACAAGTCATGGTCAGTTGTTGCTATGGGTGATATGGTGACAATTTATCTCATGATATCAAGCGACTGACAGTAACGAGAAAAGGGGCATAGAACTTAAGCGATCATTTTGGACTGGGTGGACTCATACCCTTCTGAGAAGACAAAGCTTGTGTCATGGCTGTGAGAATTTGTGACCAATCAAAGATTCTCAAGTTAAGCCAGAAGATTGGAGAGGTCGAACCTAAGTATTACATAGAAATATGTTGTTGCCAGGAGTAATCTCGACAAACCATGACTAATAACAGCAGAGAACAGTAACTATGATCAGTTTATCTAGTTTTGATAATGATGCCATTTTCTCTAGGCTAAGACACTATTCATTGAGCATGTCAGTTTTACCAGTCGAACATGATGCTTTCCTAATACCCAATGGTCACTGAATTGATGTGTGCATGCATACGTGTTTGTAGATTGCGGAGTAATTCAGAAACATGACTATAGCAATATATCAAATAAACCTCCCTATCATGATGTTATTTCCATGTATGAAGAATAAAGTAAGAGAAAGCTTTCTACGACTTTTATTATCCATTAAGCATGTACATTCACTTGGCCATAATTGTCAATTATATAATAGGCTATATGCTGTGCAGTTGAAAACAAAGAATGCATTTTAATATAAAGTTAATAATTAGAATAAAATAGTGCTTGAAATTCAATTAAAAAGAGCAAATATTGTTTGTACAACATCAATACTATGTTATCTCGCAGCTCAAACTACTGTAATTATATATGTTATTGCTAATTAGTTAAAAGAACATCATTAAAATCTTATACAATCCAGTACAAAAGTGCTAGCTTATAAAATAATTATTCTAATTATAATGTAAATATCTAATTATAGAGTAAATAAGTAAAATATGTTATGTGGCAGAATGCACCAACAAGAGGCCTAACAGCATGTGACGCTCACCTGGACTACTAGCATTTGAAGCATTTGCATTTAAATATACATGATTCTTTACATTAAACAAGATGGGGAAAAATAGCACAGGAAAAATCTACCAATTTTTAATAAAATGCAAAGATTTGATGAATCAATTCTGAATGCAAGTTCTAGAGTCTAGGATCATAGGATCTTTTGTGCCAAATTTGCTAGAAATCAGTTAAGTTTACAAGAAGAAGGAATTTGACAATTTCCGGTAAATTTGTCATAAAATCTAAGATTGATCAATAGAAATTCTGAACTGACGTTCTAGAGCGTACCATTATAGAATCCATCTAGTAAAATTTGGTTGAAATTTGTCAAGCAGCCAAGGAGTAGTAGAATTTTGACCATTTCCGGTAGATTTTTCATAAAATCTAAGATATTCACCCAAAAAATTGATCAATCAAAATTCGGAATACCAGTTCTAGAGCATACCACCATAGAATCTATCCAGTTAAATATGGTTGAAATATATCAAGCTGCTAAGGAGGAGTAGCATTTTGACCAATTTCGGTAGATTCTTCATAAAATCTCAGATTTTCACCCAAAAAATTGATCAATCAAAATTATGAAAAGATGCTCGAGAGCCTACCATCATGGAATCCATCTAGCCAAATTTGGTTGAAATATGTCAAGCCGCTATAGAGGAGTAACATTTTAAATAAAATCCAAGATTTTCACCCAAAATATTGATCAAGAGCCCATCACCAGAGGACCTTTTCAGCCAAATTTGGTTGAAATCATCCCGAATGGTAAGGAGAAGAAGCAATTTGACAATTTCCAGTACAGTTTTCATAAAATGTGACGAAACAAAATTCTGTATGGAATTCCTAGAGTGCATCACCTCAGGATCCTTTCAGCCAAATTTAATTGAAATCGCTCAAAATGGTAAGAAGGAGCAATTTGACAATTTTCGGTACATTTTTCATAGAATCTAAGATTCTCACCCACAAAATTGATGAATCAAAATTCCGAAGGCAAGTTCTGGAGTACACGACCATAGAGTACTTCCAGCCAAATTTGGTTGAAATCAGCAGAGGTTAATGAGGAGTAGTGTTTTAAAGCAAAAGTTGACAGACGATGGACGGATGACGAATGGATGGTTGCCACAGCATAAGCTCACTTGGCTTCTCCGGCCAGGTGAGCTAAAAATTGATGAATCAAAATTCCGAATGGTAATTCTGGAGCCCATCACCGCAGGATCCTTTCAGCAAAATTTGGTTTAAATCGCTCAGAATGGTAAGCAAAAATTTGACTATTTCTGGTACATTTTTCATATATATATATATATATAATTATAAACTGATGAATTAAAATGGCACAATTACAAAATTTAAACCACAGAGTAAAGATATAAAGTAACAACACTATTTTAGCTTAGACTATAAACAGCGCAACACCAATTATAAAATGCTACTAAATTGTATTACGTATCCTATCATTGCAAAGCAGATAATGTAATGATCACCTAAAATTTACCAACTGTCTTTGATTGAATCAGATTGAACTACCTGAAAGCAAGGTATCTACACAGCATGACCTCTAGCTCCCTGCACACAAATATAATCTGTATAATTTCATTGGCAGTGACTACAATAGATGAATCCACTTTTATCTATGCCCCGCCCATCTCGAGCTATGCTCCGCCCATGCTCTGTGCGTGTTGGGATCAATTTATATGCTTTGATCACAGAATTACTAGAATCCCAATTTCATTGCACATATACAGCTAACCTGTTGCATATTTTGAAACTAATTTGATTCAGTTAAATTAGTTTCAAAATAGTCAACAAAATGTGTATTAAATGGTAAAAACAGATTTGTACAACTGAAAACAATTCTAGATTCATGACAGTTCTTCTGTAAATTATGATTGTGAAGTAAGCCTACATGTGACTAACTGATTATGACATCATATACTTGAGTGACAGATTGGATTCTTCCATTTTAATAATCAAATCTACTTAATCCTTTCAAAATGAAGTCACAGTATCGTGATTTCAAGGCGAGCTAAACTGTTTAATTACATATTGTGAAGCTAATTTGAGAGGAACAGGTTGGTGCCATAAGCAGTAACAACTCCCAGTCAAATGAGCTTCAAGAAATCCTAGCAGAACGATTGTCCCACTATAACTGATTGTCCATATTGGCCTATACAGGTGAAAATAGCAAGGGAGATAATAATATATATATTACTATTATGACTACTAACTGATACATTACGTATACTCATGGGCGTCTCTCGGCATTAAACAGACTAGCGGGCCAGTTCCAGAGGGTTGGTCTGGGTGGGGTTCCCCCCCCCCCCAACATCGTCAAACAAGGTCAGGGTTTCGAGGTGCTTCCGTTCAAGTTTTCATTGAAAATTAAGTGCCATTAAAAGCAGTTTCCAACACTCTAAAGTAATAAAACAGCATCTTTGTAGTGATGTAAAATTATACCTTTTTTATTTGAAATGAAAAAAGATGCATAGTTTGTAGGTCACAATCTCCCGTTGATTTGATGTCGCGTGGGTTCAAGATTGTAAATGGGTTGCATATCAGTATAAATATTATAGAATACATGCCTGATTCATTCTCAGAGTAATTTATGTATTTTAATATTGGGATATGCTATAGTTAACCATTTTCACATGCTTTGAGATACAATTATAATGTTACAGGCAACAATATTGATGGGGCGTGATCCAAAGACAGTGATATTCTCTGTATGTGCGCAAATAACACTATACAGAACCTCGAGATTTAATGTCTTCCCAACTTAAAAGACTGGAACACTGGATGATATATCATATATGTATAAAGATATCTGATTTCATTTTAAGAATACACCAAAAGGATGACAAAAAGGTATTTTCTACTATTTCTTAATCCAGTTAAAATTAGCGTGATACACTATCTTCCATCATCAAAATACACAAGGTTGTGGAGATAGAGTGCACCTTCTCACGTTAGGCTGGGTGATGGGTGGGGTAGGCTAGGGCATCCTCCCTGAAGATTGTGAAAACCTAGATGCTCTAAGACGGTATTTCCTACATTTCTGAAGATGGGCTAAATATGGACCTTTATTTGCTTGTGAAATTATTATATTTTTATCCATTTTCAAGAATTTATTATAGATCTGTAATTCACTCACTGGCTTTCAACTCGTAGCATTATGTAATACGCATGATACACTTTACGAATCATGATCACTAGGAATTATGAAAGTATTAAATGATGCAGTTGCGAGCGAATTATTGTAAAGACAAGAAAGTATGCTTGATTATTTCAACCCCTCGCATCCATCATACCAAGGATAATGATAGCTATTTTGAAAATGAGTTAACACATTCAACCATTGAAATCCCGGAATCTCATTTTCTTGACACGTAAGCAAATTTAACTGAACCAGCAGAAGCTCCCAATCAAATTAGTTTCAAAAATATCCAACAGTTTTATTAAACTATAAATGATTTTTCGTTTTTGTTTTTTCGAGTTTAATGGCTTAATAAAATAAGGAATAACACAATGAATTTCACCAAGCAAGATTATGATAAGCTATATTAAAATGTATACTCCTCTAGTGGCTAGTCACTGAGAATTCGGACATTAATTTTCAAACTTTTGCCCATATTTTGAAAGTTTATTAGCAGTGATTGACTCTGGGTTAGCTGTAACATTTTAGAACATTAGCAGAAAAGGACTCTATGTATTGTGAAAAAATACCAGGGGCAGGGATAGGTCCAGGGTACCCGTACCCAGCGACGCCACTGTATATACTATTTAGCCCTGTCTTACCAGATTCTTAATTTCAAGGTAACTATTCCATAGATAATCTGATGAATATTATGAAAGTAATTTAACAGGAATGTGTTGAGCTTCCAGTCAAAATAGCTTTAAAATATTCAATAGAATAGATGTATCATTGTAAATGATTTTTTTTATCATTTGACCGTTCAGATTCGAAGTGTTTAATGATAACGTTGTTTCAGCCATATGGACGATAGTGCATGGTGTCACGAATCACATATGCATCATTGGCCCATTTGATATATGCAAATAAATCATTATTGCCTGGTATTTTAGTACGAGGTAGAACAGACAAAGTAGTGCGTTGGTAACATTTGATAGGAAATATCAAAGTATGTGGTTAAATAATCAATTATAGCTTGATATTATGCTTACTACAAATTACTAATATAAATAGATTTCGGGAAAATCAATGCCACAAATCTAAGTCATCACGTTATGATCAGTCGATGCCTTAAAATTTCCTAACCATGTCTTTCGCTGACTGGGCTGAAGTATCTTCATAAATGTCAGTGGAGTCATCTTAATATAACCTGCCGGAACCTTTTGCGCTGGCGGGAACAGCCTGCGTCCCATGGCTGCAACAAATGACAATGTAAACATATTAGTATATGATATTGATATCTGATTAAATGACTCATTTCTGAAGCTGATGTCAAATATGACTCATATGAGAGAAACAACTTCACATACCCTCACTGCACCAAGAAGACATGTGGGTGACACAGAAATCAATAGATGAATCCAATCTGTCACTCAAATATTGATATCATAATCAACTACGTCACATATAGGTAGACTTCACAATCATAATTGACAGAAAAACTTCATCATGAACCTGGATTAGTCCATCAAGTTCTACGAATTGCATGTCTGTACTATTTAATAAAGTCTATTGAATAATTAGAAGCTAATTTGACTGGGCGATGTTGCTGTCAGAATATTTTTAGAGAGTATTTTGTAATATTTTAGAAAAATAGTATAAGACCACAGTTGCAATTTAGAAAAATGCAGAATCAATAATTAGAACTTCTATATATGGGCAATTAAGCTGTGCCCCCTCGAAATCATGTGGCCTGTGAGAGCCAAAAAATCTTAAAAAATGGGCATAGTGGTCTTATACTATTTTTCTAACATATTATTAAATACTCTCTAAAATACCCATTTTCGTTTTTTCCACTTCATCTTCTTGTGAATCCTGTAAATGTGTTTATATATCCACAAAGTATATCTCTTGCTAGCCTTACACAGTAACACTAGCAATAGTAGAATAAATATAAGATCCATTACTACTAGTTCTAACAATAATATAAGTATCATGAAATCATCCATCACTATTAGTCCACCAAGATGTTCACTCTAGCCCGATCTGTGTCAGTATAAGCTGGAGAAAACAGAGTCCACTATTTATATCACCCCGTCTGTCAATCAAAACAGCCCGTTATAGATAACCCCTGTAGCGATGGACGCATAACTTGATTTGCTGTGTGATGGATGCGCTATTATGGATTACAGCAATAGTTACGCATTAATTATAACATTGCCTGTCAATCAAATTATCGATTACCCTTGTAGAGCACAATCTGATGGCTAAGCGATGGACGCACATTGGTGAAATTATAGACGCACATTGGTGAAATCATAGAAGCATATATATTATCGATTACCCCTGTAACAATGAATGCGCAATCTGATTGACTGAGCGATGGATGCACAATCATTGATTAGGGCTGTAGTGATGGACGTGCATAAATTAAAACCAGCTCTTACTTGGATATTGTTTCTTAACGCAAGTAGTTCAACTTTGTTTGGTAATAGATTATTCAATGGATTGTGTGCCTGAAGCAATAGCCACACATTATAAACAACTGCATATGTAATATTAGAGGGATATTGCTTATTGGCGCAAATCAGATGTTCATCATTAGTGCCCACAAGTGTGACTTAATCGATATGTTGAGCTAATACCACTTTAATGTTTATTCACAGCACTGCGATTTTATCCATTATGACATCCAATAATACCAGCTACATAAGTAATCAATAATTTGTGCTTATCTATAATTTCACCAATGTGGATCCATCGCTCAGCCAATCAGATTGTCTATCCATCACTACAAAGGTAATCGATAATTTATGCATGTATATCACTAAAGCCCTGAACGATAATTGTGCGTTCATGGCCATTCAGATTGTGTGTCCATCACTACAGGGGAAATCAATAATTTGATTGACAGATATGTATGATTACCGTAATCTGCGGCTGTAGTAGAAACATCCTACAGCTGCAATCAGTCCTTCTTCGCTTTTGTCCACTGTGTCTTGTCCTCAGCTGAAATCCTTAGCTTCCTCAGGTCCATTCATGACGTGAGTGTACCGAGTCCTGCTTTCTTGAGCTCACCTCGTAGCTCGCTTAGCGGATTTATGCAATGACGTCATCTCCTTGCTTTGTATTTGTGGCTCCAAGTAGGACGAATTCCAAGGCTCTGGTCTCTCTTCTCGCATCCTTAGCACATGGCCAAACAGTGGCGACGTATTACAGATCTTGTATAATGCATCATTGGAAATTATGCTGTCTAGCCATCGGTGTATAGTGATGGTGCGTAGGTGTTTGCGGTGGCAGGCATCGAGTTTGTCTAGAGCTGCCTTTGGAGCTGCCCAGCTGTTACAGCTATACATTATCAAGGATACGCAGGTTGCATTGTATACACGTAGCCTCTTTATCAAGGGTATCTTTGATCTACGAATCCATAGCTTCCAGAAGGACTGGAAAGCTATGTTCTCCATGGCGCAGCGTGCAGAAATGTCAGCAGTACTGCAAAGCTTGCGCCCAGGATTTTACTTTTCCTCCATGGTTCGCTGCCACGAAGTGGGTTGTCATTTTCTATAGTTTCATGCTTTGTCGATAGGTATATGTGGGTGAACTCTGTTTTGGATTCATTCATAAAGAGATTCTCAGTTTTTAGTTTGCCTGCAGCTATTGGGAGAAGTTCGTCAAAGGGTTTCTTTTCCTCGTCTATGAAGTCCACATGCCCAGTATTGACACTGGGGGTTTGGTCTTGTGGAACATTCCCGCACAGATTTCAATGCGGCTCAAGGTAGCACGTGAAAAGTACCGGCCATAGACCTTCTCCCTGTGGGGAGCCGATTGATGTCTCAAACTCTACAGACTTCACTGACTTGACTCGTACTCTCAGCTTGGTGTCTGCAAGCAGTAGTCTCACTAGTCGTAGCTCATCTTCATTGCAATTGGCCTGGCGTAGTACATCTAGGATCTTTGAGCATTTAATTAAGTGTCAAAGGCTCGTGACATGTCAATGCCCATTTTGTGGAAGTCCCAGTGTTTGGACATGACTACCGACACAAGCATGCGTTGAGCCCATACAATGTCTGCACAGCTGCGTCCTCGTTTGAAGCCACTTTGACATGATCCTGTGAAGTAATCGATCTTGTATCGGATGTGGCATAGAGTAATATTGGATAGGATTTTCCATATGCTGTTGAGGAGCACAATGGGCCGCAGATTGGCTGGGGGCCCAGGTGGCTTCTTGGGCTTGGATAGTGCGATAAGGGTGCCTTGGCCTACAGCGTCGCTGGGAAGGTGGTGCATAAAAGCTGAATTGATTAGGTGCATGATCGGTTTTGAGATGTCACTTGCATATTTGAATAGTTCATTGCTCATGCCATCAGGTCCAGATGCACGTCCATTTTTCAGGGGTTTAAGTGCTTTTCCCTGGTCAGTCCCAATAAAGTGTCCTTCAGGGTTGTGTACAGTGAGTGGTGGTGTGTAGTCAGTAACTTTCAGGGCTCGGGCTGCCGGAAACATTTTGTGACAGTCATCCATGGGAGTGATTTCATCTGCTAGGGAGTCTGCCTGTTGAATAGCAAGATCTGTTACGCATTCGCTAATGTGACGCAGAATAATATTGCGCTCCCGGCGTAGTTTGGTGGTCTTCACTTTGGCCACTTTGATAGATGCGCAGCCATAACGCTTTCTGCTCTGCTGACAGTTTTACTACTAGAGGGTCATCAGTATACCTAGTTGGGTTGTTTTTAAGAACACCTATGGTGCTGGTAGCGGATGATTCCATAGATTTCAGTATTTTGGGTAGGGCTTCGTTTGGATCGGAGCTGACGTCGATGTTAGCTATCTGCTCCCCGAGGGCTTTTTTGTATGACATTTGAGTGTCGGTGTCACTGATGAGATTGGATATGTTGTAGGGGACTCTACCGTCTTGCCTGGTATGGCGTTTATATATTAGGTAGAGATCGTTCATCTGAAGGCGTGTAATGGCTGGCTTATGGTCAGAATTGAGGTCTGTGCCTCCATACGAAAGAGCGTTCTGGAGTAAGGGTTTTGCTTTTGTCTTGCATAGTATGAAGTCTATTTGGTTGAAGACAGCTGTTGTAGCCTTAGAACCTTTTGGGGCTTTGCAATCAGTAATGTGTCCAGTCCATGTTGTCCGGTGATGGCAAGGGTGTTTGAAAGCCATATTTGTGACAAATAGGCCAATGGAACTAAGGAATGCCACCAGTGCATCTCCATTGCTGTTACATGTGCCCTCTCCATCCCATGCATAGGCCAAGTCCTAAACATTTGTCCGCAATTCCGAGTTTACCCGGCTTGGAGTTGAAATCTCCACACACGAACAGTTGCCATCTAGCTGGGATTGTAATGGCGGAGCTCGGTTCTACATAGAAGGAATCTAATATTGCTGGATTCTCTTTGGCTTTTTCGGTAGTTGGGCCATATGCGTTGACAATTCCACACTTAGTGGTGGTGTGTTTTCGCGTAGGTGTAGCCAGGTCGATGAATGCACCGTGATCACTGACATATCCAAAACTAATGACATGATCCAAGACCCTAGGTCGGATTACGAAGCCTAAGCCCCGGTATGTGGCCTGTTTTTTGCTCCATGAGCACTAGCTTATGGCCTGTCTGTAGTCGCTGCTCTGAGTGTTTAGCTACTTTACTCTCTCAAATGCATGCAATATTGATGTTATAGTGTTCACAGTCTGCACCTAAGGTTTGCCTCTGATATTGCACTCAGACCACGTACATTCAACGTAGCTATGGTAATCTCCTGGGAAGATTGTGTCGTCTGAGGATGCCGAGCACAGTTTCTTGTTTGAAGGGTAAACATAATCAGAGTTGCCTCTGTATGCCGATGTCAGCCCACAATCCTTGATGACTTAGTTTCCCAACAAAGTTGGTACTTACGGAGGAGACGGGCATGAAGGTGTCATCCTTCTCCTCCAGATGTCTTGACAGATATGCTTATAATTTATGCACGTCTATCGCCACAGCCCTAATCAGTAATTGTGCATCAATCGCTTAGCCAATCAGATTGTGTGTCCATCACTACATGGGTAATCGATAATTTGAGTGACAGGTATGGTTATAATTTTAACAGGCGGTTTTGATTGACAGGTCGGGCGATATAAATAGTGGGATCTGTTTTCTTCAGCTCAATCGAATACGGAGCGAGCTAGAGTGAACATCTCTGTGTACTAGTAGTACATACTTATCGTATTCTTAGAACTAGTACTAGTAGTAATGGATCTTATATTTTTCCTACTGTTGGTAGTGTTACTGTGTAAGTGTACCAAGAGATATACGTTCTGGATATATAAACGGATTTACATGATTCACAAGCAAAGGAATACGAACAAGAGACCCAAGTATTTTTTAACCATTTGCATTTAAATAGATCTGATGGATAATTTTCGGAAAATCCAAGATGGCCACCGAAAAAATTGACCAATCAAAATTCTGAATAGAAATTCTAGTCTACCTTGATAGGGTCATTCTAGCCAAATTTGGTTGAAATATGTCAAGCAACTAAGGAGAAGCAGTGTTTTGAATATTTCTGGTAAATTTTTCATAAAATCTAAGATTTTCACCCAACAAATTGACCAATCAAAATTCTGAACAGAATTTCTAGAGCCTACCACCATAGAATTCATTAGTGAAATTTGGTTGAAATATGTCAAGCAGCTAAGGAGGAGTAGAAATTTGACAATTTTCGGTACATTTTTCATAAAATCTCAGATTTTCACACAAAACATTGATGAATCAAAAATCTGAATGGATGTTATAGCGCCTTATTTGGTTAAAATTTGTCAAGATGGTAAGGAAAGGAGCAATCTGACAATTTCTAGTACATTTAAAATACAATCTAAGATTTCAGCCAAAAAAATTGATGAATCAAAATTCTCTATGGAAATTCTAGAGTCCATCACCACAGGATACTTTACGCCAAATTTGGCTGAAATCGCTCAAAATGGTAAGGAGAAGAGAAGTAATTTGACAACTTCAGATACATTTTTCATAATATCTAAGATTTTCACGCAGAAAATTGATGAATCAAAATTCCGAGTGGATGTTCTGGAGCCCAAAACCATTCGGTCTTTTCAGCCAAATTTTGATGAAATCGTTCAGAATGGTAAGGAGAAGCATTTTGACAATTTCCGGTACATTTTTAATAAAATAAGATTTTCATCCAAAAAATTGATGAATCAAAATTCCGAATAGAAGTTCTGGAGCCTACGACCATAGGGTCTTTCCATCTAAATTTGGTTGAAATCGCTCAGAATGGTAAGAAGATGCCATTTGACAATTTCCGGTACATTTTTCATAAAATCTAAGATTTTCACCCCAAAAAATTGATGAATCAAAATTCCGAAATGAACCCTATTCTGATAAAAGGGAAGAACAAGACGAAAGTGCTGAGCTACCGTCCTATCAGTCTTACAAGCTGCATATGCAAGACCATGGAGCGCATCGTCAACCAGCGGTTGCAGTGGTACCTGGAGTCGGAGAACACTATAGTTTCAGAGCAGGCTGCTTCAGAAGATACAGGAGCACAGAAGATCAAACAACACATCTTGCACAGGTCATAGAGGACACTTTTCAAGCCAAGAAGGTGATGCTAGCTGCCTTTATTGATCTGCAGAAGGAATTTGACAAGGTGTGGAAGGATGGCCTCCTCGTGAAGCTCCGGCGCACAGGCGTCGGTGGCAACATGTTCCGATGGACCAAGTCATACCTACACAATCGCAGAGCTAGTGTGCTGGTGGATGGACAATCTGGACAGAATGTATTGCTGAGACAAGGGGTACCACAAGGCGGAGTATTATCATCAACTCTGTTCATACTCTTCATTAATGATATTGTAGCAGAGCTGCCCAATGGGATCCAAGCAGCCCTCTATGCAGATGACCTCGTACTGTGGTGCACCGAGGAGTACACAACGACTGCCACGTACAGAATGCAGCTCGCCTTGGACAGAATTACAGCTTGGGCCAATCGCTGGTGTATTACCATCAACAAAGAAAAATCATCAGCCATGCTATTCTCACTGTCCACCAAAACCAAGGTTGGCAATCTGACACTGGGCGGTACTCCACTCGAGTACGAGGACCAGCAGACATACCTGGGAGTCACCTATGACAGAAGATTAACATGGAAGGAGCACATCCACAACGCAGAGGCAAAGGCCAGAAGAAAGCTAAACATCATGAGGACGCTGGCAGGAACAAAGTGGGGTGCCAATGAAAGGATCCCCAAGACCATCTACCTAGGTGTCGTACGACCACACCTTGAGTATGGATCCAGCTCATGGATGACAGCAGCTAAATCTCATCAACAGAACCTCGCCAGCGTACAAAACCAGGCACTGCGCATCATCACTGGTGGAATGAGATTAACACCAATAGAAAAAATGGAGCAGACAGCAGGCAGCCCCCCCCCACCCCCCTTAGTAAAGGAAGGGAATGCAAAGCACTTATCCAAGCTGCAAAGTTCAAATCGTTCAACAACCACCCGATGAAGATCAGGCAAGCACAGTTGTCATCAGGAAGACCTAAAAGATCAAGTTTTGTGAAAGAGACAAAAGCACTTCAAAGGAAACACCAAGAAATGTTGCCATCACAAATAGAAGCCCCCAAACCACACCCTTGATCCTCCACCTTGGGAAAACAAACTAGAGAGCATAGCTATTCGCACCACAGTACCTCATCTCACAACCAAGGATGAACACAGTGATGTGAGCAAGAAGGCCCTGACCCTAGCCATGCTGGAAGAAATGTACCCTCACGAGACATGGATAAGGATCTACACAGATGGATCAGCCAAAGATGCAATTAGGATCGGAGGTGCCGGACTGCACATACAGTATCCAAACGGACAACATGAGTCAGCTGCAATACCGACAGGCAAACACTGCACAAACTACAGAGCTGAAGTCGAAGCACTGGTCCATGCAGCTAATACCATCAGCAGAACAGCAGACCCTATTGTACAGATTGTCTTTTTATCCGATGCCCGCTCCGTCCTTGAGGCTATCACCAAAGGTAAGCTGCCACAACTTGAAGAAGCACTACAAACCATCAAATGCTTTCGGATAGCATTTCAGTGCATCCCCTCACACTGTGGAGTCCAAGGAAATGAGGAAGCAGACAAGATGGCAAAGGTGGGTGCAGAAGAGAATCAGACAGAAAACATGGTTACGCATACAGAGATGAAGACTATTATCAAGTCACTCTATAGAACACCTCAATCAGAAGATGCCTAGCATCATCTCTCGAGGCCAGAGCAAGTGACCATTTTTTGTCTCAGAACTGGACATAACAGACCAAACCAACACATGTACAGGCGGTTCCACCTTACGACATCGCCCGCTTGTACTTGTGGAGAAGCAGAACAGACCACAGAGCACATACTTCAATGTTGCAGTACGTATCAGCTGCTGAGAGAAGAGAGCTGGCCTTTGTCAACCTCTTTTCTTGAAAAGCTGTATGGGCCTGTGGAAGAACTGCAGAAAACCACAGATTTCATCTTGAGAACGGCTCTCCAAGTGTGATACCAGCGATCGAAAAGAAGAAGAAAATTCCGAATGGACGTTCTGGAGCCTACGACGATAGGATCCTTCTAGCCTAATTTGGTTGAAATCGGCTAAGTGGTTAATGAGGAGTAGTGTTTTAAAGCAAAAGTTGATGGACAATGGACTAACGACGGATGGACGGACGGTCGCCATGGCATAAACTCACTTGCCCCTTCGGGCCAGGTGAGCTAAAACCGAAAACTTATATTTTACAGCGTATTTTATAGTATAAAACAGTGCCCATTAAAAAAATCAACAATTAGAACTGCCTTTCCTACTGACACTGACCAGAGGGGAGGATAAATATGCTTTTTGATTGACTCTCACAGGCCACATAATTTTGAGGGGGTACGGCTTAATTGCCCCTATATGGAGTGAAAAGGGGTGCGTACTGGTCAGCGTGTTTGTACAAGGACGCCCACAAGCACACACGCCTTTTTCACCTCTATATATGGGTACCTCAGCTGGGATTATGTCCGGGTGGGATTATGTCTGGTGGGATTATGGCCGGTGGGATTATGTCCGGATGGGATTATGTTTGGTTGGATTTTGTTCAGGTGGGATTATGTCTGGGTGGGATTTTGTCTTGTGGCGTTTTGTCCTGTGGGATTATGTCCGGGTGGGTTTATGTCCGGGTGGGATTATGTCTGATTGGATTTTGTCCAGGTGGGATTGTCCGGGTGGCATTTTGTCCGGTGAGATTATGTCCGGGTGGGGATTTTGCCCGAGCACCACTTCTACATGATATACATACCCTCATCTAAGAAGTAGCACAGGTGGCAACCGTTCTGGACACGTGGTCCGCTTAAGCCGACCTTTGCAGCAATTGCCTCCATATGGTCTATGAAGCCTACGGATGATGCAGTTGGGTTCATTACTCCCATCCACGGTTTTGATGAATGAGGAACAAAACTGCTATCCAACAATCCAGATCCAAGCACATCTGTCCATCCACTAACGCCTGACCTATCAGAGCTGCAAATAACACAATGACATACATAGTGTTACGGTGTTGTGAGCCAGACTTGAAGATTTGTTATCAATATCATAAGATCTTAGTCACGACAGTCAAATAAGATAATGATGACAACAGTATTGGGCCTTTCCAGTTTTAGCTATGCCCCGCCCATCTCTAGCTAAGCTCCACCCACACCTCGCTCGTGTTGGGATCGATCGATCCATGAACTTCCTAACTGTCAATTTCCAGAAAACTATACATCCAGAAAACTATACAGGTAAGGTGTTGAGTATTTTGAAACTAATTTGACTCGGTGTTGTTGCTGCATCAAAATTAGTTTCAAAATATTCAATAGCATGTTTAAGCAGACATACAATTCGCACAACGTGTCGGACTATTACGCATTTAAGACGGACAAATCAAGTCGTTCATAGCGTCATGATTATGACGTCATCCTACACATCGCGTAGTTGATTATGACATCATATGGCATAAATAAATATGATATAAAATGGAAAGGTCCATTAGCAGGCAACGTATAGACAACTGGTGACCGCAGATATGGATACCTACCACAGCTGAATGAGACACGGCCTGGTCAGCAATGTGACAGAGTAATTGGAGATAGATCGAGGAAATAGGTGTATAATTGAAATAGTTCCATGGCACAACAAAAATGAAGTGCGAAATATAACTTTTACATAAGCACAATGCGCAACCGTCCCTCCCCCAACCACACCCTTTTTCCTGTGCTGGGATCGATCGAGCCTTGAATTGCCCGAATCTCAAGTTGCAGATAACTATACAGGTATGAGCTGTTGAATATTTGGAAACTAGATTGACTGTTAAAGACATACAATTCGTGACGTTTATGTTCGTGTACATATACGCACCTTCCTATATGCCTACACTGCGTTGCATACCCTGCCACACTAGTCCGTCCGTTGAAAAACTATCGACTACTAATTTGACTGGGATCTGTTACTGTCAATTTGTTTCAAAATATTGTTTGAATTTGACTGGGATCTATTGTTGACTTCCACAGCAGCATTTACCGTCAAATTACTTTCAAAATATTGAATAGTTTGGTTTGTTACATTAAGAATTAATTTTCGTATTTGGTATTTCAGATGCTAAATGCATGGCTAATATAGAATGTGTTTATTAGGTGGCTTTAGATGGCAGGTTTAAATACCGACAACTGAAATACTTACGCCCACTCACATAGTTCCTCGATTGTTGCGTGCGTAGGCGTGCGTTCTTATCCGGTCTGGTTTGTCATATGGATTTATGCCTGTTCACATGTACATATGTTAAAGCTAGGATTCCATTAATGCGTATGCGTATGCGAATGAGTGATTCCATCTGTACGTATGCGTATCCGAAAGTAGTGATTTTATTCAATCAATTGGACTACTACTAGCACGAATATGTTCTAAAATAGTTTATCAGCCTTTCAGCGAGTTTCACATTACAGCGCGCTTACTATGAATTTATCTTATATATTGGACCACATGTACATAATAAGTGTCGATTTGGGGAAAGCCCATGAATGACGTAATGAAAACGACATTTTCAAGGAATCCCACATCCAAATGCTGTCTGTATCCGAATGAAATCGTAGCGATCGGATTCGGATGACAGGTTTCGCATACGCATACGGACATATGGAATCATACTATCTATTTGTAATGGGAGCGAAAAAAATTTCGGATACGGATACGCATATGCGTTAATGGAATCCTAAGCTTAATATGTTCTCCCCACATACTTGTAACGGTCTGGGTGTAATAAATGAAATGAAATGAATTTCGCTAGGCCAGGTTGCCGCGCAACAGCCAAGTGCGCCAACTACATTACAAGTCGGGACCCGAGGGTGTGATTTCTCAGAAATTGCTGCTATACTAACATCATTACAGTGGCGGGAACTGAAGCAGTGATTTCGCAGAAATTGCTGCGATACTTATATCATTACAGTGGCGGGAACTGAGGCAGTAATTTCGCAGAAATTGCTGCGATACTCCTGTAGGTTATTGCGACACCACTGTAGGCCTATATTACGTCCGTCAACTTTTCCTTTAGCGACTTCTCAAGAACCACTAGGCCGATTTCAATTTTATTTGGTAGGAAGCATCCTTTGGGCGTAGGGATCCAAGTTTATGAGGCCGGAATTAGACAATGGTCCTTTTCATTTTTTAGTTATGCCCCGCCCATCTTTAGCTAAGCTCCGCCCACATCTCGATCGTGTTGGGATCGATCGATCTCTGAACACCCTGCCGATCAGTTTTCAGAAAACTATACAGGTAAGCTGTTGAATATTTTGAAACTAATTTCACTCGACTGTTGCTGCCATAGGCATGTTTATTAAATAGTAGAAATACAATTTGTACAACGTGTCGGACTATTAAGAGTTAAAGGCCGTATAGAATCATTTATGACGGCATCCTACACGCCGCGTAGCAGATTATGTTGATTGAGCGTGTGGTAGATGAGAGGGCATTTCAGCATAAAGGTGAGTTTCCACGATCAGATAGGTTGTACGATCTGTTGTAGGATGTATACTGAACCCAACGGGTCGTACAAATAATTGTACAATCAATTAGATCATGGAAACACGGCTTAAACGACATACCTGTACTTGTGCGGTATTTTATGATAATTGCGATTACTGAATTGTTAGCACACCGTTAGACTCATCCCATTCCCCTCCATAGCCGGTCTGCACTATTGGCGTCCGTCACCACGAAATTACATATATACGCAATGGGACATTTCGAATTTATCAATCCATCAATCTTTCTGAACTACGAGTCGTATGCACGCGTTCATCGAGACGTGACCTAGATTACCGCCGGCGCCGCCATTGGCTAATGACGTAATAGCCCGCCATTACACAAGTGAAAAACGCTTAAGACGCGTACATAGCGTTATCGTTATTATAAGCATAAGAACCTGTAGAGATCTGAAACTCGGGGACAATGGATATCGACGTAAAATACAGAAAAAGTGGCGGAAATTCATGTGCGGTCAATGGGTGCACAAATAATAGCAGAAAACTAAATATATTTAAGAAGGGCTTGAGCGTTTTTAATCCCATAAAAATTCCACGTTATGCCATCAGATGAATCGAGCAGACTAGCAGGGGGGGGGGGGGGGGGGGACTAACGCTATTAATAGACAAGGCTTACCAAAACAGGTATATGTGTGTTCAGAACATTTTTTGGATGACAAACCATCCGTGAGAAACCAATATCCGAAATTAAAATTAGGTTACGATAAATGTGTCAGACCAGGTTGACGTAAGGTGGTAAGGAAAAACATTAAATGTCTAAAGAAACTCAACATTTCAGACTGTTCCGTGGCCACTAATAGCAGCGATGAAATAAACTGTGATGATATAACTGATTTGTCAGAGACAGACTCTATCATGTTGTAGATACTAATAAGGCCGACACATAAAAGAAACAATGAATCCATCCAGTATGTTGACATATGTACACAATGTCAGGAATCTGACTTTTGTACAAATGACCATGTCTACGGAAAACCATGGGCAGATTGTAAAAGTACATCTAGCTTCCCAGGGAAGCAATTAGAGCATGTTGTCCTAAACCATTTCGAGAGAACTATCTAAGCACAACCTGTATTATTGATTGTGCAGAAACATTCATTCAGAGACCGACAAACTTAAGAAACAGAAGTCAGACATTCGGCAATTATAAAGCCACACAATACACCAGAGTATCTTGTGGGGATCTCACCCCACCTGGAAAACAGCTGATTTCAAGCTTAACATACCAGCTTTCATTAAAGATAAACTCCAGCTTAGTAGAGAAGATGTCACTACAACTCGATGAATAGCATGAATTCACGTCTCTCTCTCTCTCTCTCTCTCTCTCTCTCTCTCTCGAGATCTAGCCACGTGTGTCAACTGTAGGGCAATAGTTGTCAGTTGTGTCAACGTAACCATATTCAGGCCTCGTTTTCAAGTTCAAACAAAAACATACAGTGTTTCCCCACCATCATAATCAGCATTCCTCTAGTTGCATTATTACCTCTTGCACTAAGATGAATGGGTACATAAATGTTTATGCTATTGCTTTCTTCATAGCACATGAATATACCCTCGCATGTGCGTAAAAATAGGGTGGTGCTTAACTTTTGCACAGGTGTATATATATATATATATATATTGATATTCAGCAACATTGATGTTGTAACAGTCTCTACGCGCGCCATACAGTGAAGGCTAGTGGTGGCTACTGTATAGAAAGCGACGTGAGGCGTGATGCTACGCTTCGCTTCGTTTTCACGCGTGTAATGTCGGAGTGGCTATAACTGCCACCTAACGGCAGTAAGCGAAACTAAAGGGGATAACTGAAAAAACCTGTGTATAGGATGACGCCATAATCATGACGTCATGAATGACTCGATTTAGTCCGTCTTAAAGGCTTAATAGTCCGGCACGTTGTACGAATTGTATGTCTTTGTTATTTAATAAGCATGCTGTTGAATATTTTGAAGTTAATTTGACTGGGCGCTGTTGCTGCCATAGGCTAAATTAGTTTCAAAATATTCAACAGCTTACCTATATAGTTTTCTGGAAATTGAGTCAGGAGTACACGGATCGATTGATCCCAACATGGGGAAAACGTGGGTGAAGCTTAATTAGCAAGAGATGGGCGGGGCATATCTAAAACTGGAAAGGTCCATTGCAAACATACCGGTATCTATTACTAATGTACATTTCTGATCGACATACTAAGCGTGGATTGTGTGATTAACCAAACATGAGACTCTAATTGGGACTGTCTCATTCACCTACATCATTAGTGCTTGAAATACGTTAGCTGGCAACGCAATAATTTCTATGCAAAACATGAACGTTTTGACAGGAAACATGCGCTTTAAGTCAGATATGAAAGAATGTGTACACAAAGCGTTCAAATCTGGTATTTTGGGTCTGAATCACATAATCTATCAATGGCAGTGACCAGATTCTTCAAGCAGATTGAAAATTTGAAAATTCCTACTTAACATTCAGTGTGTCTAGAGGTTTATGTGAATCGGTGCAGTGGTTTCCAAGAATAAGGTCTTTAACAGTATTTCTATAACTAGCATAAAACCCTAGACAGTTGCCAATCAAATAAGACACCACAGCTCCATTTGAACAGTCTGATTGGTCAACCCGGTTTGATAATATCAGACTCGTATTAGCTTGCAGAAATACATACACGCGCCCATATGTATGTACGCCCGTACTCATGATATATATAGTACACCACTGCCAAACTGCATCAACTAACAAATGCTCAACTTTGGTTGGTTGATGGTCGCTATTCTTCACGAATCAACTTCCTTTTAACAAATTCAGTCCTTAACCACATTTTCAACATTCCTATCTGATACCTTCTTTAATATTTGAGGAGCAGTCATTTTGGTGAAGACTAGGCCATCTAAGAGTCACATAGGATTAAAATCGATCAACCAGGTTCTCATAAACAAATTTGGGTAAGGTATTGGCATAAATGATGTTTCTTGAGGTTCATCTCAATATGTCTAGCAGCTTCAGTGATATTTAATTGTGTTTCTAAAGATAGTTGAAATCCTAAATGGAGATTTGTCCAGTGGTTCACGAGAAGATGTCATTAATAACATAAGGTTTATTTAATATCTGCAGAGTTATCCCCACATGGGGCTACGAGTTGATGCTGACTTTCAGATCTAAGTGGTTGGCGGGTGTTCCACTAGGCGATCAGAAACGTACGTTGGGGCAAGCCAATTTAAGAATGCGTACGTGATCAGTAACATCTTAAATTCTATATGTTTCGCGATTGGTAGCCAGTGTAGGGTATGTGTAAGACTGGTGAGATATGTTCGAATTTTAATGTTCGTGTCAGCAAACGTACATGAGCGTTTTAAACCTGCTGTAACTTTTGTAGGACTTTTGAAAGGTCGTAGAGATGTGAATTGGCATAGTCCATATCGGGATGTTAGGGATGCATGTACGATGGACTTTGCAGCATCAAACATCAGATATCTGCGTATTCGGCCAATGTTCCTGATTTGCAAATGTATACTTCTGATTACAGATGTTATATGTTTATTCATATTTAGAGCAGCATCGAAATAAACTCCAAGGGTTTTTACACTTGTACCTGCTGTAATTACATTCTCGCCAATTTTAACGTGAATATTGTTTAATTTAGTGAAGCTTTGATGAGTTCTGAAAACAATCAGATTAGTTATTTGGTTGTTCGGCTTTATCATGTTACCCTTCATCCAACTACGAATTTCTGAAATACAATGATCCGTGCTAGTGATTATGTCTTCTTTGCAACAGTCCAACTTCGTCTAAAGAGAACATTGATGGTGGATGCATGATGCCCGGTCGCCATGGCATAAGACCAATTGGCCATACTGACTCACTGAGCAGGTGAGCTAACAATTGAATCTTTTTCCACAGAAAGCTGTATGTGTCTAGGATTTATTCAACAAAGATTTTAAACCCGGATTACTAACCTTTTATCCACCTCACATTGAATCTCTCTAGATTCTTCGTTAAAGTAATTGCGATACGGATATCCCCTCACATTTTTTTCATAATCCATTGGGTTACGAGACGCCTTCCATTGGCGATTGACATCTTTGGCTGAAGGCCAATTCTGGGTTTCCGCACAAACATTACGGAATATCTACAATATCCAGAATACACATAATAGCAATAATTAATAACAACCTCAATTCACCTTTCCAGAGTGCCCACCCACCATATGACGTCATAATGAACTGCGTGATGTGTACAATGACATCATAATGAATGACGTCGATAACTACGTCACGAACGCATATTTGAAGACGGTCTATGCGTCGTTGTACAAATTGTTTGCTTTTACTATTTAATAAATATTCTGTTGAATATTTTGAGACTAATTTGACTGGGCGCTGTTGCTGCCATAGGCAGCAACAGCACCCAGTCAAATTAGTTACAAAATATTCATCAGCTTCCCTGTATAGATTTCAGGAAATTGATAGCTAGAGCATTTGGGGATTGATCAATCCGAACACGGCGAGGTGTGGTTGGAGCTTAGCTAGTGATGGGCGGGGCATAGCTAAAACGGAAACGTCCATTCCCGCAGAGCCCATATATTTTCTTTTCTTCCCCACCCACCCCAACACCTTCACAAAGCACCTACGCTCTGCCATCCTCCAGCCAACCAAATATATGTACCACAGAAGTAGTACACATATGTGTCCTGGATTAATTGATCGAGAGACGTAATGATGTCATATTATTTGTACAAGAGGCCATATCATTTATCAAATGGAGCCGAGCCAAGCATTGCGATTGGTCGAGAAATTCTCATGTAACACTTCCTTATATTGGCGCAGGTGTGGTGTAGCTTGAAAGTTTTGTCGACAAATTAAAATGTTTCATTTGAAAAGTAGCATATTGTGCGAATGAGATGATGTCCTCGTGTAACGCTATTGATCTAGACCAATCGAAATTCAGGTCATATCATACATTGCATTATGATCTAATATACTTTTAATAACACTTAAAACTGGGCTTATGACAAACAAGGCAAATCAATAAATTGATGTATGCTCCCCGAAGGCATACTCTGCAGAGAAACTCTAAATAAACACACTTAGACTTTGCTTGGCACCATATGAAAAATACATATAAAAAGTTTGTTCAAAACGAACAGAGATATTTTCTGTAATCATCAATACCAAGTTTGGTGACCATATGTGAAAAAGTCTTGAAGCTATAGCCCGGACAATCATTTTCTGTGATATTCAGTCGACCATGAAAAGTATGTCAGCATGACATACATTTGACCAACTTTTCATACTCCGCACACCTTCTCCCTAAGACGTATCCACATACCAAGTTTGGTGACCATATGTGAAAAAGTCTTGAAACTATGCCCCGGACAAACTTATATAAGGTGGACGGACGAACGGACGGATGGACGGATAAAGAGGCGACTATATGCTCCCGCGAAATTTTTCTCGGGAGCATAAAAAAAAGAAAATCAGCCACCACACCCACCCCACCCCACCCCACAGTGTACTATTAACAATTGACCATTGAGTAATTTTGTTCCCAAGTGTTCCCCAGTATGTGGAATTGTTCATTGATGAAATAATAATAGTAGTAGTAGTAGTAGTAGTAGTAGTAGTAGTAGTAGTAGTAGTAGTAGTAGTAGTAGTAGTAGTAGTAGTAGTAGTAGTAGCAGAAGCAGCAGCAGCAATAATAATAATAATAATAATAATAATAATAATAATAATAATATTATTATTATTATTATTATTATTAATATTAATATTAATAATAATAATAATAACAAGAGGCCCAAGGGGCCTGTGTCGCTCACCTGGAGCACTGTGCATTTTTGTCAAAATTGTTGGTGGGTGGTTTAGGAGTAGTCTTTTAAATGAGTTTGTGGGCATTTTTGCAAGTCCAATATGGCCGCCAAACACGCTACATTTTGATTGGTCCACTTTTGCCATGTTTCTGACTAAGCTCCTTCCCGTGAACAAACTTTAATGGAACTCAGTGCCTAATCATATCTCCCAAATTTCGGCCCAATCCGCTCAGTGGTTCTGGAGTTGTTTTGGCAAAGAAAATAGGTTATCCAAGATGGCCGCCTAACCATTTGGCCAATCAAGTTCCCTTGAACAAATTGGTGCAGCTTTTGTCCTAGATGATATTTCATGCGTTTTGAATTGATCCCCAAACGGTTTTGGAGTCTTTAAAGACATTTCTAAAAATCTACCAAAATCCAAGATGTCACGAAAATACATTTTAAATTTCCCATTGCTTGAGTATGGGAGATTTTGGCGGGTAAATGATCCAAGATTGCCGCTAAACCGTTTATCCGACAGTCTCGAAAATGGCAAATTTAAAATCACAATATGCACAAAAATACATAAAACCAATTTTTGCCTCAAAATCAATCAAATAAAAAAAATACAATATGGCCGCCAAACACGCTATATGTTGATAGGCCAATAGCGGCCATATTTTTTACGGATCAACTTCTCTTGAACAAACTTTAATGGCCCTTAGTCCCTAATCATATATCACAAATTTCCGCCTGACCGCTTCAGCGGTTCTGGGGAAGTAGTTGTTTTTGTGAAAACGTGGTCATCCAAGATGGCCGCTAAACCATTTGGTCAATCAAGTTCCCTTGAACAAACTTGAGTGAGCTCTTGCCCTAGATCATATTACATGAGGTCTGAATTGATCCCTCAAACGGTTTTAAAGATTTTTAAAGACATTTCTAAAAATCGACCGAAATCCAAGATGGCCACCGGCAAAATTGGCCGATCGGCTTCGGTTGAACACAATGAAATCTCTATGCCATACCGATGCTTCCTGCCAAATATAATTCAAATCGGCCCAGCAGTTCTCAAGAAGACATTTTAAATTTTTAGGCGGGAAAATGATCCAAGATGGCTGCCAAACCAACTGTTTCGAAAATTGCAAATTTGAGATCAAAATACCCAAAAACCTATATAAAACGAATTTCGCCCTCAAAATCCATCAAATAAAAAAATAAACACTATATTTTGATTGGTCCACCGCGGCCATGTTTTTTGACGAATCAACTTCTCTTGAACAAACCTTAATCGCCCTTAGTCGCTAATTATATATCACAAATTTCGGCCTGATCACTTCAGCGGTTCTGGGGAAGAAGTCGTTTTTGTGAAAACTACGTCATCCAAGATGGCCTCTGAACTATTTGGTCAATCAAGTTCCCTTGAACAAACTTGATTCAGCTCTTACCCTAGATCATATTTCGTGAGTTCTGAATCGATCCCTCAAATGATTTGGGAGAAGATTTTTAAAGACATTTCTAAAAATCGGCCGAAATCCAAGATGGTCGCCGGCCAAATTGGCCGATCGGGTTCGTTTGAACAAACTTGAATCTCTATGCCTTAAGGATGCTTCATGCCAAATATAATTGAAATCGGCCCAGAAGTTCTGTAGAAGAAGATATTTTTAATTTTCTCATTGCTTTAGTATGGGAGCTTTTGGCAGGAAAATGATCCAAGATGGCCACAAAACCGTTCATCCGACAGTTTCAAAAATTACAAATTTGATATCAGAATACCGAAAAAACCTATATAAAACCAATTTCGGCCTCAAAATCTATCAAATAAAAAAATCCAATATGACCACCAAACATGCTATATTTTGATTGGCCCACGGCGGCCATGTTTTTTGACGGATCAACTTCTCTTGAACAAACTTTACTGGCCCTTAGTACCTAATCATATCTGCCAAATTTTGGCCTGATCCCTTCAGCGGTTCAGGAGAAGTTTTTTTCGCTAAAACTAGGTCAACCAAGATGGCCGCCAAACTATTTGAGCAATTAAGTTCTCTTGAACAAACTTGGTTGAGCTCTTGCCATAGATCATATTTCATGAGGTTTCCTTCAATCCCTCAAGCGGTTTCAGAGATTTTTAGACGTTTCTAAAAATCGGCCAAAATCCAAGATGGCCGCCGGCCTAATTGGCTTCATTTGAACAAACTTGGACCCCTATGCCCTAATGCCAAATATAATTGAAATTGGCCCAGCGGTTCTTGAGAAGAAGTCATTTAAAGGAAAAGTTGATGGACGGACACACGATGGACGGTCGCCACGACATAAGCTCACTTGGCCTTTCAGGCCAGGTGAGCTAATAATAGGCAGATAGAGATTCCGCCACCACACTATGTGTATCTATTGACCTCCTTGTATTTTGATGACAATAAACCTCGGCTCTTTCAAAATAATTAAAGTGAGAGTCCTTTTGTCTTCATCAGCGTGGATGGATCCAGGGCAGGAATGCCTATTGTACAAAGTGCATCAGGGGAAAGCTTTCTGATATACTGAGAAATAAAATGTTTTTGACAATCATCACGACTGTATCCTTATCACTGTATTGATACAGGGCCGAACTTCGGATTCAGGGTGTGGGGGGGGGGCTGTGCACAGTTTCTGAAATCCTTAAACTGCGCCCTCCAACTGACATTAAGATCGCTCAAAAGCTAGAGTCCCGTTTCAACCGCAATGACGCCGGAGGAGGGGGGTGTCCCTGAAGTCGGAGGGTTGTGCGATTTGCCCACATCAGTTTTATAGGTGTGGCATACATGCGTATATAAGTTACGCAGGGACCCAAAGGATTAAGAAAAAAATTGTTTGCCAGTTTTTGGAGGCCCTATGTAAATGTACTTGTTGCACTACCTTATGTTTGGCCCTGTATTGATAAGACAAGAGACAGACATGTTGATTTGCAATGTTGTAGCCAAGTCTTTAGCTAATAATGTTGTTGAAAGCAATGTTGTACTGACCATCAATACCTCATTAAGAATGAACACGATTTCACACATATTTAGACCATCTGTTGTTCTGCGATGCTAATGGGGTCTGGTATTATTCAGAGAGTAGAGTTCTTACGCTTCTCATTGACCTGCCAGCACATGGTAATGTAAACGTGATCAAGAGACAGCAATTAAACTTACAATTTCAAGGGATTAGTTGGCAAGAAGCATTTAATTGGCACGGACGGAAATGGCAATTTGTTGGCGTGTCGATAAATGTCAGTCTCTGCATACTTGGCATTGGCCCCAATGGTGAAATC
Source organism: Chaetoderma sp. LZ-2023a (assembly GCA_034401795.1). Taxonomy (NCBI): domain Eukaryota; kingdom Metazoa; phylum Mollusca; class Caudofoveata; order Chaetodermatida; family Chaetodermatidae; genus Chaetoderma; species Chaetoderma sp. LZ-2023a. Next base: position 125,247,243 of record CM067371.1, on the reverse strand, counting down.
ATTTACACATTTGAGAACCTGATCAATAACCCGTCCATAGTTAAGGCGTGTTTGGTTAAAGGCAAGCAGAGGCATCTATTCCTGAGGAGTATCACCTCCCCCACCCCACCCCCATTTGAGAGATTTGTCTGTACACCATTCTGAAAATAGATACGTCCTGCTCTTCAGTGTTTACTATACCGCAAGACTAAAAGCCAGAAGGAAATATGTTCCATCCGACAATGGGGACTCTACATTCTATGTGTCAATGCGAGACAAGCCGTGCATTCTCCTAAAGACCATGCTTCCCCACATGAACAGAATGGATGAGGAATCAATCCTGAAGGTGTATATCTGTCAGAATAAGACAGCATCGCATGCGGTCTTGGATCATGTGAGGATACCACGGCTTGGAGCATCTGATGATACCATGGCTTGGAGCATGTGAGGATACCATGGCTTGGAACATGTGAGGATACCATGGCTCTGACAAATCGAGCAACTCTTCTTGCATGTGTGTTAATTTGAGGCGTGTTCGAAATTGATTTACTTCAAAGTTGATCACTATGGCGATTTGTGATTTGTGAAGAAATAAGTACTTTCCACAGACAACTGCCAATTGTCAATATTTTGTGGAGACTACATATAGTCAAGTTGCTGACCTTGAGCTTTGGGTATGAACTTGACCGTGGGGGTCCTCGGAACATGTCTCTTTTGCTTGGGCACCAAATGACCTATCAGTTTAATACTTAGATCAGTTCGTTCTGAGTATGCATTGATGTAATAATATCAATAAGCCATACATATTGGTCCTTAACAAGAGGGTATTACTGAAATATACAGATTTCCATATCAGCATAGCCCTATTGAGTTCAAACAGAAGTCCATAATTTGAACGTCTGGTTCAACGGTATTAAGAGGTCACGTGACTTCATTAATGGAGTAACACATTTGACATATTCCATTTTCGTGTTTACTACATCGTAACAACTGGATATCTACCACTAACTCGATTTGGGCATCAACATGCTACGGAATCACACGCTTAATCACACTATTTTCGAAAAGGTAGTTCGTTAGCCTGGTCTGTAATAGTTCCGCAAATGTTAATAATCATTTTGGGGGGGGGAATCAATAATTGATTCTGAATTAGTTGTTGATTAGCCTACTGTCAGTTTAAAGATTTTAATTAATTCGTGTGTGGTCTATTGACCTCTATTGGCGTACTTATTTGCTTAATAGAGGAATCCAGTCTCTCAGTCAATCATATGACGTCATAATCAACTACATCACATGTATGCCGGCGTCATACTCAATTACGTCATGAATGGCGTGATTAAGTCCGTCTAAAAGGCTTCACAGTCTGTCAAGTTGTACGAATTGTATGTCTTTACTATTTATACATTCTTTTGAATATTTCGAAACCCATAGGCAGGCAAATTAGCTTCAAAATATTCAAAAGCTTACCTGTATAGGTTTCTTGGATTTGAGATTCAGGTATATATATTTCCTTTAGAAATCTACTCCATACATTGTGTATTGAAGATGCATCGGTGTAAATAATTGAACAAGGGTGCTTTAGATTGGTTAGTGAAAGTCCACTGTCTTTCACAAACGTAATTAGTAAATTAGTTCCATATGACGATTGATTCCGGATTTGTAACCCGACCCCCCCCCCACTACCCCCCCCCCCAACCCCCCCCCCACCACCCCCCGTCCTAAAAATTGCCCAAAAATGTGTATGTTCAAGAGGTGATATCTACCAAAGACAAATCAATATCAATGTCTATCACCTCAATTATAAAATGGCATGAGGCATTATTCCTCTGACTGCTACCAATGCCCGATAGGGCTGTAGGTAACCGTAACTTGTAACTGACTGTAACTTAGTTACATTTTCCATGTAACTGAAGTAACTTGTAACTGTGCAAGTGTTATTTCAGTTACAATAACTGAAATGTAACCAGTTGTACAGTAAATGTAACAGAAATTTCAGTTACCTTTTAATTACATTTCAGTTACAATTTAAACATTTTTATCATGGTTATTATGATTTTCTTCTTTGCATCATAACTTCTCTTATACATAGGTTACTCCAACATCGCGATTTCAATGTAATCATTCAGGTAAGCTGTTGATTGTACTGGAAGATGTTGATTCCATGTTCAGCAATTTTAGTCCAAGCCTCATTTATAATCTAGTATGGAAATTTACCACTGGAATAACTCACTTGATTATCGGGACAGTGAGTCCAGTGGCAAATTAGAAAAAAACCCACAATTTCTGGGCGTGGAAAATAGACATTTACTGGGCCAATAGTGCGACTTCCTTGACCAATCTTGACCATTAAATGGTTAACCCATTCTATATATTTATATGTGATATTTACTACATGTCTTATCTTATTCTAACAACATGCTTGTTATCAATGATAATCTGACTGAAAGGCATTGCTTCCTCAGGCAGCACCAACCTTTAGTCAAAATACAGGTTTGACATTTAGCTCCATGAGAAGCAGGTTATCGACGAAATATTATAGAATGTTTATGTCTATCTTTCAAGTATGTGTCAACAGTATGGCCGGTTCTTTTCTTTGTACAGTATTGATTAACCAGTATAGGCCAAATTAGGACTCCAATGCTCAGCAATTATACTTAAGCTAAGGCAAATGTTGGTGTCTTTAAGTATGCTGCTAATGTCAAAGGTCAAGCCATTAACTATTTTACTATAGCCAACACCCCAATATAATTATTCCAATCAATTCCATGTTTTAAAAACTCGTTCTTCCGACATTCCAATATTCAACTGTATGTAGGTCACGTAATCTGCCTGTATTATATAATAAATCATGTTAGATTCCTTCCTAGTTATTATATTTCTTAAATGAGGAGAGTTTGAAAGGATAGGCGGGTGGAGTGAGTGGGATAGGAAGAGACTAATATAAAAAAGAAACACTACCCAAAAGTTCGTTTAGTTGCTCAGGGTTTCGAATTCCCTGTATTCAGATTAGGGCACAAAGCTCTTTTATCCTCTTATAGGTGCTAGCGGTAGCTGACGTGTGCTGTAATGGAGGAATCCAGTTTTAGCTATGCCCCGCCCATCTCTATCCAAGCTCCCCCCAAACTTCGTCCATGTTGGGATCGATCGATACAGATAAGCTGCTGAATATTTTGAAACTAATTTGACTGGGTGCAGGCAGCCACAGCGCCCAGTTAAATTAGTTTCAAAATATTCGACAGCATGTTTATTAAATAGTAAAGCCATACAATTCGTACAACAACAACGCTTAGTCGTCACCAATTAAGCGTTCGTGACGAACTTATCTACGTTATTCATGATGTCATTTATTATGGCCTCATCCTATGTAGTGGATTATGACGTCATAATTATGATGGATGGATAAACTGGAAAGGTCCACTATGTTGAGTTTGCTAAATTATTGAGAATCGAGGGCAGGCAGTTAGCTATGACCTTTGAGATAAGGGATGCTTTACCGATCTCTCACCTGCAAATATTCGTCAACATCGGTGCATAAATGAGCATGAAAATGGTGCGAATTGTACCATGATCCACGATGCAGCGAGAACGTTACGCCCGTTGGTGTGAGCCTGTATTCACTGACCATGGCCCTTGCGGCATGTAACATAGCCTCTTTCTGAACCATGGTAAGCTGATTGTAGTCGGAAACCTGTCCCTGCCGGTCTTTTCGTTGAAGTAAAACAAAATGTGCACGTGGTGTTGGCATATCGAACGACACAGTAAACTGGCTATTTTGTCCTCTGAGTAGATCATCGTATAACCGTGCCATTGTTTGATTTTTATTAGTATTTTTATTCTCTGCCACGTCTAAAAATATATATATGCTAAAAAAATCTTTAAATAGTTCTGGAACTTATAAATTATTCAATTGGAGAAAGGAGCCATGTTTTAGTCTTGATAAGATAAAAACTATTAGGGGTGGTACCTTCTGTAGACTAACTATTCATTTTGACCAGCTTTCCCACATAAATACCTATATATATATATATATATATATATATATATATATATATATATATATATATATATATATATATATATATATATATATATATATATATATATATATATATATATATAGCCTATACGGAGATAAGTGCGCTTCACCAGGTAGCGGGTGGCCTATACACTATGCATATTCCACTCACTACCTGATGACGAGTATTTATGAGCGAAAGCTTGTCAAAATAAATAAAGTTAGTTTACAAACGGTACCACCTCTAATCATTTTGTTAAATAATAATTAATGCATCAGTTAATCCGTTTTATACAGATTGGTGTTCCCTAGAGCCACAAGATGGTAGGTCTTATCGGCTGATGTTTGATAGACAAAAAAACCCTTAAAACGAGCATAAAGTTACAACAAACCAAGTTTCTATGACAATAAATTGAATCTAGTAGTCAGGAACTATAATATGTAAATAACTAGTGAAACTGACGTATGTAGTCGCGACGCGATTGACAAAGCGATGATATAGGGGAGGAAGCACGTGACCCAGACATGCGCATTGGGATAAATCAATAGTACGTAGATTATATAACTTTATATTCTCGAATTCCCAGAAAGCTCGGAATCCTCATAACTACTAATAATGATAATCATGATACGGTAGTTCATACATGTAACGTGTTGCTGCTAACAAACCAAACCACCTACCCAATAACATTATTTAAGGCTAATTGTTTTACACCTTTTTAACTATAGGGGGCCTACATGTAATTTCTAACATGATATATAGAATGGAATGGGTGTGCGCTATCTGATCGCGTGATCGTCGTATTTCGCGGAAAGTCGTATTTCGCGGAAATAGTCGCTTAACAAACGTTTCTTTATTAATATGCATAGGCTTACAAGATCATATAACGTGCTTTATAGGCCTATTATACTTTTTAACGAGGCCGCCAGAGCGGTACTGGCATACTCTTTACCCAACCCCAACCACATATCAAAATTATCAAATGAACTTCAAACGACTGCTAAAAATTAAGTCCCAAGCGAAATTGAAGATAACATTTTATTATGTTTATGAGAAACGGAGCGACGGCAACACCCGTTATAGCTCCATCAATTACAATATTGTAAATATAAGTATAGCCATTGTCGGCGTCATTGCATAAATCTGTTAAGGGTGACTCGGCACAGTCAAATCAAGAATGGACCTGAGGAAGCTAAAGATTGTGGTTAAGAACAAGGACACAGTGGAAAAAAGCGAAGAAGGACTGATTGCAACTCTATGATGTTTATACTACTACAGCCGCAGAATACTATGAATTAGCTTGGTTTTACATGTATATTCGCGCAAGAGTAGGCCTACCTGAGCACATTGATTCTCTCTCAGCCACCACACATAGAGCAATTGCGGTGTGGATGCGTATGTACACCCACCCATCCACTCACCCCAGGATTAAGGAATTTAGCACTTCAGGCCAAATTTGGAGTTTTTATACCAAAATCCAAGATGGCCATTGGACAAATTGGCCGATCTGGTTCCTTTTACCAAACTTGAATCTCTATTCCGTAAAAATGCTTCCTGCCAAACATAATTGAAATCGGCCCAGCAGTTCTCGGAGAAGATTTTAAATTTCCCATTGCTTTAGTATGGGAGCCGTTGACGGAAAAATAATCCAAGATGGCCACCAAACCGTTTATTCAACAGTTTCGAAAATGGCAAATTTGAGCTCAGAATACACAAAAATTAGACAAAACCAATTTCGACCTCAAAATCCATCAAATAAAAAACCCAATATGGCCGCCAAACACGCTACATTTGCGGCCATGTTTTTTGACGGATCAACTTCCCTTGAACAAACTTTAATGGGTCCTTCCCTAAGCATAGCTCCGATCCATTCAGCAGCTCTGGAGTAGTTGGTTTCGCAAAAACTAGGTCATCCAAGATGGCCGCCGAACTATTTGGCCAATCAAGTACATCATCATCATCATCAATTTACAAGGCATAAGCCATTGGCTTGTTATTGCCTCAGTGCTAAACTGGTAGGGCAGGCAACCCTGGTCTGGATACAACACGTGTAGCTATCTTCATGTGTGCATGTTCATGTAGATGCACAGGCTGTTTCAAGATTAGTCCACTGTGATGTAATACTGTGACTTTGGGAATTGACGGCTCACATATGTTGTATAAGCATATGTGTAACAGCAACGTCCAAAGCCACACCACAATTAATTGTGTTCAGTCGAATTCAAATATTCTTTCTTTGAAAAAGATGTCTAGTTTGCCCTTGAATATTTCGACTGTGGTTGCTTCGACTATTGTTGTTGGCAGTGAATTCCAATGTGGTGCCACTCTATTTGCGAAGGAGTGCTTCCGAATATCTTTGCTGCTACGTTTTATGTTGAGCTTGAGCCTATGATCTCTGGTCTGTGTAACATTGGACAGTTCGAAAAAGTAGTTCTTATCAATATTATATAGATCTTTGATGAGTTTGAATGTTTCAATCAAATCTCCACGAAACCGTCTATATTTCAGTGACATTAGATTTAGGGCTTCAAGTCTTTCTGTGTAGCTATACTCTCTGATTTGTGGGACAAGTTTTGTTGCTCTGCGTTGTACTCTTTCTAATAGCTGCGATTGCCTTTTCAGTCTTGGAGACCATGCTGAGTTGCAGTATTCAAGAATGGGTCGCACAAGTGATTTGTATAGTAACGTGAAAGTAGATTGATCAATGTTGGTAAATGTTCTCTTGATTAGTCCTATTGTACTGTTTGCCTTGGATACAATGTTCCCTATATGTATGTCAAAAGAGAGGTTTCTGTCGACATGAACCCCCAAATCTTTTTCTACATCTGATGTTGATACAGGATGTGGATCAGGTGTATCTGTCATATAGTATTTGGTTTGAGGGTTATTTCTGCCGAAGTGCATGACATGCGTTGTGTCTGTGTTGAAAGATAGTTGCCATGTCTGCGACCATTTACATACTTTATTTATGTTTTCCTGAATCTGACTGGTAGCTGGGTTGCCGTACATCTTTGTATCATCTGCAAATATTTTGCAGTGGCAGGTTAATCGATCAGGTAGGTCATTTATATATATCAGAAAAAGTCTAGGTCCTTGTGGCACGCCGCTGGTCACCTCAATCCAGTCCGATGATGCATCATTAATTCTAACTCTCTGGCTCCTGTTGCTTAAGTAGTTCCCTATCCATTTTACTAAATTTTCGCCAATACCATAGCTTCTCAGTTTTGTTTGGAGTCGTTGGTATGGCACAGTATCGAAAGCTTTTGAAAAGTCTAAATATATTGCATCGACAGGTTCGTTTGAGTCAAGCATGGCTGTTAAATCCTCCAGGTATTCTAGTAGTTGAGTTTTACATGATCTTTTACGTCTAAATCCATGCTGACATTTGGTAAATAGATTAGCCGTTTCCAGGAAATTTACAATACTGTCTCTTATAAAAGATTCTAGGACCTTGCATAATGTACAAGTGAGACTGATTAGTCTGTAGTTGCTTGGGTCATTCTTGGAGCCTTTTTTGTGTATGCAGCATACATTTGCCATTTTCCAGATGTCGGGTAAAATGCCTTCTTCAAGAGACTTGTTGAAAATTATGCATAATGGTGTACTAATTTCTTTAGCAGCTTCTTTTAGTATTCTCACTGGTATTTCATCCGGGCCATTGCTTTTGTTGGGGTTGAGTCCTTTTAGTTTATTTTCGATGGCAATAGGTGTTATTAATATGTCTTTTAGTATGGTACCATTGTTTCTGGGGTTAATGATTGGTGTAGAAAGAAGATTTTCTGGAGTGAACATGTTTGAGAAAAATGTGTTGAGAATGTTTGCTTTTTCTGTATCATCTGTGGTCATGGTGTCGTTTGCAGGGTTATGTAGCTTGCTAATTGATTCACGTAGAACTGTTTTACTCTTGACATAGTTAAAAAAGGCTTTAGGATTTTTCTTACTTTCAGTTGCCACTTTACGTTCAAATGTCTGTTTTGATTTTCTGATGCATGCTGTTGCTTTGTTTCTAGCAATTTTGTAGAGTGTGTAATCTGTAGTTTTCTTAGTTTCATTGTATCTTTTGTATGCACGCTTTTTGCTATTGAGTGAATCTGTTGCCGCCCGATCAAATTTAAGTTCCCTTAAATAAACTTGGTTCCGCTCTTTCCCTAGATCATATTTCATGAGTTTTGAATCAATGCCCCAAGCGGTTTCGGAGATTTAAATATATATTTCTAAAAATCGACCAGAATCCATGATGACTGCCGGCCAAATTTGCCGATCAGTTTCGTGTGAACAAACCAGAATCTCTATACCATAAGGATTGTTCCTGCCAAATATAATTAAAATGGGCCCAGCGGTTCTCGAGAAGACATTTTAAATGATCCAAGATGGCCGCCAAACTCTACTTCCGTCAGTTTCGAAAATGGCGAATTTCTGAGCAGAATACCAAAAAACATATATAAAAGCAATTTCTACCTCAAAATCCATCAAGTAAAAAAATCCAGTATGGCCACCAAACATGCTACATTTTGATTGGCTCACAGCGGCCATGTTTTTTATGGATCAACTTCCCTTGAATAAACTTTAATGGCTCTCAGTCCCTAATCATACCTCCACAATCTAGGCCTGATGCCTTAAGTGGTTCTGGAGAAGAAGTCGTTTTCGCGAAAACCTGATCATCCAAGATGGCCGCCAAACTATTTGGCCAATCAAGTTTCCTTGAACAAAGTTGGTTCAGCTCGTGCCATAGATGATATTTCATGAGTTCTGAATCGTTCCCTCAAGCGGTTTCAGAGAAGATTTTTAAAGATGTTTCTAAAAATCAACCAAATCTAAGATGGCCGCCGGCCAAATTGGCCGATCGGCTGCGTTTGAAGAAACTTGAATCTCTGTACCACGAGGATGCTTCCTGCCAAATATAATTGAAATTGGCCAAGTGGTTCTTGAGAAGAAGTTGTTTAAAGGAAAGGTTGACGGCTGGCCAGACGCCAGACGGGCGAGGGACGGTCGCCACGGCATAAGCTCACTTGACCTTTCAGGCCAGGTGAGCTGAAAATGGGATGGAAAACATATAAATCATTAAAGACGACCCGTGAACGAGAACTATGACGACGGCGCTGCAGCAGCATTAATCTAAGACAGACAGAGAGGTTGCTGTATGAAATGTGGGTGTAGTCATGGCCTAGAGATAATGAAAATACTAGCTAATTACTAATTAGCCCTCCGCTTTTAAAAAGATGGTTTAAAAATTAATTGCTTAAAGATGCATTACCTCAGAGATATTAAATAAATTTGGAAATTTTCAGTATTTTTGTTGTAATATAATGGTCCTGGTGTATTATTAGTATATCCTAATTTTTATGCACAAATTCCGTCAGACATATTTTATCTGGAAACTCATGTGAAGCGACGAGTTTGTAAAATTAAGGAAGCATTATGAAATCAAATTTTAAATCAGGCGGAAAAGTAGAAAGCAGTGCACACCTCTACCCTTAATGAATTAGAGTCTAGGATATATGAGGCCTATGATTAAAAAGGGGCTTTGATGTCAGGTGGGAAGGTGAAGCCATTATGATTACATGGCCGTTTCTCAATGAGGTTGAATCACACCAGAATAGAGGTGTGTTCTCTGGCGGGTGGGGCCTAATATGTTAATGTGAGTATTATTGATCTACGGTTCAAATGTATAGTAAAAAGTAAACTATATTGAAATCACAAGCAATCTAAGTTTCGTGATTATAATATGGATTTATAAATCAAAAGACACCAAATATATGTCAAACTAAATCGCCAATTAATCCCTGTGCTAAAGATTGTGTCGAGTGTATAAAAATCAAGCTAGGAGCAAACACTAAAATCAATGTTAATTCACCTTTCCAAATTTATCCATCCATCACGTTGTATGAATTGTATGTTTTTCCATTTACTAACCATTCTTTTGAATATCTTTAAATTAATTTAATTGGACACTGGTGTTGCCATAGACAGCAGCAGCGCCCAGCCAAATTAGTTTCAACATATTCAATAGCTTACCTGTATAGTTTTCTGGAAATTGATGGTCAGGGAGTTCAGAGATCTATCGATCCCAGCACTGCAAAGCGTGGGTGGAGTTTAGCTAGAGATGGGCGGGGCATGGCTAAAACTAGAAAGGTCCATTAGCTAGGTGATGCTGAATATTTCAAAATGTTCAAAATTGGTATGCCAATTAAACAGAGATCTTCTCGTGATTCCTTATACAAAACAAGTCATGGTCAGTTGTTGCTATTGGTGATAGGGTGACAATTTATCTCATAATATCAAGCGACTGACACTAACGGGAAAAGGGGGACATAGAACTTAAGTGATCATTTTGGACTGGGTGGACTCATATCATTCTGAGAAGATGAAACTTGTGTCATGGCTATGAGGATTTGTTACCAATCAAAGATTCTTAAGTTAAGCCAGGAGGTTTGAGAGGTCGAACTTAAGTATTACATAAAAATATATTGTTGCCAGTAGGAATGTCGACAAACCATGACTAATAACAGCATAGAACAGAACTTATGATCGGTTTATCTGATTTTGATAATGATGTCATTTTGTGAAAAGCTAAGACACTATTCATTGAGCATCTCAGTGTTACCAGTCAAACATGACGCTTTCCTAATCCCAATGGTCATTGAATTGATGTATGCATGCACACTTGTTTATAGATTGCGGAGTCATTCAGACACATGACTATAGTAATATATCACATAAAACTGCCTCTCATGATGTTATTTCTCTGTATAAACAATAAAGTAAGAGCAAGCTTTCTACGACTTTATTATCCATTAAGCATGTGTGCACTGACTCGGTCATCATTGTCAGTTATATAAAGGGTTATATGCACTTTAAAACAGAGAACGCATTTTAATATAAAGTTAATAATTCGAACAAGATAGTGCTTGGAATTGAATTAAAAAGAGAAAATATTGTAATTAAAATAACAATAATATGCTCTATCGCAACACAAACTAGAGTAATTATAAATGTTATTGTTAATTAGTTAAAAGAACATCATTAAGACTCTTATACAATCGAAAACAAAAGTGCTAATAATAAAATAATTATTCTATTTCTAAAGTAAATAAGTAAAATATTTTATTGCTGGAAGAATGCAATAATATTCCTAGCATCGTGGTTAAATTATTTCGGTTTTAATATAATATTATATATATATATATATATATATATATATATATATATATATATATATATATATATATATATATATATATATATATATATATATATATATATTGTAATACTTTGCGGTGGATGTTCACGTGTATTCTGATATTGTGGAACGATTTAGCAACAATCCTTATCAAATATAATAGTTTGATACTCGTATTATGCAAGTACCAGCGGTTTTCACCGTACGATGCGAAGTTGTTGGTTCACCTATTCTCCATAGGGGAGGGACTCCCAACATACCTTTCCGAACAAGAAGAGGAAATACTTGCGTAATGTTGCCGTTCACAGTCAAATACAAACTTATTCAGCGTCGCACTGTTGCGGGAATGCATTGATAGAAAGAAACATGTATATTTGACATACCCATTCACTTAAAAGCCCTGAAAATAATGCTTGAGCATGGAAAGAGGCGATTTTAAAACACGGAAATGCGTATAGTAAACCACACCCATGACGTCATTTATCGGGGTCGACCATTTAAGATGTCGGAATGACATGCTAGAGGGAAACACGGCACCTTTTGTATTTATCATAGCTCATTTCAGGCCATATGAGAACAAGAATGGTATATTCTGATGCCGAAAAATAGTATCTATGTGATGTAAATACACGAAAAATTCAAGAGAAATGCTGTAACCCGCCGGCTTAACATAATTCAACCGTGGGAATTTTGTTGCGCCCTCTTGACTAGCCACGCCCCGGGTTAGAGAGGTCACGGCCTATCATCTTGTTCAAGCATTATTAGATTTCTTGGGGTGTTCACAACTTTATCCAGCGATGAAAACTTAATTCTGAACGAATTTATAACACAGACAGTCGTCCAAACAAATATTCGTAGCCATATATTGATGGAATCAGCAATTAGGTTATACATGTGATATATAGACATGTCAAATTAGAGAGAGTCTTCCCAAATAATACTACGTCATTACGCTTCTGGCCAAACAAAAGTTGATGTAAAAACAGCATATATGCTCTCTGGAGAGTATAAAAGGCAGCGCACACAGCATTTCTTCGCCTTCTGCTTCTAGCAGTGAGCCATTACACCTCTCTCTCTCTCTCTCTCTCTCTCTCTCTCTCTCTCTCCTTCCTTCTGCTTCTAGCAGTGAGCCATAACCTCTCTCTCTCTCTCTCTCTCTCTCTCTCTCCACTAACCAATGCTGATTGGGCTGGGCCGACTGTGTCTAATAGACATTAGCACCCAGGCATAATAACCTTTCAGAGTGCAATACCCTGGCATTCCTCGTGCGCACTCTACCTATGCCTCTCTGCATGTCTATATGCTGCCAAGTTTGTGCACGTTAGACTGATGGTAGATGCATAATTATTTCGTCTTTTTAGGAGCATGGTACGCCGAAATTTGTTGTAGATGAACGCGAAATTCTGCTCTAACGTTGCTGCTAAAATTAAAGCTCAGTCGATACCTAGCAGCTCAGACAGACAGACAGCCATTGACATAGAAAGATCTGGTGAGGTGTTGGCAAATTCTCTCTGTGTTTGTAGCTTGACTGTAGAGTTGAAAGACTCGTAGTGATAGCCTCCACAGGGGAATGTTACAGGCAAGCATCCGAAAGCTTCTGCAAGTAGTGAGTCTGTAACAGCTAACACTGATCTAACTCAAAGTTGTGGCAATTCAGGTCTGGTCCGCAATACCCTGGCATTCCTCGTGCGTTGGCCTACCTTGAATGTGTTCAACAGGCAGACCATGTGGACATCGGTACGGTGTACATGATCTGATGTGTGAATACAGCTACGAGAAGAGAGTAGTTCTTTCGTAAGACTGACGTGGATATGGTAGGAATCGCACCACTATTGTAGACTGTTTGCAAAGCAACAGTGTGCAATAGTGTGTCTGTTTACAGACCGCTAGATTCCACAATATCCTACATAGTACAATACCAACGAACTAACGTTTGCTGTTCTGTTTCCTTTTAGCTGTTAAAACACCATGTTAATATTTTTGACGATAGAACATCATCTTCACAAATTCTGTTTGTTTTATACATTGGTTTAGCTATCATAGCTCACGCTCCTCAAGACAACATTATACTCATGATCATAGTAGTAGAAGAGAGAAACCGTACACAGTAGGACATGATCACACATACACATTACACACACACAAACATACGAACAAACATCCAATTCTAGCATACAAAGCACACCATCTGCAACTCAAAAAGCTAGCTGATCACATTAAATAACGCACATAGTCCTATGCTCATACACACAGATTAGTACAAATATTTCTCTCTAAAAACTACATGGTCATGCATATTTTTGCTTAGATCAGACGAAACGGATTATCGTTCGTCCTGGGGTGATTTCAACAAAAGTACAGAGTCACTAGGACTTGAAATCACCAAGAGACCCCATTGACAGCATACACAAGTTAACCAGTTGTTGTCAAGATACACACAAGTATATTTGTAGGTATGTGAAGCAGCGCGATAGTTAAAATCGGTCCAGTTGAGTGGGTAGTGATAGACCAAAAAGTCAAGAGTAATTGATATAACTCTATTACTATTGGCTGTCTATAATACTACAATTAGCAGATTTGTTTCAGTAATGAAATGGTTTTTTTAAGTCAAGATGCTGAAAAATCACTATTATCACACTAGAAAATTCTCTCTCCTAATAGAGATTTTCAGCTAAACTTTAACAAACTTTAAATTATCAAAGACACTTTAGCAGGAAAGGGTGTTGAACCTTAAACGGGAAGTGGAATACATCTATTTCCACCTGAAGCAGAGAGATTGGTGGGGGGGGGGGGGGAAACTGAACGAAAACTGTACACTTTCATATTAATATTCTTTTTCTGTAAGCAAATTCACTACGGTATATACAATTTCAAAGTTAAGAAAAGTGAGTTAGGATATCATAATGAGAGCGTAATGTTTTAAAATTTTAACATCACAAGAAGTGAAACCGTAGTGTATTTAAGTGAAAACAATTTGACTGAAACTTATTCTTGAGTAAATCTCTAACTCTTTTCTGTCAACATGTTTTCAAAACCCTTTTCATGCTGTACGTATGTGGAGTGTTTTTTCCCAGACAGGTCTTCAAAGTGTCCAGAATACTCTGACAATTAAATAATTTTGAAAACATTTTGACTGAAACTTGTTACAATCTAATTCAGCATGAAGCTGGAGTTAAAATGTTTTCAAAAGACTCTTCAAGTCGTAGATATGTATTGTAAACCCTTCTCAGTAAAGGAATAGTTAACTGTTTGACTACTGAGTTTTTCACAGATGACATATTTCAATGGCTATGTCTCCGGACACGCTGAATATTTTGAAAATAATTTAACTGGAAGTTGTTGTTGCCTAAACCAGTAACAACTTTCAATCAAATGTTTTCAAAATATTCAGCGGTTCAAGGTTATTACCCATTGAAATAATTGTCTGATGGTTTGCGGCTGCGAGACAGTTAAGAGGGTAGATAACCAAATGGAAGTGTTTCAAAATTCCTTCTGAGCACTCTTTTATCATAAGTAAACTTAAATGTTTTAGTTAATTTCTTGGACAAAATACTATTATTCGGACCTCGGGCAATTGAGTTCGGATAATCAATAACCATCTCTAATTCATGATTATCTATTGCCTGACGAATTATGTCAAAACTTATAAAACTATTTTTAAAGGAGAGCGTTATTCCCTTCATTTTGATTACGACTTTCTCTTCAATGCCATTGGATAATTTCAGTGAATATGATTTTGATCCACTACATACATATTCTGTAATTTTATAATCTCTCGGAACCTCATTTGTGAATTTACCTAGTCTATCATGTGTAGTAGGAATTATATCTGGGAGAGTTGAATCTTGATAATATATGATTGAATCTGTGTCGTAATACAAGGTCTGTCTCCATGGTTTTTTTAAGGTTTTCGTAAAGCAGTAATCGCGCATAACTTGTCACAAAACTAGCCAGACCGACATTAGATTTATTCCCACATATTTGATAGTCTTTGGCCCAGTCAGTTTGTACTAGTAATAAATTTTCGCTACACAGTGTAACATTTTTTATCTTTTGCGTGCGATCAACTAATAATCTATTTAGAACACTAGGCTTTGTAATGTACTCGCATTGACCGAAATTTCTGAGGGCAAAATAACCCCAAAATGCGTTCAAAATAAGTTTTCCCAGGGCCTTGAGCGATGGATTGGACTTGACTTCCATCTTCTCAAGTAATATACCCTCATCATTAAAGTATTCCTCAATATACCGGTCTTTATCAGACTCGGTAGTGATGTCATCCAGGAAACCGCTAGCCGACTGTTTTATTTTCAATAATTTCAAAATATATTCGGAAAAAGGCTGTCTGACTTTTCTGAATAATGCCATATATCATGAAAAATAATAATTTTATATCCTAGCTGGACTACTTTCTGCACCTCAACACTAGGCCAAGTACCTATCAAACTCTGTTTCAAGTCAGAATGACAACACGGAGTTTGTTGTTGTTTTTCAACACATGTTCTACACAGTGTAAATACTAGTTTACCATTACATTTCATTGGTAGACATGGAAGGAAAAGGTTTCTAGGTGGTAGAATTTCACATTTAATTAGACCAAAGTATTCATCTACTCTATCCGTTGATTTAAAATTCTCTGTTATAATCTCAGGTATCCCTATTGGATAAGTGGAAGTTTTACAGACATATGGATAAAGGCTACAAATATCCACATAAGCTATTTTCTCATTAGCGGAAATTTTATGATATAATTTTGTAGCACCTGTTCGACCACCAAACAAAGTGTCACATGGTCTTATAGGTAAGAAAAAGTGTATACTCTCAGTGAATTCTTTGATATACGGATCTGATTCTAAAAGTTGATTATACTCGCAACCCCAAATTTCATATATAGTATAACCCATTTTTTCCAATTCATGGCCTCTCGATAGCGTCTTGTAATACGCTTCCTCAAAAGTTAAATTTTCGTTAAAAGGTGTTGTTAATAAGTGCTGCCTTATAGGAAAACACTTAACACATCCATGCATTTCGCAAGCGTGAAATTCAAATATTTCTGATGTCTCATGACAGAAGCCATCAACATATTTCCCAATGACTTTGACCTCCCCGCCATTTTGACCATATTTAATGATAATCCCGCGACGATGTGCTTCATATTCAAGCCACCTACAACCCACTATTGAAAATCGAGCCGTTGTGAAACCTAAAGGAGGTATGACGGGGATTTTAAAATCATTCAGAAATAACTTTCTGTAAACCTTATTACACAGTGAGGCTAGGGAAATGGAATTCACGAATGGCGGGATCCCCATCTCTTTAATTAAAATTGAGTTAAATTTAGCACATCCTTTCCGTAATAAATCTACATCCGCCGCAAAATATTCATATAATGATTTTTGAAAATCAAATTCATTATTTTTAACACTTTCATACCATTTCTCAAAAGTCACTTTAACATCCATAGTCATATTTTCAATACCATATTTCTCAGCCGTTAACATTGGACCTTTATATAATTGGAATTCACGTGTGTTTGCGAGATAGTTGAAGTAGCCCTTCAATGTTGAATTATCGAACATTTTCGAAAAATTTCATAAGGCCGTCGGTATGAATAATATCGAATCTTTAAACTGAATACCATTAAGTGAAAAGAAAATTACTTTACGACCATTCATGATTATAGATTCCGGATTAATTTCTGAATTTTTATACAAAATAAAAATACATGTCAATGCTCAGCCTAGTATATAAGGAGGACTTTACTTTTTCAAATCATTCGATCATCAGTGCTCGGAGTAAACACTTCGTGGTTTAGAGATATAACAGCTCACTATTGAATATCTCTTCAACCAGGATTCTACTTCACAGAATTTCACTATACATCTTTTACTGAATAAAGTCCTAATCATATCTTACATTCTATTACATGTTTTTATCTTTCAGTTATTTTTTTCAGCCATCGATTGGTCGGGAGGGGTGGGGGTAGATACAGCAGGGCTGCCCCTACCCCCAAAAATACTAACCAACACCGAGCGGTAGACATCCAATCTGATTGGTCGAGAGCTCTGTGACATCACACATCATTTGCCACGCCCACTTCCATATAGGGGCATGGCAAATTTTAAAACAAAATATTGCCATGCCCATATATGGAAGTGGGCGTGGCAAATGATGTGAGACGTCACAGAGCTCTCGACCAATCAGATTGGACGTCTACCTCTCAGCCTTACTACTTTGGCTATATATATAATTTAGTAGTATTTTATATTTGTTGTTGGAGCTGTTTCTAGTGTACTGTAAAATAGTGTTATTGTTTTGTAAATTTGGTTTGTATTTTTAATTTTTCAATTGTACCATTCTAATTTTAATATATATCAATTAGTATCAAAATACTACTAAATTGTATTACACATGTCATTACAAAGTGGATAATGTAATGACCACTTGAAATCTACCAACTGTCTTGTATTGAATCAGATAGAAATACCTGAAAGAAAGGTATCTACATGGCATGTCCTCTAGCTACCTGCACACAAATATAAGCTGTATCATTTCATTTGCAGTGACTACAATAGATGAATCCACTTTGAGCTATGCCCCACCCATCTCTAGCTAAGTTCCGCCCATGCTTTTCACGTGTTAGGTTCAATTTTTATGATTTGACTCTGACTTATCAGAATCCCAAATTCAATGTAAAATACAGCTAAGCTCTTGAATATTTTGAAACTAATCTGACTGGTGCGTTTCACAAAACTCAACTGAATATTTATTAAATGGAAAAAAACAATTTGTACAACTAACGGACTATACAGGTTCATGACAGAATATTTATGTCAATTATGATTGTGAAGTAAGGCTACGTGTGACATGTCACTGATTATGATGTCATATACTTGACTGACAAATCGGATTCGTCCATTGTAACAATAAAATATACTTAATCCTTTAAAAATGATGTCACAGAATTTTGATTTCAAGGCGAGCATACAGCTAAACTGTTGAATTAAATATTGTGAAATGTGAAGCTAATTTGATAGAAACCATAGGCAGTAACAGCTCCCAATCAAATTAGCTTCAAGATATCCTAGCATAACATTTGTCTCACTATAACTGATTGTCCATATTGGCCCATGCAGGTGAAAATAGCAAGGGAGATAATAATATATAATTTCTATTACGACTACGGACTGATATCTTACATATCCTCAGGGGCGTCTCTGGGCATTAAACAGACTAGGGGACCGTGCCAGAGGGAGGGTCTGGGGGGCTTTCCGTTCAATTTTTCATTCAAAATTAAGTGTCATTATAAGCAGTTTCTAGACAAACAATGTATGAAGACAACATGTATAAAGACAACAATGTATACTTGATTACTTCAACTCAACGCATCCACCATACCAAGGAGATAAACAAGAGGTCGAAGGGCCTGTGGCGCTCACCTGGACCATTAGCATTTGAACCATTTGCATTTAAATAGATATGATGGATAATTTCAGAAAATCCAAGATGGCCACCCAAAAACGGTACCAATCAAAGTTCTGAATAGAAATTTTAGTCTACGTTGACAGGGTCACTCTAAACAAATTTGTTTGAAATATATCAAACAACTAAGGAGAAGCAGCGTTTTGACAATTTCTGGTAAATCTTTCATAAAATCTAAGATTTTCACTCAAAAAGTTGATCAATCAAAATTCTGAATAGAATTTCTAGAGCCTACCACCATAGAATCCATTAGTGAAATTTGGTTGAAATATGTCAAGGAGGGGTAATTTGACAATTTCCGGTACATTTTCCATAAAATCTCAGATTTTCATGCAAAAAATTGATGAATCAAAATTCTGAATTGATGTTCTAGAGCCTATGGCCATAGGATCCTTTCAGTCTAATTTGACAATTTCCAGTACATTTTCCATAAAATCTAAGAATTTCACCCCAAAAATTGATGACTCAAAATTCGGAATGGAAGTTCTGGAGCCTACGACCATTGGGTCCTTTCAGCCGAATTTGGTTGAAATCGGTTGAAATGGTAAGAGAGACCCAAAAATTGAGGAATCCAAATTCCGAAGACATTTTCTGGAGCCTACGACCGTAGGGTACTTCCAGCCAAATTTGGTTGAAATCGGCCAGTGTTTTAAAAGCAAAAGTTGATGATGATGGACGAAGGATAACGGATGGACGACGGGCGATCGCTACGGCATATGCTCACTTGGCCCTTCAGGCCAGGTGAGCTAATAATGATAGCTATATTGAAAATGAGTTAACCCATTCAACCCGGAAATCCCGGAATCTCATTTTATATTACATATTTTGAAGCAAATTTAACTGAACCAGCGGAAGCTCCAAAGCAAATTAGATTCAAAATATCCAACAGATTTATTAAACTATAAATGATTTTTCGTATTTGGTCTTTCGAGTTTAATGGCTTAATAAAATTACGAATAACACAATGAATTTCACCAAACAAGATTATGATAAGTTCTCTTAAAATGTATACTCCTCTGGTGGCTAGTCAGTAACAATTCGGACATTAATTGTCAAACTTTTGCCCAGATTTTGAAAGTTCATTAGCAGTGATTGACTCTGAGTTAGCTGAAACATTTTAGAGCATTAGCAGAAAAGGACTCGGGTATTGTGAATAAACACCAGGGCACGAACCCAGTGTTCCAGTACCAAGCGACGCCACTGCATATACTTTTTAGCCGTTTGAACCATACCTAGATAGCACACCTTACTGGGCTGATACTAGGATGATACGGTACCAATACTTTCAGTATCGGTCTGGTATCGACCCAGCATCGGCCCAGTAGTTTGCGTTATCAGGGTATCTTCCCAGAATCTTAGTTTCAAGGTAACTATACTATAGATAATCTGAAGAATATTATTATACTAATTTAATAGGAACATGTTGAGCTTTAAAAATGTTGTAACAGCCATAAACCATAGTACATGGTGTCACAAATCATATATACATCATTGGCCCATTTGATATATGCAAATATAATTACTACGACGTAGCGCAGACAAAGTAGGGCGTTGTGAACATTTCATAGGTGATATCAACGTATTTGGTTAAATAATCAATTATTACTTGATATTATGCTTACTACAAATTACAAATTTAATGGAATGGACGGAATTACAAATTATAAATGGATTTCTGTAAAATCAATACCATAAATCTAAGTCATCACGTTATGATCATCATCAGTCAGATCTTTGAAACTGTTCCACCATTCCTTTCGCTGACTGGGCTGAAGTAACTTTATAAATCCCAGCGGAGTCATCTGAATATAACCTTCTGGAACCGCTTGCGCGTGTGGGAACAGCCTGCGTCCCATGGCTGCAACAAATGACAATGTCAACATATTAGTATATGATATTGATATCTAGTTAAATGAGTTTCATTTCTGAAGCTGATGTCAAATATGACTCATATGAGAGAAACAGCTTCACATACCCTCACTGCACCAAGAAGACATGTGGGTGACACAGAAATTAATAGATGAATCCAATCTGTTAATCAAATATTGATATCATAATCAACTACGTCAAATATAGGTAGACCTCACAATCATAATTGACAGTCATGAACCTGGAATAGTCCATCAAGTTCTATGAATTGCATGTCTTTACTATTTAATAAAGAGTCTGTTGAATATTTTGAAGCTAATTTGACTGGGCGATGTTGCTGCCAGAATATGTTAGAGAGTATTTTCTTTTGGTAATATTTTAGAAAAATAGTATAAGACTGTGCCAATTAAAAAAAATTAAAAAATCAATAATTAGAACTGTCCATCGAAATCACGTGACCAGTGAGAGCTAAATGTCTGTCTATCGCCCCCTCTGGTTAGTAATGATCAGTATACAAGAAAGGCAGTTCTAACTGTTGATTTTTTTAATTTTAAACCAATGGGCATAGCGGTCTTATACTATTTTTCTAAAATATTATAAAATACTCTCTAAAATACTCTGTAAAATGTAAGAAACAGTTAGAACTAATTATTGATTTTCGATTTTTTTAAAAGGGCACAGCGGTCTTATACTATTTTTTAAAGATATTATGAAATACTCTCTAAAATTCGTTTTTTACGCTTCATCTTTTTGTGGATCCTGTAAATGCGTTTATATATCCATAAAGTATATCTCTTGTTAGCCCTACACAGTAACACTTACTACTAATTCTAACAATGCTATAAGTATAATGAAAACATCCTTCATTACTAGTACACAGAGATGTTCACTGTAGCTCGCTCTGTGTCAGTATAAGATGACGAAAACAAAGTCCACTATTTATGGGCTGTTTCCTTGATTTTGATGAAAACTTTACCAGAGGTATATCACATATGTTGGACATAATTGTGCTTTTTTCTGAGTGATCCGACCTCAATGTCAAGGTCACGCAATAGAGTCGCAAAATACCAGTTTTCATTTTTGGCATAGATACCTCCCTTTATCCATACATGATGATTTAGAGTCTTGGACTGAATGAAATGTTATATTTTGATTCCAAGGAACGACACAAACTTGGTAATTTCTCGTTTATTTGACACTTTAGGACGTTTCCCTTTATTTTCATGAAAACCTCAACACAGGTATATCACGCATGCCGGACCCAATGGTGATGGTTTCGAAGTGATCCTGCCTCAAGGTCAATGTCCCCCCCCCCCTTAGGTATCAATGTTACTAGTTTTTGTGTTTTTTGCAGAAATGGATTCCCCTTAAAATTGTATGTCCATTTGGGCATATTAGATGATATTAGATGGTTCTAGTTATTATTAATATTTATAATATTATTCTTAGCTCACCTGGCCTGAAAGGCCAAGTGAGCTTATGCTGTGGTGACCATCCATCAACCGTCCATCCGTCATACGTCTGTCCATCCGTTGTCCATCCGTAGTCCATCAACTTTTGCTTTAAAACGCTACTCCTCCTTAACCAATACCCGAATCTTAACTAAATTTTGGTCAAAGGATGCTATTGTGCTCGGATCCGGAATTTCCATTTGGAATTTTGATTCATAAATTTTTGGGTCAAAATCTGAGATTTTATTCAAAATCTACCGGAAATTGTTAAATTGTTTCTTCTCCTTAGAATTTTGACCGATTTCAATCAAATTCGGCAGAATATTTACCGGAAATTGTCAAATTGCTTCTTCTCCTTACCATTTTGACCAATTAGAACCAAATTGGGCTGAAAGAATCCTATAGCCATAGGCTCTAGAACTTCCATTCAGAATTTTGTTGGGTAAATATTTTCGGTGAAAATTTTGGATTTTATTAAAAATTTACCGGAAATTGTCAAATCTCTACTTCTTCTTACCATTTTGACAGATTTCAACCAAATTGGACTGAAAGGATTCTATTGTGATAGGCTCGAGTACTTCTATTCAGAATTTTGATTCATGAATTCTTTTCATGAAAACCTTAGATTTTATTTTAAATTTTCCAAAAATTTGTCAAATTGCTTCTTACCATTTTGACTAATTGTAATGAAACTAGGCTGGGAGAATACTATGGTGGTAGGCCTCAGAGCCATTCAAAATTTTGATTCATCAATTTTTCCTGTAGCGATCTGGGATTTTCTGAAAAATGGTGAGAAATCGTTTACAATGCTACTCTTCATTAATTGCTTGGGTGATTTTAACCAGATTGGAATGGAAGGCCTCTATCGTGATTCATCAATTTTTTCGTTGGCCAAAAAAGTCTAATCATTAACCCCTAGGCTGATTTCAAGAGAACTTGGATGAAATGGCCCGAGGCTAGGAGTGTTCACAACTTCTATACAAAAATTTGGATGGTATATTTTCCCAGTGGCCATCTTGGATTTTTTTTCATCAATGCTAAAATTAGGGGGTACCATGGATTCGCAGCTATGAATTATAGCGGTCTCATGCTAGACTTTGTAGGTGTTTTGTGTAACGACCTATAAAACTACTTAGTATTGCACAATCATACTCAATTTTCAGGTGTCCTCTGGGTCACAACTACGACTATTTGTGGGGGTCGCAATGTATTTTGGCGCTATATACCCGCAAAAGGACCATTATGAGAATCCCTGAACTCAAGTTCTACTGATGGGATCTTCCCAAAATTGGCCAGTTTGTTACCATTGGGGCCCAAAAAAGGCTGTTGTTTTGGGTGTTAAAAAGTCACGGTGGTTCAATTATATTATGGACACTGTTCGTGCTCATTAACCATGTAATTGTCAAGATTGTTCATGAAAATCTCCATTTGCAGACCAAAAGAAGAGTATTTTGCAACATTTCTCAATGGAATGACTGTCTTGATTATAAAAAAAACACTCTGGTGGCTGGTTTTAGCATGCTTGACCATTAAAGAGTTAAATATTTGGGTAATGGGGCCATAGATATCTGATTGTCATTGTTATTAGCTCACCTGACCAGAATGGCCAAGTGAGCTTATGGCATGGTGACCGTCAATCGTCCGTCCGTCCATCCATCCATCAACTTTTGCTTAAAAACGCTACTCCTCATTAACCGCTTGGCGGATTTCAACCTAATCTGTCTGGAAGGTCCCTATAGGGGTAGGCTTCAGAACGTATACAGAATTTAGATTGGTCAATTTTTCGGCGGCCATCTTGAATTTTCTGGAAAATTGTGGGAAATCGTTTAAAACGCTACTCCTCATTAACTGCTTGGACGCTGGTATGTTTCAGAACTTGTATACTGAATTTTGATTGGTCAATTTTTCCGGTGGCCATCTTGGATTTTCTGAAAATTTCTGGAAATCACTTAAAAGCCTACCCCTCGATAACCACAGGGCCGATTTCAATCAAACTTGGATGGAAGAACGCTAGCCGAGTATGCTTCGGAAAACGTGTACAGAATTTTGTACGCCAACCATCTTGGATTTTCTGAAAAATGGCGGGAAAGCGTTTAAAACGCTACTCCTCATTAAATGCTTGAGTAATTTCAACCAGACTTGGCTGGATGGATACTAGGCTGGTAGATTCCAGAACTTTTATACAGAATATTGATTGGTCCATTTTTCCGGCGACCATCTTGGATTTTCTAAAGATTTTGGGAAATTAGTTAAAAGGCGACTCCTTATTAACTGCTTGGAAGGATGCTAAGGTGCTATGCTTCAGAGCTTTTATATAGAATTTTGATTGGTCAATTTATTCGCTGGTCATCTTGAATTTTCCGAAAAATGGCTGAAAATCGTCTAATCATTAACTACTTGTGCGATTTCAACCAGACTGGCTTTAACGATTCTAGGGCGGTAGGCTTTATAAGTTGTACATAGAATTTTGATTGGTCAATTTTTCTGGCGGCCATTTTGGATTTTCTGAATATTTTGGGAAATCAGTTAAAAGGCTACTTCTCATTAACAGCTTGGCCGATTTCAACTAAACTCAGCTGGAAGGACCCTAGGCCCATTTATCGAAAAGCAGTTAAAAGGTTACGGCTCAGTAACCGCTTGGCTGATTTCAATCAAACTCAGCTGGAAGTACATTAGGCCCGTATGCTTTAGAACCTGTATACAGAATTTTGACGACTTGATTTTGATGGTGGCCACTTGGGTTTTCCGATAAATGGGAATTCATGAGAAATGCTACTCCTCATTAATTGCTTAGGCAATTTCAACCAATTTTGGCTGGAAGGATCCTTGTCGTAGCCTCTAGAAATTCTATACAGAATTTCGATAGGTCAATGCTTTGGCAGCAATCTCTGATTTTCTGAAAGTTTTCCGTAACCATTAAAAAGGGTACTCCTTCAATCAATCACTAGATTTCAACAAAACTTGGCTGGAATGAGCCTATGATGGTAGGCTTCAACATATTAAACGAGTCTTGATTGGTCAATTTTTTGGTGGCCATCTTGGATTTTCTGAAAATCATCCATCATGTCTATTTAAATACAAATGGTTTAAATGTCAATGGTCCAGGTGAGCGCCACAGGCCCTTGGGCCTCTTGTTATTAGTTGTACTTGTACATGATATACATACCCTCATCTAAGAAGTAGCACAGATGGCAACCGCTCCCCTTCCGACTATCCGAATCACTTAAGCCTAACTGTATAGCAATGTCCTCCATATGGTCCATGAATGCTATGGGTGATTCATGGCTGTTGATTACTCCCATCCAGGGTTGTGATGAATGAGGAACAAAAGGCGGTATATCCGGCACCATAGGTCCAAGCTTATCTTCCCATCCACTATCGCCTGACATATCATTGCTGCAAATAACACAATGACATACATAGTGTTGCGGTGTCGTGAGCCAGACTTGAGGATTTGTTATCAATATCATAAGGTCTTAGTCACGATAGTCAAATAAGATAATGATGACAGCAGTATTGGACCTTTCCAGTTTTAGCTATGCCCCGCCCATCTCTAGCTAAGCTCCACCCACACCTCGCTCGTGTTTGAATCGATCGATACCTGAACTCCCTGACTATCAATTTCCAGAAAACTATACAGGTAAGCTGTTGAATATTTTGAACCTAATTTGACTGGGTGCAAAATATTCGACAGCATGTTTAGCAAAGACATACAATTCGTACAACGTGTCGGACTATTAAGCAGTTAAGACGGCCTAAATAGAGTCATTCATAACATCATGATTATGACGTCATCCTACACGTCACCTAGTTGATTATGGCGGCATGTGACAAATAAATATGATATAAAATGGAAAGGTCCGTTAGCAGGCAATGTATAGACGACTGGTGACCGCAGATATGGATACCACAGCTGAATGAGACACGGCCTGGTCAGCAATGTGACAGCGTAATTGGAGGGAGATCGAGAAAATAGGCCTATACTTGAAATAGTTCCAGGACGCATAAATGAAGTGCATCTATGAAACTCGATTGAAGTACGCGGGCCTAGCCGATATACATCCACGAAATATAACTTTTACATAAGCACAATGTATGAATCAACCTTTAGTTATGCGCAACCCATCTCTAGCTTAATCCCGCCCACACTACGCACCGTGTTTGCATCAACCGAGCCCGGAATTATCTGAATCTCAATTTCCAGAAAACTATACAGGTAAGCTGTTGAATATTTCGAAACTAATTTGACAGGTAAAGAGATACGATTCATACACATGACGAACTATTAAGAGGTCCTGACGGAATTAGATACGCCACTCATGACGTATATTAATTGTGACGTCTGTCTACCCGTGATGTATTTGATTATGATGTAATATACTTGACTGACAGATTGAATTCCTCTCGTTAAGGTATAGATTTATAATAGTGCGATTAATATGTGACGTACATATTTCTTACTTAATATATACTCTATGCGCAACAAGATGACCAGACAAGCTGCAGTAAAGGACTTAATCAGGGTTAAACATTCAGCAGTAAAAGGTTAAAAAGTGAACGGTGATTCTATCTTACCAAGATGGTTAGTGTACACTGTCAATTTAGTAGGAACGAGCTAAACTTAAATTTATCATTCTGATCTATACCGGTTAATGCAAATATTAATATTCACCTTTCCGGAGTCCTGACCTATCATATGACGGCCTAATGAACCGCGTGATGTGTAGAATGACATCATAATGAATGACGTCATGAATGACGTCGATAAGTACTTCACGAACGCATGTTTGAAGACGGCCTATGCGTTGTTGTACAAATTGTTTGCTTTTACTATTTAATAAATATTCTCACAAAATATTCAACAGCTTCCCTGTATAGTTTTCAGGAAATTGATAGCTATGGCATTCGGGGATCGACCAATCCCAACAAAGCGAGGTGTGGGTGGAGCTTAGCTAGTGATGGGCGGGGCATAGCTAAAATGGAAATGCCCATTAGCAGGAACAACTTTCAGTAAAATAATATAAAAAATATACAGGACGTGAAGTCCGCACTTGTGTTTTACTATGAGGCACAGGGTTAAAGGATAACTAATCCCATCTCTTGATAGCTATTCAGCTGGGCCCGGTTTCACGAAACTTCTCAAGTCACGTAATTTGCTTAGTTCGTAGTTATTTTCTTAAATCACTAAATTGCGTTTCTCGAAAAGTCTTAAGCTCAAGATTACAGAATATTTAAGACAAAAACGTAATTTTCTTAAGACCGGTATTGAGCAGACTTCAAAACAAGTCAGATAAATATGGCCGCCGTGAGAAACAACATTCGATGGAAGGCATGATTCATCCTGACAGAATAGTAGTTATATACTAGGAGTTCTAGAACAGAGGGTGGTGGAAGCTGACAATCCGCGATCAGCGGCTACCACCAAGTAAACAGGTCAGAACAATAAAGGTAGTATATTGACTAGAGACAGCGTGCCAGATGCTCCACTTTTACGCTAGATATCTAGCGCTCAGCCAGGATGGCGCTGCCGATAAGATGGCAAAAGTGCGGCACTGCTATTACGTGTAAACACGGGCTGGCGGCTCTATGTATACAAACAAACCCCTGTTGCGTAAAAACCACTTGAGATTTTTAAATAAAATTTGGAACATATATAGAAGGGTGGATGATTTAAATAATCTCAAATTTTCAGGCATATCGGCCAAGTAGATGTATATATTTCAACGAAATCCCTTTCAAAATAGTCAGTAATGTTGATTACTGTTGTTGCCATGTCAAAAACCAATGTTGTGTAAAAACTTCTTGAGATTTTTAAATAAAGTTTGGAACATATATAGAATGGTCTATGTTTTAAATAATCCCCGATTTTCAGGTAAATTTTGTCAATTTCCCTCATTTCAACGAAATTTCTTACAAAATAGTCAGCAATATTCATTACTTTTGTTGCCCTATGCCATGTCTACGTATACAACAAACAAACCACCGTTGAGTAAAAACGTATTACGATTTTTAAAATTAAATTTGGAACATATAGATGGACGTATGTTTTAAATAATCCCCGATTTTCAGGGATATTTGTACCTGAATCAGCGAAATTATTTGCAAAATGGTTAGCAACCTTCGTATTTATCATACCTCCCTATATAGGCCTAATATTATCAACATAGGTAGCCATGTGTTAAAGTGTAGAGAGAAATCTGCTTACTTTATAAACCGAGATTAGAAACTTCAGCTGCCTGAGACAGTCAAAACGTTTTCAAAAATATTGAACGGTTCTATCGTTAGCTACTTGAAATATTTGTTAAAATGTAACTTTTAGTTAGATTGTTTTCAAAATGGATTCTGATATATTTAAATATAATCGGTGGAACACGGGACAAGTCACCCCAACATTTGTGATAAAAATATTAGGCCCCTTACCTTTTCCATTCCATCCAGCACCACCAACCCCCTCCAAATAGCACCAATCATGAGATGTGAGAAATGGCTGCCCAGTCTTCTGCGTCCCAAGCTGAGCAGTAAACAATTTTCAAGCTTTCACTTGAGACCCCATGTCTAGGGATGGGGGTGGGGGACCATTGACCTCACTGTCATTGCACTACCTCGGGGTAACCATGTGTCTAAATTTAGTTTCAATATGATCAACGATTCCTGATATAAGACAATATATGCAGAGCTTAAACCATTACCAAGAACTTAACCACGGCTGGAGGCCGACAGACAAACATACAGATTAACCAGGGCAGGAGGCGGACAGGCAAAAATACAGATTAACCAAGGCAATCACTGTATTGGTAAATATTCTAATTTTCCCCAATAACTATTGAACATTCTGTTTTCAATCAGTTTAGTTTCAAAATATTTGACATAATAAAGGGGTAAAAACGGTACTTAATCTTGGTATGCATGGCTGAAATGGGTATATATCTTAGGTACAAACAAATGGATCAGAAAAATTTATAAATTTATTAAAAATAATAACCTGATAAACAGGAGAAATCAGAAATTGTAGACCCTCATCCTCCCTTTTCCAGATTTTTTATTTGTTTTATTTTTTCGGACGATGACAAAACTTGTGGAATCCTAAGTGTTAAACATTGTTCCAAATCAGACCAGCAGTTTCCGAGATATCCATAGATCAATTTGATCCGATCTGGAGCCGTTTTTTATGTGGCTTACATGCCTGGAAATCGTCTTGTACATGTAGTAGTTTTCGAGATACAGCTCCGGACACACGCGCGCACTCGATCGCAATACCCTCTTCCCCTTACATGGCGAGGGTAATTAGACGCATGTTCACAAGAGTACACAATAACTTCACTGTGAAATAGAGATACAGAGATACTACAGGCAATAATAACAAATATTGTGTTAACCATTTAATGGTCACGTCAGACAAAATAAAATCGGCAGTGGTCTGAAGGAATGTCCATTTGAAATTTTACCACTGGAATGACTGGCTCGATATTAAACAAGCCAGCCATTCTAGCGTGTCTAGTGGTAATTAAAAAATGGCTTGCTCTTGGCATATGAATCAATGGACATTCACTAAGCAAAATTTTGTAAGTAAAATTTTCTTGACAAATCTTGGCCATCAAAGCTTCAAATGCTGATGTCTATGGCGGCTTCAAGTCATATTGATTTCAAAATGTTCATCAGCCTACATGTGTGGTTGCTTTGAAACTGACTTAGGAAGCATATCTGCAATGCGTAAATTAAAACATTTCTGGCGATAAAGTGATATTGGACAAAGACAGTTTCTTTGTATATTATCATTGTTTTTTAAATGAAATATTTACAATCATTGTCACTATATTGATATATAATCATGTCATTATACCATTACTACAACTACAATACAATTTTGATTTGTTTACAAACCCAGGTCACATTGTCACATATGGGAAACTCAAGCGAACAATATTTACAAATAACTATGTACATATTATCATTACAAACATCATTATCATCATTATTACAATCACTAGTACCATCACCATCATTATTATTTAATATTATTATTTCGATTATTTCGATTATTACCATGACATCATCATATCATTGACATCATTATGCCATTATAACAATATACAGGGTTAACCATTCTTAGGGGCTTTGAAGTATAAATTCCCTGACATTGCACTGTCTGTTCCCCTGATAATTATACGTTTTCAAGGCACATAGGTATGTCATTTAAACGGTTACTTATCCAGTGTTCTACTATCTGACCCTTAATTTTTTTAAAGAAAATTAAAGGTTTCTCAGAGAAAATCTCCATTTGCAGACCAAGAGATTATTTTTGAAAATTTAACACTGGAAAGACTGGCTCGGCTTGAGTGAAGGACTGACGAGTAGACAAGAAGCAAGGATAGGATGTTGTAAGGATGAACGAACATTTACATTAGCAATGGCGCGGGTCTATAGTGAAGACAGCAAGTGTCAGTGTTAATAAATGCAGCATGAATAGAATGAAATGGATGGAATATTTACTCACCTTTGGACAGCAACAAATGCAAACTATTTTGAATACAATTCGCAACAACGAACGCAAACTATCGTAACAACAAACGTGAACTATTTGTTAGTTCGTAACAACAAATGCAAACTATTGTATTTCTAAAGGTCAAATGCATTTCATGATGGTGTTAATGGATAGTTAGGCCAATATGAAACACTGGTTTTGTTATTGCTGAATGAATTTTGATGCCATGCATATTGGTGGTTGTATATAAAATACTGCTGAAAATGGACTATTTCAACACGGGATTGTTTTAGTGACAATCGTAGCTATTTAAGTAGTCAATGCTCGGCAACGTTGCAGCAGGAAATGATATTTTGTGAACTTTGTGACTGGGAATATCTTGAGTAGAGGCAGTGGCTAAATGACCAGTTTTCTAGTACGATCAAACTTTGTCAGGTGCTGCTGCCTCACTGTGCTGCGTGGGCTACGGATTTTCCCGTGAGCATATCCGAAGTACGTGCTAGGTCAGAGATCACTGAATGATGGGGGTTCCATGGTGCTGTGACTGTTATGTTACCAAGGCTTAAATAAACAAACTATGCATGAGCGAATCCTAGGAATTCAGATAGAAGTATGTGGCTTAGCTGTCAGGTTAAATAACAACATGAAACTATGCTTGGAATCACAACATCACGACGTCAGTATGGTGCAATATCAACCAGATGTGATATATCCTTCAAAACGGTTCCCGCGAGAACTAGTTAGAACTAGTCGAACGCACGCATCTTCAAGAGAGTTTATGGGGATTCTATTGTGTGAGCAATGAGGCTTGACCAGTCAGAATCCGAACTACCTCTTTTGCTCCTGTTGTGTGACGATGGTCAAGAACACCCTTTTACATTATATAAGGGGCAGTCGACAGTGCTGCGAGATCACTCTACCATCCGTTGATCCCGAGTCTAGTATACGTAATTATCTGCTCAGTTTTTAGAATAGTTAATCTTTGCAAGTCTTGAGTTACCAGTCGAGGATTGATATGAGTTTGTATAAGTAAAGTTAAAATCAGTTTTCAATCTGCAATACGACTTATTTAACTTATCTTGTTATATCAGTTATTAGTGTAAAATAAAACATATTCGTTAAATCTACAATCAAAGTGTTATTCTAATCTGTAATAAGAGAAAGACCGAACCACGAGAGAATCTTCAGCAATCAGAGATAGGCCCAGTACATTCACATAATCAAGTCTGCATCCGTCATAATCTTAGCATCATTCGAGATTCGAGCGATTCTTAATCTGAGATAGGGTACCGAAATTCGCAGGATGTTTGTGGTTGTTTTTTTAGCAGTTGTCATGTTCTATCTGCCCTTGTATCTAAACTATAAAGCATTTTTCGTTAAGTTTTGTATCATTTAAAAATCACATTGTCAAATGGATCGTCTAGATTTGATTTTCAAATATCAAGTAGTTCTTATGCAGCAGGGATTTGAATTAGGTGGTTTCTCTAGTGAAGATATTGCTTTTGGGAGCAACAAGAGGTCGTCCCCTAAATGTAAAACTGGGTACAATGATTGTTCTAGTTTATATAGTAAGATTTCTATGGACGCATCTGGACGTATCCGACTTTCGTACATTCATACATTTCTTCAAAAACCGTATGGATGATTACCAGTTGAGTGCTCGTTCTGGTCTGGTTAGTCATATGAAATTATAGGAATTTGATCGTGGTTCAGCTAGATATTCGAACAACTACGACTATTACAACGGGCGGTGGGGTAGGTGAGGGCGAGGCAGTGATTTCGCAGAAATTGCTGTGATACGCGCTACAGTGGCGGCGGGGTGGGGGATGAAATAAGGCAATGATTTCGCGGAAATTGCTGTGATACGCGCTACAGTGGCGGCGGGGTGGGGGGATGAAATAAGGCAATGATTTCGCGGAAATTGCTGTGATACTTCTGTAGGTTATTTCGACAACGCTGTAGGCCTACATTACCGGTACAATACAAATATTATCAATATAATACGTTTCAAAAGTACGGAAGCGTATTAGGGTCACCATAGTAATATTTTTGCTCATACATATCTCGAGATCTCGACTTACTATCTCGAGATCTCGACGTAATATTTTGATTGGTGCGAAGCTTGAGCAGCCGATGTCAGATGTCTACGCTATTTTGCCCTTTAATGCAGAGTCGGATTAAGCCTATTTAGGGCCCAGCCCTAATTATTTGTAGAGACCCCCTTATCGGCTTGATCGAGGAGGGAATTGATATTGATACTACTACTACTACTACTACTATTACACAAGCTTCCAGTCAAAATGGTTTCAGAATATTCAACAGCTTACGTATATCGTGGTATTGGGTGGCGGGGTGCTCATATTTCTGGTCTGAGAGGATTTCGCCACGTTACCCATTGCCTTAATCCGTCCCTGCTTTAACCAGATTCTATGGTGTTATAAAACGTCGCTCTATTAAGTGCGACCCTTATTTCCTTATAGACATCTTTTGTGCATTATGGCAACTGAAATAGTGTTGACACTTGGCTCGTTGCCCCTGCGGGACAGGAGTGTAGCCAAATATTTGTTAGGAATGGTGTATGAACTGGGATTGGAGATGGAGCAACACCCGTGCAATATTAGGAGGTCAGCACCACCACCACTACCACCACCACCATCATCACCACCACCACTACCACCACAACCACCAGCATCCTACCAAAGGATCTCAAAGTAGACACTCAGATGAGATTTCATGATTTTAAAATGATTAAGAGCCGCTGTAGTTTTTCTGCAACTGATATAGGGCATGCATTAAACATACTGCGTAACAGTCTGTCTGTCTGTCTGTCTGTCTGTCTGTCTGGCTGGCTGTCTGGCTGGCTGGCTGCCTGCCTGTCTGCTTGCCTGCCTACCTGCCTGCTGGTTGCCTGCCGGTCGGTCGGTAGCTACTGGTCAGATTTGGTTCAAAGTCCAACAAAAGAAAGGATTTTACCATACACTCGGACTCCCCAACGTTGGTCATGGTCAGAAGAACAAAAATCCAAATGAAATTTGAAATTAAGAAAAGGAAACAAAAACGGCAATCTCTGAGTGCTCATGACCGGGTTGGAGTGACATATCAGTCATAACTTGATGTCTATTTTGAAAGTATCAAATGAGACTTCACAGACATTTCAGAACTTCACAAACATATCAGTCTACTCATCCATCCGCCCGCTGCTTGGTTGTTCAGATTCCTTGATGTAAAAATGCATGCACATTTTGTTTCTTCAATAACTTAGTTTATAGTTGAAGGTTATTGTTAGATCTCCAAAGATATATTGCAAACGAAGAAAGGTCCTATGTTCCGCCTGGTCGGCATGTCCTCTGTTTTTCTACCCAGATCATATTGATAAGTCTTCAGAAATATGTTTATTCTGAATCTTGGAAGAATGCTCCTATTTTTGCCTTTGTCCGCATTCCCAATCATCCGCGTACTCATTCATCTCCTATGATCTTCTAGGATTTTTCCGTGTATTTAGGCTGTTGTCCAGCCTCTATGTCCGCATCTTCATGGCCTAAAATAATCCACGCTCATGACCTCCGGGCATCCGATACTATAAGGTGAAATCAAATTTAATATCTTGGTTTTCCCAAAATTTATCCAAAGCCACTTCAAATGCAAAAACAGATTTTGAACTTACAATAGCTTCTGGTAAGCTATTCCATATACCTGCTACTCTGAAAAGTAAAAGCCTATTTCATTACATGTGTTCCGCATATCTTCATGGCTAACCTCAAACTGTGGGCTTTAGTTCTTCATTTGTCTGCCAGGGTTAGCATCTCACATGCTAGATCATGATCATACATTATATTCTATCCTTACGTCAGCCCATTCATCTTGTATGGTATTCTTGAATATATTAGGTTTTCTTCGATATCGGAGTAGTCCATAGACTACCAGGACCCACCTTGCAGCCCCCACTCAGCCCCCACTCATCCAAACTATATGTTACTGTTACTGTGACCTATGTTGATAAAAAATATCTATGTTAACATGCGATAAACTGGGACTCGCTATGTTTTTGATGGGTTAAGGTTGCGCTTATGACGACCATATTAAGGGGTAGGGTTAACGAAAATGGCCATAGCCTTTGCCAAGATCATGCTAGACTAGGAAATGACCACTCGAAATGTCGCGCTGGTGTTTTTCTACTAATATCCATAAACTACAGACCAATCTGCCAGGTAATTAGTTCACGGGGGGGGGGGGGGGGGGTTAGAAGGTCACCAATTTTCCCGCTGTTTAAATTAAGATAGCTGTGCGATTATATGAGTGACAAAGTGCTACTAAAGGACTATGCTGAGTTTAACATCTTGAAAAGTGAAGAGTAGGCGCTATCTGACAAATTTTAAGGGCCAGTATTCATTTAATTCATGAAATTTTCTCAATATGACAACTGACACAATGTTAATTTTTTTAAATAGCGGGAAAATGCAATTATGTTTGAATGAAAAATGAAATGAACATACGTTCACATCTACATAAGCTAGAGTAAGGACTGATTACTGTTCCTTATCGTAGTTTTTATAATTTGCTATATGGTATATGCCAATCAGTAAGAAAATGGGCCATCGGAGGTCAAAAGGTTATTATTATAACTGACAAAGTGCTAAAAATTAATATCTTGGTGTTGCCATGCTGACGAGTGAGTGATATCTATCATTTGATGAATCTAAAGGACTAATGTTGACGTATTCCATGCCATGTTGTTACTATACAACCCTACAGAATGTCCATTTTTGAAAATGAGAAAAATGCCGATATTGGGTACCGAAAATGAAATGAACATAAACTCACATTCTCATAAGATAAAGTAATGAATGATCACTCACAAAATTCCCTGTCGTGGCATCTACAATTCTACAATTACGCACGCACGCACACACGCATACATACACACACACACACGCACTACTCACCAACTCAACAACAACCACGCAGTCAGTCGCACCATCAATTGCACACCCAACCAGATTATTACTCACCCACCAAATTATGTCATTAATCACAATAGAATTCCATAATTGCCATCGTGCTTCGCGCGCCGTGGGCGACGTTTAACGTACACCGTTAATTCAAACGTTGTACGTCCCGCGTCGTGGGCGACGTTTAACGTGCGACGTTAATTCAGATGTCGTGCATCGCGTATCTGTATTTTTTAAATTTCAACGTTTTATCAAAAGGCGACGCCGTAGGCGACGTCGCGGACGACGTCGTCCGCGACATCGTCCATCGCGTCGCCCTATTAATGTCGCCCTTTAAAATGATTTGTTGAGGATCGCGATTTCGCATACGCATTGTTCCAGCTATATTGAGTTTGTTGTTGTTGTGAATGCGTACTTAGTTGATGCATGTAGGCCTAGTTAAATCTTCATGTGATTTAAAATGTGTTATGGTGTTAATTTTAAGACAGTTGTAATAATAATCGATGCTCTCAGGTAGACGAGAACGTTATGCTGAGGCAATAGGTAGTAATGGTGGTTGATAGACGTGCTTTTGATTGGCTTACAAAAGCGGGACTTAAATGTCAATATATAGAGTGACAAAAGGCTGGATTCTGGTGGGAGTTTTTGTACAAACACGCCCGCCAGAACTTGAATTCCATTTCATTGATGTGTAGCCGAAGGTAGCGGTAAGTAATGAGCTATAGCTGTAGTAATGCGCCAGCTATATCTGTGCTAAGCATCTCGCAATAGCTGTGGTAGTTGGTCATCCATAGCAGTGGTATGTCGTCACACATAGTTGTGGCAACCAGCATAGCAGTGTCAAGTATCCAGGACTAACAGCGGTAAGTAGCCAGCCATAAAGGTCGCAATTCACCAGCCAAAGCTGTGGTAAATAGCCATGCATAGCTGTGATATGTAGACAGTCATGATTGTGGTAAGTAGTTAGCTATAGCTGTCGGAGGGAGCCATCCATAGCCGTGGTAAGTAGCTAGCTATTGCTGTTGTGAAAAGCCAGCGATGGCCACACTAATGTTTAAAACATAGCTGGGGTAAGGAGCCAGTCATGGCCGCGGTAAGGAGCCAGACACAGGTATGGTAATTAGCCAGCCCTAACTTTGTCAGTAGCCAGTCATAGCAGTGGCGAATAATCAGCTCTAGCATGTATATGCAGCCTACTATAGCTGCGGTAAGGACCAAGGAATAGCTGTGGTAATGATCCAGTGATAACAGTTGCATACAGTCAGCGATATCAGTGGCAAATAGCCAGAAGAGCAGTGCTAAGTAGCCAGCACTAGCGGGGGAAAGCAGCCACCCATAACTGTAGTAAAAAGCCATAGCGGTGAAATCTTATCAGACATAGTAGTGTTAAGCAGCCAGATGGGGCTACCATCTAGATATTTTGGCTACTATTAGCTACGTATCACTGCTATGGCTGGGCAGCTAACACTGCTACAAAGGGATACTTGCAACAGTTAGAGATAGTATGTACTAGAGCTACAGCTGACTACTTACCCCTGCTATACCTGGCTATTTATAAAGCTGCGGTAATCTATGATTACCTCCTTAACACTAGCTGTATACAACAGCTATCGCGGTTGCCTCCTTTTAACGGATATAGCTCGCTAATTACCACTGCTATGCCTGGCTATTACAAAGCTATGGCTGGTCAATAACCACACCTATGGATATCTTTTTAACACTGGCTGTATGTAACAGCTATCGCGTTTGGCTCCTTACGACGGGTATAGCTGGCTACATACCACTGCAAAACCAGCCTATTTAAAATGCTATGGCGGGTTAACCACCACACATATGGCCGCCTCCTTACAACTATGGCTGACGCATTGCCACAGCTATCGCTGCCTACTTTTCACAGCTTAAAATAGCTACTTACCTCAGTCATGGCTGAGCTATAACTGGGGAATTACTACAGGTATGGCTCGCCAATTTCTAGATCTATGACCGCCACCTTGCCACGGCTATAACTGGCTACTTATCACAGTTATAACTCCTTAGAACTGCTATGGCTGGCTACTTACTACAGCTATGGCTAGGTGATTAAATATGCTATTGCTGAATACAGCTATGGGTTGCTTCTACAGCCATGGGTGACTTCTTACTACAGATATAGACGTGTACTTGATAGACATGTGTGGCTGTGAGCTTGCATATGTGAGCTTATGCATGTGGAACCAGACACAAGTGCACAGACACAAGCGCATGGACCTAAGTGCTCAGAAACAATTACGCAGATACAAGCACACAGAAACAAACGCCCATGCTCAAGTGCCCAGACACGAGCCTGCAGACGCAAACACCCAGTCACAGACTCCAAAACACAAGTGCACAGACACAAGCGCACATACCTACGTGCACAGCTCCAAGCATACAGAAACTAGCACCCAGACACAAACGGCCAGACAAGCGCACACACACAAGCACACAGACAAAAGTGCCCCAGACCTAAGCACCTAGAGACAAGCGACTAGACGAGCACACAGACATATGTAAACAGGCACAAATGTGTAGACAAAAGAACACAGGCACACAGCCACAACGCACAGACACAAGCACACATAGACAAGTGCACAGCCACAAATACACAGACATACGTGCACAGATACAAGCGCACAGACACAAGCACCCAGAACCAAGCACACAGCCACAAGCGCACAGACACAAGTTCCCAGATACAAGTGCGCAGACACAAGCACACAAAAACAAGCGCACATACACTGGTACACAGACACAAGCACACAGACACAAGCGTGCATACACAAGTACACAGACACAAACACACAGCCACAAGTGCACAGAAACAAGCGCCCAGAAACAAGCATGCATGCACAAGCAGACAGACACAAGCGTGCAGTCACAAACGTCAGACACAGGCTTGCAAACACAAGCACACAGACACAAGCACACAGACACATGCCCAGCGACACAAGTGTGCATGCACAAGTGACCAGATACAAGCGGCCAGACACAAGTGCTCAGATACAAGTGCCTAGACACAAGCGCCAAAATGTCAATGCCCAGACACAAGTGCAGAGGCCCAAGCCCACAGACCCAAGTGAACAGATACATACATGTGCACGGACCCAAGCGCACATACACAATTAAAATATATATCAATATACGTTTAACATGCGACGGCAATTAAAACATTGCGTGTCATCGACGTATGCCAGTTAGAGAGACCTTCACTAGGCCTTAGCCAAGCTTGAGGTGGCCTTACGTAGGCATTAGCCAGGATTGTCGAGGCCTTACCTGGACCTTGACTAGACTTACATAAGTCTTAGCTAGGCTTGCCTAGACCATAACTAGGCCGCGTTTAGGCGATACCTAGGTCATATCTCTAGAATTAAGCTAGGTTTTAGCCAGGCGTGAATATGCCTTACCTAAGCCATAGCCAAGCTTCACTAGGCCATACCTATGCCTGAGACAGGCTTGACAAGACTTTAACTAGGACTTAGCCAAGATTTGCTAGTCCTTACCGATGCCTTACCAAGACTTAGCCAGACTTAATTAGACATTACCTAGGCCTTAGCCTGGCTTTGCTAGGCTTTATGTAGGCCATAATTAACCATGTCTGAGCTTGGATAGGCCTTAGATAGGCCTTACCGAGGCCGTACACAGACCATACCTAGACCTTAGCCATACTTTGATTGAAAAATAGCTAGACTTAGTTAGGCCTTACCTAGATATTATCTAAGACTTAACTGTGCTTGGCTAGGCATTACATAAGCCTTAGTCTGGTTTTCCTAGTCCTTTTCTAGGATTATCTAGGCAGTAGTTAGGCCTTGCATAGGCCTTCGCCAGGCTTTGCTAGACGTTAGCTAGGCCTTAGCCGGGCTTGAATAGGCCATATCTAAGCCGTATCCCGGCTTTATTAGAACTTACCTATTCCTTAGCCATGCTTGGCTAGGCCTTCGCTCGGCTTTTACTCTGATTTGCTAGGCCTAGGATAGCATTACCTAAGCCTTACGTGGGCCTTCGCTAGGCTTACCTAATCCTTACCTAGGACATAGCTAGGATGTGGATACGCCTTACCTAGGCTTTGGCCAGACACGCCGAGGCATTAACCAGGCGTTAGTCAGGCTTTGATAGACATTAGCTGAGCATTACCTAACCATTGGTTATGCCTTAGCGATGCCTTAGCCAGCCTTTGCTTGTTCTTGGCTAGGCCGTAGTCAGGCTTGGTTAGGCTTTGGTTATGCCATAACTAAGCCATAGCTGAGCTTGCATAGGTTTTAGAAGGCCTTACCCGGGGTGTTACATAGACCATACCTATGCCTTAACCAGGCTTTGTTTGCCCTTAGGTAGGCCTTGGTCCGACTTGGCATTATCTAAGCCTAAGCTTTCTAAGCCATACATAGACCTTAGCTAGCTTTTCCTTAGATAGAATGACCTAGGCCTTATCTACCCCTTGCATAGGCCTTACCTAGGCCTTAGTTAGTCTTTAGCCATGATTTGCTAGGTGATACTGATGCCTTACCCAAGCCTTAGCCAGGCTTGACTAGTTCTTACATAGGCCTTAGTCAAGCTTAACTAGGCCTTAACCGCAAGTTGACGAGGCATTAGCCAGACTTGATCAGGCCTTACCTAGGCCTTAGCCAGGCTTCGCTCGGCTGTAGCCACGTCTTAGACAGCATTGAATAGGTGACCTGGCCATCCTCGAGAGCTTTGCTGACAGACTCGTCGATAATCCGTAGCCTACTCTGTGATAGTGTCACGTACTTAGCATGCATCTCCAGCCTCCTTGTGATCTGCCGCTGCCCCGCCCCCAAGCCCGTGGCCAAGACAGTGGCGGCTAGTGTCATGCCACCCAGCGGGATGGCGACGAGGGCACCCACCCCTGTAGCGAGAGTGGCCACAGCTGCCACACCAGCACTGGCTCCAATCACACCCGCAGCAGTGGTTGTACGCGTGAGGATGTTGTAGGCTGTCTTATATAGACTGCGCGTTCTACCATACTTTTCTGCCTCATGAACGAGATTCTGCCTGATGGTATCTATCTGCTGGAGTTGCCAGCCCTGTATGGTACCGCCCTCGTCAGCAGTCAGGGAGGGGGTATAGTTCTGGTTGCTTCCGCCACTCTGATTTTACCATAGTATACCTAGAGATTAAACCTGCATCACCTGCCTATGAGTCATAGAAGGGTTCATTGTGGAGAGCCTGGCTAAACATGCCAGCTTTTTGGTCTTGAGACATGACATCTGGAACTTCACCTTATCACCAAGATAGTAGGTCTGCCGCTGGATGGCTTTCTTGATCTTACACTTCCGCGCCATCTCCTCCTCCCACTGTATGACCTCTGGCTCATCCTCGTCTGAGAAGACACCTGGCTCATCGTCGTATGTGAAGACATCTGGCCGATCGTCGTCTGTTAAGACTCCTGCATCCCGCTTACTCTCCTCCAGGAAGGCCTGCCAGTATCGGAAATTTTCCCTGTCCCTCCTTGCCCTGCGCGCGTTCTGTTGATACCAGTTCTCCCGCTGTAGGCGCTCTCCTTCTTGTTGACAGATCTGTTGCTGTGCGGGCATCTGTTCGTTTAAGCCCTTTATCTGTGCAGGGGTTATGAAGGGGCAATCCTCTATTGGGTTCATCATCTCGGCCAAGGCCAGATATTGCTGGTATGATATCATGTTGTCGTCAGGTCAATGAGTAATAAGAGTGTAAACTCTAAATGGGCGTCCGATATCCCATCCGTGCTGGCGTATATGTTAATGGAGGGGCTGTCAAACAGGTGATTTACAGGTGTGAACAGGCTAGGATTGATAGCTTTCCATAGGTTGCTGTTGGCACCTGGGAGATACTCTATCACATCCCGGCCGACTTCTACCAGTGAGCTGCTGTGTGCACTGCCCGGAGGTTGATGTAGCACATCGGTGTGTATGTATGTTGTGCCCACATCGGCGTGTATGTATGTTGTGCCCCGCTGGGGCAACTCAGAGAGGACCCATTCTACACTGTACTGTACCACCCGTCTCCCCTTTAGAGAGGGTGAGAGTATGTTCTCACCACCAGAGAGCAGCAGTCGGACAATCGGCATGGTTATATGTCTCGTTTAAACCCCTCCTATAGCATGCTATGGAACCCATTTTTGCTCACTCGACTGGTCTTGCTGACCTCGCAGATGTGTACGCAGTTGATGCTGCCAAGGTAGAAGAGAGTGATGGCAAGTCATTCGCCCTACAGTACGAAGCAAGCTCAAAGGAATTCTCCCTCCACCCCATTGGTGGTGATGGGGTGGAGATGCTCACAAACCTCAAGAATGTGTCGAAAGGGCGTCTGGCCCGAGACATAGATGGCCACAAGATCATATTTTGGTACGATTTCCCGAAGAAGAAGAAGTACAAACTTGAGCCGTTGATTGAGGTCTCGGATACAGAGGTGGCAGACATCAACACCCTAAATGACGACCTCAGCTTTCATCTGGTCAAACCCTATTCAAGCGGTGCCCCGCCGATGACCCATGAGGGTCTGCTATTGACCCTGGTAATCCTGCAGTTCATGTTTGAGAAGAATGAAGTGTGGTACCGCGCTGGACCTGGGGGGTAACTGGCAAACATGGTTGCCACTATATAGTCCTCCCGCAGTCATTGACATAGAGGTTATTCCCCTCTCCACTGTTGTGAAAAGGGATGGGGAAAGTTCGAAAGCTCTGCAATCGGGGATCATCCTTCCTCACCTACATAGGTGAAGTTGTCTCCCTGACGAGGGTGGGTCACCGAATCGGGGTTACAGGTGGAAAGCTCCTGCTGCGTCGTCCATTCGATGGCCCAGAAGAAGCTGTTAACCTCCAGTAGGGCATCCTACAGGTAGATGGTGTGTCCCATATCACCAAAGCCAAGGGTGCTGTTAAACTGCTTCAGCGAGTGGGACTCACTAGCCCGCAAACGACTCATATAGTCCTAGAGCTATGATTCTTAGCCGGCGGCAAAGTGAAGCAGCTAGCCCCTGCCCCTGAGGGGATGAAGATCACTATCGAACCGGATGGAGCAGGGCTTGATCTGGCACAGATATTTCTCGAGGTGTTCACTCCGTTCAGTTTAACTCTTCATGTATAGTCACGATGCCTTCTTGTATATAAGGCTCGGCGTAGATGGCAAAAAGTTATCTACCAGAACGTGCCATGATAAATAATTGGAGCAAAAATTATCTTCCGGAACGCGCCGCGATAAATAATTGGGGCAAAAGTTATTTACCGGAACGTGCCATGACATAGATAACGCAGCGCGACGTAGATAGCTGTGGGGGTGCCAATCGGCTGCCTCAGGGCTTGAGATAGCTG
The DNA here is from genome assembly GCA_034401795.1 of Chaetoderma sp. LZ-2023a. Lineage (NCBI taxonomy): Eukaryota > Metazoa > Mollusca > Caudofoveata > Chaetodermatida > Chaetodermatidae > Chaetoderma > Chaetoderma sp. LZ-2023a. Next base: position 125,204,517 of record CM067371.1, on the reverse strand, counting down.
TGGGGGCCACGGATCGCCGATCGGCACCCAGTAGGGGCCTGCCTTGCATAAAGAGGGCCGAGACGTAGATAACTTTTTTGTTCGAAAACATTTCTACCGAGACGGGTCGCGACGTAGATAACTTTTTTGTTCAAAAACATTTCTACCAGTACGGGCCGCGACGTAGATAACTTTTGCCCCATTTATTTATCTACGCCGAGCCTTATGTGCTTGAGGTGGTATCATTTTGGAGGTGGTATCATTTTGACTCGGATATACTACTCTAGGCCTTAGTCAGTCTTGGCTAGGCTTTACTTAGGTAGGAAGTCAGCCATAGCTGAGCTTGGATAGACCTTACATAGGCCTTGAATATGCATTACCGTGGCCTAACATAGACCTTACGTCCGTCTTAACCAGGCTTTGCTTGCCCTTAGCTAAGTCTTAGTCAGACGTGACTAGGCCTTGCCAAGTATTATCTACGCCTTAGCTGACCTTGGATAGGCATTACATAAGTCTTAACTTGGTTTTCCTAGGCATTAGCTAGGGTTACATAGGCCTTAGCTAGGTCTTGTATAAGGCCGTACCTAGGCTGCAGCCAGGCTTTGATAGGCATTAGATAAGCAGTACCTAGCCGTTTCCTATGCCGTAGCCAGCCTTTGCTTGGCATTAGTCAGGCTTGACTTTACTTAGGCCATAAATAAGCCACAGCTAAGCTTGGATAGGTCTTACATAGGCCTTAGATAGACCGTACCTCGGCCTTGCCTGCTCTTAATTAGACCCTAGTCAGGCTGGGCTAGGCCTTAGCTAGGCATTACCTAAGCCTTAGCTGAGCTTGGCTAGAACTTATATAGACCTTATCTAAGGTTTACTAGACCCTAGATAGAATTACCTAGGCCTTATATAGGTCCTGTATAGGCATTACCTAGGCCTTATTTACTCTTCAGTCATTATTTGCTAAGCCTTACCGATGACGTGCCTAAGCCGTAGCCAGGCTTGACTAGTCCTTACAAAGGCCTTAGTTCGGCTTGACTCGGCCTTAGCCAGCCTTTAATAAGCATTACCTAGGACTTATTTAGTCCTTAGCCAGGATTTACTCGGACTTACCGATGCCTTACCTCAGCCTTAGTCAGACTTGACTAGACCTTAGCCTGGCTTTGCTAAGCCGTGGCTAGGCCTCAACCAGGCTTGAATAGGCCTTACCTAGGCCTTAATTAGTCCTTAACCAGGCTTTCATAGGCATTACCGATGCCTTACCTAAGCCTTAGCCAGACTTGACTGATAGACATTAGCTGCGCATTACCTAGGCGTTACCTATACCTTATCTAGGCCTTAGTCAGGCTTTGCTAGGCTTTACTTAGGCAGAAACTAAGCCATAGCTGAGCTTGGATAGGCCTTAGTTAGTCATTACCGAGGCCTACATAGACATTACCAAGGCATTAACCAGGCTTCGCTTGCCCTTAGCTGCGCCTTACTTAGGTATTATCTAAGCCTTAGCTGAGCTTGGATAGGCATTATATAAGCCTTAGCTGGGTTTTCCTACGCCTTAGCTAGGATAACATAGGCCTTGTATACGTCCTTACCCAGGCCAGAGCCAGGCTTTGATAGACATTAGATAAGCAGTACCTAGGCGTTACATATGCCTTAGCAGGCCTTAGCCAGGCTTTGCTTGGCCTTGGCTAGGCCGTAGTCAGGCATGGCTATGCTTTATTTCGGCCATAACTAAGCCATAGCTGCGCTTGGATAGGCCTTACACAGGCCTTAGATAGACCTTACCTGGACCATAAACAGGCCTTGCATGCTCTTAATTAGGCCTTAGCAAGGCTTAACCATGCCGTAGCCAGAATTGATTAGGCCTTACCTAGACGTTATCCAGACTTTGCTAGGCCTTATCTATGCGTCAACCAGGCTTCGCTTGACCTTCGCCAGGCCTTAGTCAGGTTTGGCTAGGCCTCACCTAGGTCTTACCTAAGCCGGAGCCAGACTTGACTAGGCCTTACCTTGGCCCTGTATAGGCATTATCTACGCCTTTCTTAACCACGACTTGCTAGGCCTTACCGATGCCTTACCTAAACCTTAACCAGGCTTGTCTTAGCCTTACATAGGCCTTAGTCAGGCTTGACTTGTTATTAGCTAGCCGTATTTGGGCTTAACAAGGCCTTACCTAGGCCTTAGTCAGGATTTGTTTGACCTTAGCCAGGCCTTAGTCAGGTTTGACTAGGCCTTAGCGAGGCCATACCTAAGCCATACCAGGCTGATTAAGCCATACCTAAGACTTAGCTAGGCTTGACTATGCCTTATCTAGGCCTTACATGGACCTTAGGCAGGCTTAACTAGGTCTTGACAAGTCATGATTAGGCCTTACCTAGAGCTTCGCTAGATCTTATCCAGGCTTTGCTATGCCGTACATATGCCTTAGCCATGCTTTTCTTGGGCTTAGTTATGCCTTAGTCAGGCTTAACTAGGCCTTACATAGGTCTTATTTAGGCCTTAGTCAAACTTTGTTTGACCGTAGCTAGGCCTTAGCTAGGCTTGACTAGGTTTAGGTAAGGCATCGGTAAGGCCTAGAAAATCCTGGCTAAGGACTAACTGATGCATAGGGAAGGCCTATTCAAGGCTGGCTAAGACCTAGCGACGGCCTAGCAACGTCATGTGAAGCCTAGGTAATGCCTAATCAAGTATGGCTAAGGGCTCGTTAAGGCCTAGTCAAGCATGCATATGGCCTATGTACGGCCTAGTCAGGCCTAGCTAAGGCTTAGGTAAGGCATCTAGCAAATCCTGGCTAAAGACTACATAAGGCATAGGTAAGGCCTATGCAAGGGCTGGATAAGGCCTACGTAATCCTATCTAATGCCTACGAAAACCTACCTAAGGTCAATGTATGGCGTAGTCAAGCTCAGCTAAGGCTTAAATAATACCTGGCTAAGACCTAGCCAACCTTGGCTAAGGCCTAGACAGGGTCAAGCAAAGCCTGACTAAGGCATGAGTAAGGTATAGGGAACGCCTAGGTAATGCTTAACTAATGCCTATCAAAGCCTGGCTAAGGCCTAGGTAATGCCTCAGCATGCCTGGCCAAGGCCTACGTAAAGTCTAATCAAGTCGGGCTAAGGCCTATGTAAAGTCTAGCAAAGCCTGTCATCACTAACTTAGATTTAGCCATGGATGCAATAATTATCTAGCCATAGGTGTGGGAATTAGTCAGCTATAGCTTTCGTAAGTACCCATACATAGCAGGAGTAACTATGTATCTATCTATAGCTGTGGTAAGTATCCAGTTATACATATAATAGTTAGCCAGCTATATCTGTGGAAATTAACCAGCCATAGATACGACTGGATAATTACCACATAGATGCCTGGCTCTTTGCAACTGATATGGCCGCCTAATTACCTCAGCGATGGCTGCGTACTTTTCACAGCCGTAAATGTCTACTTACCTCAGCTATCACTAACTACTTACCATAGCTATGATTGGTAAATTACCTCAGCTATAGCTGGGTAATTACTAGAGCTATGAATGGCGTTTGCCATGGCTATAGTAACTACTTGTCACAGATTCTTTAGCTACTTACTATAGCCATGGATGGCTTCTTAACAGTGCTATCTCTGGTTAACTTCCACTGGTGGTGGTGGCTACTGACTACGTGTATAGCTGGCTACTTGCCACAGCTATGACTGGCTACTTACAAAGCTATGGCTGGCTAATTACCACTGCTATGCTTGGCCTCTTACCACAGCTATAGGTGTCTACTTACCAATGATATCTGGGTACTTACCAAAGCTATGGCTGACTAAGTACCATATGTATGGCTGGTTAGAAATTGCATCTATGGCTAGGTCCATGCCACAGCTATATCTAACTACGTACGCCTGCTATTGATGGCTACATACCGCAGCTGTGAGTGGCTAATTACTGCAACTGTCTGGTTCGTTACCAATAATATGCCTGGCGAATTACCCAGTTACGGCTGGCGGCTTAACACTACTTGGCTGATTACCTTCCTCGGCAATAGCTGGCTACTTACTACAGCTATAGCTAGTTACTTACCACAACTATGGCTGGCTATCGATGACATCTATAGATGACTGCTTAGCACAATCATGGCTTGCTAAATGTATCTGTTATGAATGGCTAATTACGACACCTATGGATGGGTAATTACTACAGCTGCAGCTGGCTACGTGCCTCCGCCAGTGTAGGGTACTTGCTACTGTTATGCTGACTATTCACCACTGGCATGGCCGGATATATTCAACAGGAATCCCTGGCTAGAATGGTATACTTGCAACACCTAGAAGTGGTTTCTACCACAACTATAGCTGGCTACTTACTACTGCTATGACTGGCTATTTAACAAGCAACGGTTGGTTAATTGACACATCTATGGCCACCTCTTTAACACTGGCTGTATACAACACACCGATGGCTGGCTAATTATTGCATCCATTGCTAACTCCGTGCCAAAGCTATATGTGACTAGCTACACCTAACATGGATGTATACATACCAAAGCTTGACTGGCTAATTACTACAACTGTGTCTGATTAGTTATCGCTGATACAGCAGGCCGATTACCACAGTTACAACTGTCTTCTTAACCCTACCATCGCTGATTATCTTTCTCAGCTATGGCTGGCTATTTACCACAACTATGGTTGACTCCCTACGACGGCGATAGACTTATAATACACTTATGTCTAGATACTTACCACCGCCAATGCTGGCTACTTGCCACTGCTATGTTGGCTATTTACCACTGATATGACTGGCTGTATTCAATAGCTATCGCTGGCTACTTATCACAGCTATAAGAGCTACATACCATTGCTAGAGTGTGATACTTGCAACAACTAGAGCTGGGTTGTACCTCAACTATAGCTGGCTACGTAACACTGCTATGACTTGCTACACTCTCCTCTATGGCTGGTTAATTACCACATCAATGGTTGCCTCTTTAACATTGGTTGTGTGCACCGGCTATTGCTGTTGGCCCCTTGCAACTGTTACAGATGGCTACTTATCACTACTACGACTGGCTAATTACAAAGCTATGGCGGGTTAATCACGACTGACTCCTTAAGACTGCTATGGCTCGCTAATTACCTGAGCTATAGCTGCCTACTTTTCACAGCTAAAAGTACGTTAGCTACTTACCACAGCTAGCCATAGCTATGGCGGCTGCTTTACTGTTCTATGGCTGGTTACATACAGCTATACTTGGCTAGTGACCACAACTATGACTGACTACTGATCAGAGCCATGGCTGACTAACCTACAGTTATAACTGGCTACTTCTCAATGCTATGACTGGTTGCTTAACAGTAATGTGGTTGATTACATTCCGCAACTATGGCTAGCTCCTTACTCTATGGTTGGCCCCTCCACACAGTGGCTGGGCACTACTACAACAATAGCTCACTACTTAACATAACCATGGATATCTAAATATCAACACTATGGTGGCTATTTACCACAGCTATGACTCGTTAATTACCGTAGTTATAGCTGGCTACTTACCTTCGGTAGTCGGCTACTAACCAGCGGTAGTCAAGCCTACTTGTCATTGATATGCTGGCTATTTACCACTGATATGGCTGGCTGCATACGGCATCTATAGTTGACACTTACCACAGCTATAGCTGGACAATTACCACAGCTATAACTGACTACCTACCAAAGCTATGTCTGTGTAATTAGCACAGCTGTGGGTGGCTGCTTAGCACTGCTATGGCTGTTTACCTCCCACAGCTAGGACTCGCTATTTAAGATAGCTGTGATGGGGCACTGATCACAACCATGGTTCGCTACTAATTACGGTAATAACTGGATACTTACAACAACAATGGCTGGATGCTTAACACTGCTATGGTTGGCGATATATTAGAGTCATAGCTAGTTAGTTAACACATCTATAGCTATCTACTTACCACTGCTATGGTTGGGCCAAGCCAATACCAAGCCTATGGTTGACTAACTACCACATCTATGGCTGGCAAATTACTGCATCTATGGCGAACTCCTTAACGAAGATATATCTGACTATATCCCGCTACGATGGATGTTACCTATAACGGCTATGGTTCGCTACTTACCACATATATGGCTGGCTACTAGTTACCCTCGACTTACACTTGCTACAGCTGGTTACTGGCCACTGCTATGACTGGCCACTTACAAAGCTAGGACTGGCTAATTACCACATCTGTGTCTGGCTCCTTACAGCGGCTAGGACTTGCTCCTCATCAGGGCTATGTGTTAGACATTAATATTGCTAGGACTGCCTTCTCACCACAGCTATAGCTAGTTAATTACCACCGCTGTGGCTGGCTCACTCCCATAGCTATAGCTGACTACTTACAACAAGCATGGCTGTCTAAATATCACTGCTATGAATGACTATTTACCACAGCTTTGGCTGGTTAATTACTACCAATATAGCTACATATTTACCACCGCTAGTCTTGGATACTTGCTACTGCCATGCTGGTTGCTTACCACAGCTATGGGTGACGACATACCACTGCCGTGGATGACCAACTACCACTGCTATTGCGGGCAGCTTAGCACAGATATGGTTGTCTCATTGCTACAGCTATAGCGTGTTACTTACCGCTACCATCGGCTACACGTCAATGATATGGACTTCGAGTTCTGGCCGGCGTGTTTGTACAAGAACGCCCACCAAAGCCCGGTCTTCTTGTCATTCTTAGCCAATCAAAAGCACGTCTATAATCGACCATTACTACTTCCTTGCCTCAGCATAATGTTCTCGTCTACCTGAGAGCATCGATTACTATTACAACTGTCTTAAAATTAACCAATATTCCAAACCATAACACAAATTAAATCATAGCATTGATTTAATATTAACGAAGATTTGACTAGGCCTATGCACATCAACTAAGTCCGCATTCGCAACAAAATCAATATAACTGGAACAACGAGCATGCGTAATTGCGATCCTTAGTAAATCGTCTTGAAGGGCGGCATTAATAGGGCGACACGATGGGCGACCGTCGCCCCCGATGTCGCTCACGATGCCGCCTTTTAATAAAACGTTGAAATTTTAAAAATACAGTTACGCGACGCATGGCGTTTGAATTAACGTTGTCACACGTTAAACGTCGCCCACGACGCGCGACGCACGAGAACAATTGTGGAATTCCATACAATCACACCATTAATCACTTACTCAATCACACTATCAATCATTTACTGGATCTCATCATTAATCATACACTAAATCACAGCATTAATCGCTCAGGCAATCTCCGACTCATCTACATATACAGCCCACTCATTCAGCCACCCACCAGCCACCCGCCTACCCCCAGCTACTCGCACAGCTACTTGCATTGACACGCTCTGCCACTCACCAACCAAGCAACTACCGTCTCTTACACTCACCCACGCAGTCAGTCACTTGGCAATTCAGCCAGTCACTCAGGCATTCACTAAGTTACTCACGCATCCATTCGCTCAGCTACTGGCTTACACACCCAGCCACGCACTTAGTCAGTCACTCAGTCTGTCTCTTTAACTCAGTTACTCAATCAGTCTTGTCAGTACCTCTACGACACATCCAGCAAGTTGAACCAGTCAGTCTGTCGATGGGTCTGGTAGTCGGATGGTTGATCAGTCGGTCAGACTGTTGGTTAATCCGTCAAAAATGTGGCACTCACCCACTCAGCCAGGAACTCGCCTACTCACCAAACAACTCGCCCCTTACTCAGCAATCCATTCATTCAGTCAGTCAGTCAGTCAGTCACTCAATCATTCATTGAGTTGGTCAATCAGCTGATTAGTCGGTTAGACAGTTTGCCAGTCAGTCGGATAGTCAGTTGGTCTGTCAGTTAGTCGGTCAATCGGTTTGTAGATTCATTAATCGGTCATTCAGTCGACCGACCGGTCGATCGCTCAGTCAAACGGTCGCTCAGTCAGTTGGCCAGTTTGTCGGTCAGTTCGTCAGTCAGTTGGTATGTTAGTCTGTCGGCTGGTTAGTCGGTCAGTTGATCAGTTAATCAGTCAGTTGATCGATTGGTTGGTCAATCGGTCAGGTGGTTGGTTAATCTCTTGGTCGGCCAGTTGATCTGTCGATCAGTCAGTCGGTTAATTTGTCGGTTGATCAGTCAGTTATGAACCACGCGCCATCTAGCGAGAAATATGTGAACCTCGTTTACGTTATCTTAACGGAGTACACCTCCAATTAATTTCAAGTTGATTTCCAGTGTAAGATCTAAGTTCAACAACAACCAACTGACCGACCAACCAACCAACCAACCAACCAACCAACCAACCAACCAACCAACCAACCAACCAACCAACCAACCACCAACAATAGCAACAACAACAAAAACAACAACATCAACAACAACAATATAGTTTGGGCGCTATGGGACATGGTCCGTTGGTGTATGGCATTCAGTTGGCAGAACACCCTGCTGAGTGCGCTTCTGCCCGACAGTTTTGTCTGGTCTGGGATAATCGGTTAGTGTATACACAGAATTAGTTGTGGTCGATCAGTTAGTCAGTGGTTCAGTTAATTAATCGCTTGGCTGATTGGTCATACTGTAGTTGGGTCGAATGGTCGGTCAAGCAGTCCACCAGTCGCTTGCTCGCTCTGTCAGTCTCTTATTTGGGTATACACCACCCGATTCTAGTCTGCCCGACAAGTAATTGGTCATGGTATCCCGAAACTTGGGTCTGGCCAATTAAATCAAATGTGTTTATGGAGGTAATCAAGGATTTACACTTTCTCACATGATAACAATCAATATTTAAAAATGGCACGTGTATCTGAATTATAACATTTTTTATTTGACTACATTGACTATTTTACGTGACGCTGACATGTGTCCCCTCGCCTCAAGTATCTTTCGCGCATACTGTCATACAACTGGGGATGCAGCAGCAGCAGCAGCAGCAGTAGTAGTAGTAGTAGTAGGAGTAGGAGTAGTAGTAGTAGTAGTAGTAGTAGTAGTAGTAGTAGTAGTAGTAGTAGTAGTAGTAGTAGTAGTAGTAGTAATAGTAGTAATAGTAGTAGCAGCAGCAGCAGTAGTAGTAGTAGTAGTAGTAGTAGTTGTAGTAGTAATAGTAGTAGTAGTAGTAGTAGCAACAGCAGCAGCAGCAGCAGCAGCAGCAGCAGCAGCAGCAGCAGCAGCAGCAGTAGTAGTAGTAGTAGTAGTAGTAGTAGTAGTAGTAGTAGTAGTAGTAGTAGCAGCAATAGCAGCAGTACCAGCAGTAGTAGTAGCAGGAAAAATGGCATTAGGTGCAACAACGGCAGCAGCAGCAGCAGCAGCAGCAACAGCAGCAGCAGCAGCAGCAGTCAAGCAGTCAGTTCCTTCCTTGACAACGCGATAACTGGCCCCTACAAATAACTAGCCCTGGGCCCCGAATAAGCGTAATCCGGCTCTGTGTTAAAGGATGAAATAGCATAGACATCTGAAAATGGCTGTTTAAACAGTGTAAACTAACCAAAATACTAAGTCGAGATCTCCAGATAGTAAGTCGAGATCTCGAGATAGTAAGTCGAGATCTCGAGATACTAAGACGAGATCTCGAGATACTAAGTCGAGATCTCGAGATACTAAGACGAGATCTCGAGATACTAAGTCGAGATCTCGAGATACTAAGTCGAGATCTCGAGATAGTAAGTCGAGATCTCGAGATAGTACGTCGAGATCTCGAGATACTAAAACGAGATCTCGAGATACTAAGTCGAGATCTCGAGATACTAAGTCGAGATCTCGAGATACGTATGCGCAAATATATTTATTGTGGTGGCCCTAATACGCTTCCGTACAAAAGCAATCCAAAAGCACACAAGGACATGTTTGTTGGTTTTTAGCCCACCTGGCCTGAAAGACCAAGTGAGCTTATGCCATGGCGACCGTCCGTCGTCCGTCCGTCCGTCAACGTTTCCTCTAAACGACTTCTCAATAGCCACTGCCGATTTCAATTATATTTGGCAACAAGCGTCCTTAGGATTTACGGATCGAAGTTTGTTCAAAGAGAGCCGATCGGGCCGGCCATCTTGGATTTTGGCCGATTTTAGGAAACGTCTTTAAAGATCTCCGAAACCGATTATGGGATTGATGCAAACCTCATGAAATATGATCTAGGGCAAGACCTGAAGCAAGTTTGTTCAAGGGAACTTGATTGGTCAAATGGTTCGGCGGCGATCTTGGTTGACCTAGTTTTGATCCATCAAAAAACATGGCCGCCATGGGCCAATGAAAATTTAGCGTGTTTTGCGGCCATATTGGATTTTTGTTATTTGATGGATTTTGAGGCCGAAATTAGTTTTATGTGTTTTTGGGTATTCTGATCTCAAATTTGCAATTTTCGAAGCGGTCGGATAAACGGTTTGGCGGCCATCTTGGATCATTTTCCCGCCATAAGCTCCCATACTAAAGCAATGGGATATTAAAAATGTCTTCTCGGGAACTGCTGGGACAATTTCAATTATATTTGGCAAGAAGCATCCTTAGGGCATAGAGATTCAAGTTTGTTCACGAAGCCGATAGGCCAATTGGGTCTTTGATTTGGGCCGATTTTTAGAAACGTCTTTAAAAATCTTCAGAAACGTCTTGGGGATCGATGCAGACCTCATGAAATATGATCTAGGCAAGAGCTGAACCAAGTTTGCTTGAAGGAACTTAATTTGACAAATGGTTCGGCGGCCATCTTGGAAGACCTAGTTTTCGCGAAAACGACTTCTCCAGAACTGCTGAACGGATCGGGCCGAAATTTGGCTGATATGGTTAGGGCGAAACGCCATTAAAATTTGTCCATGGAAAGTTGATATGTAAAAAAAAAACATGTCCGCCAAGAATCGATCAGAATATAATGCTTTTGGCAGACATCTTGTATTTTCTGCAAATTTCTGAGAAAAACATAAAACGACTTAAATTATTAACCACTGGGCCAATTTTAATAAAACTTGGCTAAACCTTCTTCACAGACCTCGTTACCAGAGACCCGCGGTAGCAGATGGCCTGCGGACTCTTGATAGACCGTAACTAGACAACTTCCAAATCAATGTTGATTATGCGTGTGGTAGATGCGAGGGCATTTCAGCATAAAGGTGAGTTTCCACGATCAGATAGGTTGTATAATCTGTTGTACGATATGTACTGAATGAAGCCAACGGGTCGTACAACTAACTGTACAATCAATTAGATCATGAAAATAGCTTAAATGATATACCTGTACTTGTGCGGTATTATAATGAGAATTGTGATTACTGAATTGTTCGCACACCGTGAAACTCATCCATGGCCGACTTGTACCATTGGCGCCCGGCAGCACAAAACATTCCATCATATGACGTCATAATGAAATACGTGACGCATGTGATGACGTCACAATCATGACGGCATGAATGACTCGATTTAGTACGTCTGAAACGCTTAATAGTCCAGCGTGCTGTACGAATTGTATGTCTTTGCTATTTAATAAACATGCTATTGAATATTTTGAAACTAATTTGACCCAGATTACCTGTCTAGCTTTGCGGAAATTGACAGTCAGGGAGTTCAGAGATCGGTTGTTCCCAACAGGGCAAAGCGTGGGTGGAGCTTAGCTAGAGATGGGCGAGGCATAGCTAAAACTTGAAAGGTCCATTGCCAACATAACCGTATCTATTACTAATGTGCATTTCTGATCGACATACTAAGCTTGGATTGTGTGATTAACCAAACACGAGACTCTAATTGGGACTGTATCATTCAACTACATCATTAGTGCTTGAAATACGTTGATTTGGAAATGCAATCATTTCTATGCGAAACATGAACCTTTTGACAGGAAACATGTGCATTTAAGTCAGATATGAAGGAATTTGTACACAAAGCGCTCAACTCAGCTGGTATTTTGGGTCTGAATCACAGAATCTATGAATGTCAGTGACCAGATTGTTCAAGCAGATTGAAAATTGTAAAATTTCTACTTAACATTCAGTGTGTCTAGAGGTTTATGTCAATCGACTCAGTGGTTTCCAAGAATAAGATCTTTAACAATGTTTCTAAAAATGGCATAAAACCCTAAATGGTTGCCAATGGAACAAACAGCTACATTTAAACAGTCTGATTGATCAACCTGATTTGATAATATCAGACTCGTATTTAGCTTGTAGAAATACACACACGCACGCACGCACGCGCGTACGCCCGACCCACCGCACGCACGCGCGCACGCATGATATTACACCACCGTCAAAATCCATCAATTAACAAATGCTTAATTCTGGTTGGTTGATGGTCGCTATTTTTCACAAATCCACTTCCTTTTATCAAAATCAGTCCCTATAACCATATTTCCAACATTAAGCCTGATACATTCTGTCGTATTTGAGGAGCAGTCATTTTGGAGAAGATTAGGTCATCTCAATTCAATTCAATTCAATTCAGGTAGATTTATTTGTCAATTACATATTAGTTTAAGAACATATGTAAATTGGTAATCCATCTAAGGCAAATTCTACGAGGCGATGGATCCCTGACATAATTAAACAATCTTCATATACACCATCTATATGTATACACAATCTGTATGTGTATATATATATATATATATATATATATATATATATATATATATATATATATATATATATATATATAGCTCAATTTAGCATGGTATATGTACCACCCACATACAGTACTGTTTATCTGGGAAGGGACATTGGAGAGGGTGGTTTATCGTGTATGATGTCGTCGTCGTCGCCGTAGTAGTAGTAGTAGTAGTAGTAGTAGTAGTAGTAGTAGTAGTAGTAGTAGTAGTAGTAGTAGTAGTAGTAGTAGTAGTAGTAGTAGTAGTAGTAGTAGAAGAAGTAGCAGCAGCGGTAGTACAGTTAATGTTGCAAATATCATCATAATATTATACATGCATCAGCAACTTACGCAGCAATATCAATAGAACATACGCCTGTTGTTATATTTGAGGGGAAGACAATTTATTATAATGCATGGTGCTAAGGCTTACCACTCATCTAAGATGGCCGTCAGACAAATCGACCAATCAGGTTCGCATAAACAAATTTGGGTAAGGAATTGACATAAATGATGTTTCTTGAGGTTTATGGCAATATGTCTAGCAACTTCGGAGATATTTAATTGTGTTTCTAAAGTTAGTCGAAGTCCCAAATGGCGGCCAAATAAATCTGGTTGAAATTTGCCCAGTGGTTCACGAGAAGATGTCTTTGATAACTTAAGGTTTGTTTAATATCCCCCGTGCATATTCATTAGATAGTAGAAACACAATTTTGATTGGTCGTTGGATGGCTTATAATAAATTACATTTATATTTAACACCTCTTGTGCCAACATTTTCTGCAGTGGTCTTGAGAAATGGCCATTGGCAGAGGTAAAGAATATTAGTTTTGAAAATTTACCACTGAGATGACTGGCTCGGTTACCGAGCCAGTCAATCCAGTGGTAAATTTTGAAACATATTAATCTCTTGACCTCCAAATGAAGACTGATTAAGCAAAAATTAGCATTTGATTGAGCATTAAAACTCTTATGATCAAGACTGTCTTTGCAGTGTTGACAACAATTATCCATTTGCATGATAACAGAATTCTTTTGTAAATTCCATAGTTAAATGTATTAAAGTATTCGTCTCTTGGTTTGCAAATGAACATTATTTACTGAGCTAAACATTCGATGTTTTTTTTGTATAATCTTGACCATCAAAGTGTTAAATGATATGAGTAGCATTTCGAGCGTTTTTGGGCGCCGTTTACACAAGAGGAGTTAAAGTGGTATATACATTTTAATGCTCTAAACCACTGTACAACATAATTATATAATACAATTAAAAATTCGGCGTATGCCTAAATTCCATATAAAATTCGTATATAAAATTAATTTGGCATAATTAAAAAATTGGCACATCCATATAAAATCATCTAAAGACGGTTAAACGTGTGTGTGTGTGTGTGTGTGTGTGTGCGTGTGCGTGTGCGTGTGCGTGGGGGGGGGGCCAAAAGACCATTTATTCAGCCAGCAAAATCAGTTCAAAGGGCTGCATTACATACTAATCAAATGTGTCTTTAACACCTTTTTAAAAACTGACGTTGATTTCGCTTCCTTAATATATGATGGCAATGCCTTCCAGAGTTTCGGCGCTGCACTAGCAAAGGATCAATAATCATATATTTGAGGCCTGGAGCGTGGGCCTGCGAGTTGATGCTGATTTTCAGATCTAAGTTTCCAAGTTGGTGGGTGTTCCACTAGTCGATCAGAAACGTATGTTTGGAGCTAGCCAATTCAAGGATTTGTATGTGAAGAGTAACATCTTAAATTATATATGTTTGGCGATTGTTAGCCAGTGCAGAGTACGTAAGACTGGTGATATATGTTCGAATCCTAATGCTCGTGTCAGCAAACGTGCCGGAGTGTTTTACACCCGCTGTAATTTTTGTAGGACCTTTGAAAGACGGTAGCGAAGTGAATTGGCATAGTCCAGCCAGGATGTTATGTATACATGCACGGTGGACTTTGCAACATTATACGTCAGATATCTGAGTATTCGACCCATGATTACAGATGTTATATGTTTATCCATATTTAGAGCGGCATCGAAATAAACTCCAAGGTTTTTTACACATGTACTTGCTGTAATTACATTCTCGCCAATTTTAACCTGAATATTGTTTAATTTAGTGAGTCGTTGATGAGTTCCGAAAACAATCAGATTAGCTATTTGGTTGTTCAGCTTTATCATGTTACTCTTCATCCAACTACGAATTTCTGAAATACAATGCTCCGTGCTGGTGATTATGTCTTCTTCGCAACAGTCCAACTTCGTCTAAAGAGAACATTGATGGCGGATGCATGATGGCCGGTCGCCATGGCATAAGCCCAATTGGCGATACTGACCACGAAAAGCTGTATATTTTGAGGATTTATTCAACATTGATTTTAGACCACATATTACTAACCTTTTTTTCAGCAGATCTTGAATCTCCTTATATTCTTGCTTATAGTAATTGTCATGTGGATATGTCTTTACATTTTCTTTATAATCCATTGGGTTAGAAGATGCCTTCCACTCGCAAGTGACATGTTTCTTTGAAGGCCAATCCTTGTTTCCCTTACAAACATCACAGAATACCTACAATATCAAGAATACACATGTTCAATTCCCGCCCAGCCCTTATATTTTGTTTTGTTCCCCACCCACCCCAAGACCTTCACACAGCGCCTACACTCTGCCATCCCACAGCCAACCAAATGTATGGACCACAGAAGTAGTATACATGTGTCATGGATTGATCGAGGGACGTAATGAAGTCATATTATTTGTACAAGAGGCCATATCATTTAGCAAATGGAGCCGAGCCAAGCATTGCGATTGGTCGAGAAATTCTCATGTAACACTTCCTTATATTGGCGCAGGTGTGGTTTAGCTTGAAAGTTTGTCGACAAATTAAAATGTTTCATTTGAAAAGTAGCATAGTGTGCGAATGAGATGATGTCCTCATGTAACGCTATTGATCAAGACCAATCAGAAGACAGGTCATATCATACATTGGGGTATGATCTAATATAAGCTTAAGTCTTTAACCATTATATCAGCCAAAACGGCCTTCGGGAAATCGTACCGAAACACGATCTTGTGGCCATCTATTGTTGCGACCCAGGCGCTCCTTTGTTACATCCTTGAGGTCTGTGAGCAGCTCCACCCCATCACCACCAATGGGGTGGAGGGAGAATGCCTTTGAGCTTGCTTTGTACTGTAGGGCGAATGACTTGCCATCGCTCTTTTCTACCTTGGCAGCATCAACTTCCTATGCCCCAGGGATTGAGAGGGCGGTGGGGGCCACGGATCGCCGAACGGCGGCCGGTTGAGGGAGGTGGTATCATTTTGACCCCGACACTACTACTGCTGCAATGACAATTTGTTGGCGTGTCGCGAAAATGTGAGTTTCTGCATACCTGGCATTGGCCCACAATGGTGAACTCATTTACACATTTGAGAACTTGATCAATAACCCGTTCGTAGTTAAGGCGTGTGATGATCAAAGGCAAGCAGAGGTATCTATTCCTGAGGCATACCAACACATTGGGAGATTTGTTTGTACACAATTCTGAGAATAGTTGCTAAGATACTTCCTGCTCTTCGGTATGTACCGCAAGACTAAAGTCAGAGGGCAATACGTTCCATCCGACAATGGGGACTCTACATTATATGCGCTAATGCGAGACAAGCCGTGCATTCTCCTAAAGACCATGCTTCCCCACATGAACAGAATGGATGGGGAATCAATCCTGAAGGTGGGCATCTGCCTGAATAAGACAGCGCCACATGCGGTCTTGGGGCTTGTGAGAATGCTATGGCTATAAATCGAGCAACAATTCCTGCCTATGTGTTAATGTGAGGCTTGCTCGAATTTGATTTAATTCAAAGTTGATCACTATGACGATTTGTGATTTGTGAATAAAGTAGTACTTTCCACAGACAACTGTCAAATAAATGTCAATATTTTGTGGAGTCTACATATAGTCAAATAACTGATATTGTGTATGATGCTCGATAGACGGAAACATCAGGGTCATACCATACTATATAATGACCTTGAGTTTAGGGTATGTCTCTTTCGCTTGGGTAGCAAAAGACTTATCACTGTAATACTTAGATCATTTCATGTTGAGTATGCATTGGTGTAATAATACTAATACGTCATACATATTGGTCCTTAACAAGAGGGTATTACTGAAATATACAGATTTCCATATCAGCATTTGAGTTCAAACAGAAGTCCATAATTTGAACTTCTAGTTCAACGGTATTAAGAGTGTACGTGACCTCATTAGTGGGCTAACACAGTTGACATATTCCATTTTCGTATTTACTACATCGTAACAACTGGATATTTACCATTAACTCGATTTGGGCATCAACATGCTACGGAATCACACGCTTAATCACACTATTTTCGAAAAGGTAGTTCATTAGCCGGGTCTGTAATAGTTCCGCAAATGTTAATAATAATTTTGGGGAAATCCATAATTGATCCTGAATTAGTTGTCGATTAGCCTACTGTCAGTTTACAGATTTTAATTAATTCGTGTGTGGCCTTTTGACCTCTATTGGCGTACTTATTTGCTTAATAGAGGAATGCAGTCTCTCAGTCAATCATATGACGTTATAATCCACTACATCATACGTAGGCTCGCGTCATAATCAATTATGTCATGAACGATGCGATTAAGTCCGTCTTAAACGCGTAGCAGTCTGTCAAGTTGTACGAATCGGCTATATATTGGTTTGGGAAAGTTCACTGACATTTGCAAACGTGAGTAGGAAATTAGTGCTATATGATGATTGGTTCCGGATTTGGTTTTCACACACACACACACACACACACACACACACACACACACACACACACACACACACACACACACACACACACACACACACACACACACACACACACACACACACACACACACACACACACACACACACACACACACACACACACACACACACACACACACACACACACACACACACACACACACACACACACACACACACACACACACACACACACACACACACACACACACACACACACACACACACACACACACACACACACACACACACACACACACACACACACACACACACACACACACACACACACACACACACACACACACACACACACACACACACACACACACACACACACACACACACACACACACACACACACACACACACACACACACACACACACACACACACACACACACACACACACACACACACACACACACACACACACACACACACACACACACACACACACACACACACACACACACACACACACACACACACACACACACACACACACACACACACACACACACACACACACACACACACACACACACACACACACACACACACACACACACACACACACACACACACACACACACACACACACACACACACACACACACACACACACACACACACACACACACACACACACACACACACACACACACACACACACACACACACACACACACACACACACACACACACACACACACACACACACACACACACACACACACACACACACACACACACACACACACACACACACACACACACACACACACACACACACACACACACACACACACACACACACACACACACACACACACACACACACACACACACACACACACACACACACACACACACACACACACACACACACACACACACACACACACACACACACACACACACACACACACACACACACACACACACACACACACACACACACACACACACACACACACACACACACACTCTCTAAAAATTGGGCCAAAATTGGTATGTTCAAGAGGTGATATCTACCAAAGACGAATCACTATGAATGTCTATCACCTCAATTATAACCTGCGCAAACGGCGCATAATACCCATCCATGATGGCAAACCAATGAATGAGAGCTATTACAAAATAGAGATTTCTTCCTCAGACCTAGACCAGTCATCCCACGAAGTTTCAAAGTGACCACTAAACGGTCATGGAGTTATCGTCCGGAAACCAATTTTCAAGATGGCCACCATTGGCTGTCGGCCATCTTGGATTTTGGAGCATCGTCAATTTCCATAAGTTTCTTCCGCATACTTAGTCCAATTACCCTATGAAGTTTCAAAGCAATCCGATAAACTGTAACAGAGTTATCATCCAGAAACCAATTTTCAAGATGGCGGTGGCTGATGGCCATCTTGTATTTCGGATCATCGGGACTTTCGATAGGTTTCTTCCCCCTATCTAGTCCAACCACACTATGAAGTTTCAAAGCGATCCGATAAACAGAAGTGGATTTATCGTGCGGAAACCAATTTTCAAGATGGCCGCCGGTGGATGGCGGCCATCTTCGATTTCGGATAATCGTCGATTTCGATAGATTTCTTCCTCAAACCTATTCCAATCATCCTATGAAGTTTCGAAGCGATCCGATAAACGGTAGCGGAGTTATCAATCGGAAACCACTCTGCCACCCGTCCGCCCGCCCGCCCGCCCGCCCGCCCGCCCGCCGAACAGTAAACGCCATCACATAATAACACACACCCCCCCCCCACCCATCCCTTCGATTATTTTGTGGTGGGGTGGCAGGTGTGTATAATGCCTGATAGGGATGGGAGTAACGGTACCTTGTAGCTGTAACTGATTGCAACGTACTTACATTTTTCATGTAACTGACGAAACGTGTAACTATTCAAGGGTTGTTTCAATTACAATAACGGTTACATGGTAAGTGTAACAGGAATTTCAGTTACCTTTTAATTACATTTCAGTTACAATTCAAACATCTTTATCAAAGTTATTATGATTTTCTTCTTTGCAGCATAGCTTCCCTTATACATAGGTTACTCCAACATCGCGATTCAATGTAATCTTTCAGGTAATCTGTTTAATATTTTGAACTTAATTGTACTGGAAGATGTTGATTCCATGTGGCAAATTAGAAAAAAAACCCCACAATTTCTGGGCGTGGAAAATAGACATTTACTGGGCCAATAGTGCGACTTCCTTGACCAATCTTGACCATTAAATGGTTAACCCATTCTATATATTTATATGTGATATTTACTACATGTCTTATCTTATTCTAACAACATGCTTGTTATCAATGATAATCTGACTGAAAGGCATTGCTTCCTCAGGCAGCGCCAACCTTTAGTCAAAATACAGGTTTGACATTTAGCTACATGAGAAGCAGGTTATCGACGAAATCATTCTAGAATATTTTCATACTCAAATTTGTTCGAGAATATTGTAATCCCATAGAAAATGTTTTTTTGCCGACCATAAGATTATTTTTGAAATTTTACCACTCGAATGACTGTCTCTGTTATCGAGCCAGTCATTTCAGTTGTAAATTTTCAAAGATAGTCATCTCTTGGTCTTTAAATGGTCATTTCTCAAGACCAGTACTTAAACCACTGTAGAAGCCGTTGTGTCCAGTCTGGGTATTAAATGGTTACATTGATTAAAGACACCAAAAGTAAAAAAAACACCTTGTTTATGCCTATCTTTCAAGTATGTGTTGTAGCACGGACGGACCGGACGGGTATTGACCGTCCCAGCAAAGCTGGGTACTGAACGGCCACTCCGGATTCGCTCCAAGCGCGCCCTCACTTCTACCTGTGTCTTACGGATCCCAGCACATCCGCGGTGGTAGGACGTCCTCGGCTTCCTCCAGTTTTTGGATACTCCCGGGCGGCCATCCGGGAGTAATAACCTAAAATTAAAGTTAGACCTTCCGCATCCGAACTTTCCTAAAAAGAACTCTGCGGAAAAGGCCGTACTGGCCCGGGATGTAATTCTACGGAATCTAGAGCTACGGTGATTCTTGGTGGATGACTCGCCGAATATGCCAACCACGCTGAAAAGTGGACTTCAGTCTCCGCACTGCATGTCGTGTGTGTTTTAATTAACGCTTTGACGACAGTCTGTTGGACTTTACTAGGTGCGCTGCAAGAGCTATGCGACGCATCCAACCCCGTGTTCCAAGTTATGTAACTGCTTAACATTATATGCAGCCCTCTTTGTTAATGGGCACACCTCAACGTTATTATTTCCGTCGTCGGACGGATAACTTTCTCACTACCGTATAAATTATATACTAGTTACTCGGATTATCTAAAAGACATCTTTTCACTGCTCTGTTTCACTGTCCTGAGTGTGGACCGTATCTACCCTACCTGGAGGAGTCAGCTTGCGGAGCCAACCAGTGGAAAGTAGCTGTGAAAATCGCCTGCGGAAATCTCCAGCTCCAGAGAACGTGTCGACTCACGCTATGAATATGTTAGTGCCTCAATTTCAGTAACATGGTACCCTGTTCCGTACCGATGATTATTAGGTACTCAAGTAACTATACTATTGTACATCTAATTATTATTTTTTCCGTATTTGGTACTGATGACTAATAGGTACCTTCCCGGTCTTAGGACCGCCATTTATAATTTCTATATTACTGTGAATATTATCTTCGTTTACTGTGGTGCTTTCAACTAGCCGGTCCAGGTTTATCAGTCTATGTATGATACTTAGCTACTTAATTTAATCACAATCTACGTATTGCATTGGTTAGTTGTATATGGCAGATAGCCGTCCAGTTAATATGTTTTGTTTAATTGTAGAAAACTTTGGACCGCAGTATACTAGGAGATACTATACAGCAACATTTATATCCGCATCACTTACTCCCGCCATCATCAATTTTACACTGAGGTCACTGATGCTCCACTTGTTTGAGCCCGGCCTGTTACCACCTAAGCCTTACTATTCAGCTCGATCAGATATGTTAAAGTGGTTAGGGACAATTTCTTCGTTTAGAGATATATAGTGTATGCCTCTTTTCCGGCCGTTGCGGTAATGTAGCCCCACACTCCGGCAAGGTTGTGTCAAATTGGCCAATTACCTATAAGGCCTCACATATATTAAGTTATTGTCTCTTTCCACGATCCATCAGCCATGTGGCTTTATAATTGTTTGGATTCCCTATCAGCACATTAATCTGATCCACCCTGGGAAACTATCGGAGGTTTTCGAGCGGTGATGGTTAAAGTGCTGATTTACACACTCCCCCCCCCCCCCCCACCGTATCTTCGGATACTTGTTAGCTAGATACCCCTGCCAATGAAGGAAGCACCGCAAAAACATATAGTTATAATTATGAGATAGTTAGTTTATTCACCGGCCTGCAGTGCATATTTGGGCAGATTGGAATTTAACCCTAACGACAGGTCAACTGTTAGATCCGTAGCACGCGGTGACGGACGAGATGCGGATCTCCATCCAATTCGTTGGAGTGTCTGGATGAAGCATTGGAGCTCGTCACGCCCTCATGGGAAGGACGCTCGCAATGGATATCCGTCTCTCTACCACCACCCCCCACCATAAAGACATGTTAGTGATCAAACTGGCTTGTGTGAGTTGTAGCCATCGTCCAGGTGATGTTTTATGTGGTTGTAGGGAAAGGTAGCCGGATTTTCATCATTTGTGTCATAACATGTATGCATGCTGTCCTTGGATGTAGATGCTATTTTAAAGCGACCTACGGGAAGCTGAGCATCTGCGCCCATTGGACAACTTTATCTAAAGATAGGTAGGAATCAGTGCCACTTGCGGCCAAGCTAGTTTCCGTTTCTAACAACTAAATGGTAGGCTAGACTATAGCAGAAAGCCCGCATAAATAAAGTGGCATCTACCAATACAGTATCTTTGGAAACTACATAAGATGGTGACCTGGAAATTCTTCGGAAATCGTTCGTCCCGTCTTCACGTAAACCAGCGTTCAACACCTTAGCAGTAGCTTCACTAGGATTTTCAGCACTTAGCATTTTCTGTTGAACAAAAGAGTGGCCCTTTTTGCCAGCTCTTTTCCTCCGCTTCGGTGTTGAAGGCATTTTCCTGTGACAGAGGCCCGCGCGAGGCACTTTCCTCTTGCAACAACAATATTTTCTGTGTGTGTGTTAGGGGTATATTAGCTTATATTAAGCTACTTAGTGACTTCGTTGCGGATGCTTCTCTTGCGGGGATACCGCTGCGGATTCAAGAACCTGTGTGGTACCTCCGGCGACATCACGTAGAAAGGACACCAGCTAGCTCTATATTGTGTATTATTGTCTGTTCATTCTACTGTCATACGATTCACCTTATTTGTATAGTATTTATTAACATTTCTATTGTTTAATTATAAATTATTCCATAACTCTAAATTAGTATGGATAGGCATGCCGGTGATACTAATAGTTGGGATGAGATGAGACCGTGTGGTTCAATCTTGGCAGCAATGGTCGCACGGCCCCACTGGAACATCATTGTTCCACCGACTCTAGAAGTCGGTCGTTGTATTTCTCGTAGAGACGTCATACGGGTTCCGCAACCCCGAGATCCGCAGCTAACATGCCATCCCGGTCATCGTGCACTTACGGTGCAATGGGCAGAAATCTATTAGCGGATCAGTACGTACCCCCGCGAGCTACAGTGGCAACAGTATGGCTGGTTCATTTCTTTGTATGGTATTGATTAACCAGTATAGGCCAACTTATAACACCGATGCTCAGGAATTATACTCAATCTAAGACAAATTTGTGTCTTTAAGTATGCTGCTAAAGTCAACGATCAAACCATTAACCACTTTACTGTAGCCAACACCCCAATATAATTATTCCAACCAATTCCATGTTTTGAAAACTCATTCTTCCGACATTTCAATTTTCGATTGTATCTAGGTCACGTAATCTGCCAGTATTATATATAATAAATCTTGTGATTCGCTCCTCGTTATTATATTTCCTAAATGGGGAACGAGTTTGTGTGTGAAAGGATTGGTGGGTGGGGTGGGGTGACTGGAATAAGAAGAGACTAATATAAAAAGGAACACTACCCAAACGTTCGCTTAGTTGCTCAGGGTTTAGAATTCCCTGTATTCAGATTAGGACAGAAAGCGCGTTTATCCTCTTATAGGTGATAGCGGTAGCTGACATAGGCTGTAATGGAGGACTTCAGTTTTAGCTATGCCCAGACCATCTCTATCCAAACTCCATCCATACTTCGCCCAGGTTGAGATCGATCGATAGAGATAAAAGGTTCAATATTTTGAAACTAGTTCGACTGGGTGCAGGCAGCCACAGCGCCCAGTCAAATTAGCTTCAAAATATTCGACAGCATGTTTATTAAATAGTAAAGCCATAGTCCGTCATCAATTAAGCGTTCGTGACCAACTTGTCTACGTCATTCATGGCGTCATTGATAATGACGTCATCCTACACGTCATGTAGTTGATTATGACGTCATAATTATGATGTATGGATAAACTCGAAAGGTTCATTATGTTGAGTGTGCCAAATTATTAAGATAAGAAGGGCTGCCTTAATTTACCGATCTCTCACCTCCAGATATTTGTCAACATCGGTGCATAAGTGAGCATGGAAATTCGGGTTGCCGTGGTTACCAAGCGTCTTGTACCATAACCCACGATGCAGCGAGAACGTTACGCCCGTCAGCAGGTATTTACTGACCATGTCACTTGCCGCTTGAAACAGAGCCTCTTTCTCTTCCTCGTTAAGTTTTGGGTAGTCGGAAACCTCATACTTTCCGTTTCGTTGACGTAAAATAAAATGTGCTCGTGGTGTTGGTATATCGAACGCCACAGTAAAATTGCCATTGTTTCCTTCGAGTAGATCATCACATAACATTGCCATTCTTTGATTTTTATTAATATTTTTATTTTCTGCCAGGTCTAAAATATATATTTGCTCTAAGAATCTTTAAAACTTTTATCTCCTGGAACTTATAAATTATTCAATTGCAGAAAGGAGCCACGTTAGTCTTGATAAGATAGAAAAGATTAGAGATGATATACAGATTGGCGTTCCCTAGAGCCACAAGATGGTCGGTCTTATCGGCTGATGTTTGATAGACAACAACTCCCTTAAAACGAGCATAAAGTTACAACAAACCAACTTTCTATGACAAAAACTCGAATGTGGAATTCACGAACTATATCACGTAACTAGCTAACAAATATGACGTCTGTAGTCGCGGCGCGATTGACAAAGCGATGATAATGGGGAAATCACGTGACCCAGACATGCACATTGGGGTAAATCGATGGTATATAAATTATATAACTTTATATTCTCGAATTCCCAGAAAGCTCGGAATCCTCATAACTACTACTAATAATAGTCATGATACGGTAGTTCATACATGTAACGTGTTGCTGCTAACAAACCAAACCACCTACCAAATAACAACATTAATTAAGGCAAATTGGTTTATACCTTTTTAACTATACAAGTAAATTCTAACAAATGCTAGCTAGAACGGAATGGGTTGCGCTATCTGATCGCGTGACCGTCGTATTTCGCGGAAAGAGTCACATAGCTAACAAACGTTTTGTTATTAACATGCATAGACCTGCAACGTCATATAGCGTACTGTATTATCAATTCAATTCAAGTTTATTTCGATAACTTACTATATTATCCTTTTTAACGAGGCCACCACAGCATGGCTGGCATGGTGTTTACGCAACCAAATATCAAAATTATCAAATGAACTTCAAAAGACTGCTAGAAATAAAAACGTGGCTGAACTTGGCTCGTTATTCACTTTCATCACATTTGTCACATTCGCTATAGTGTATAAATTACCAGTGTTATGTCTCGTTGCGCAGGGGCGCAATGTTTCTGATAGGGTGGACGTCTGCTACTAGAGACGTCCTATATGTGTGGTAAATTGGAAATGAAAAACATGTATAATAATAACATAGTAGAGCGCGAAAAAGTAGACAAAATTCACAGAAA